>JBCNYG010000005.1:26484045-26528069 GCA_039654305.1 Porochilus rendahli | reverse complement strand
ATATATATATATATATATATATATATATATATATATATATATATAAAATATTGTAGAATTAAAGCTAGCCTGGAAAATTGAATAATTGAGAACATTTTAGGATTGACTATTAAATCTTCAAGAGAAGTGTGGAATATTATGGAAGTTCTTAAATATGGATTAAACTTTTTGTGTCTTATAAGAAAAATAAATATTCACTTTTTAAATATTCAGTACTCATTCATATGAGTACATCTTCATCAAAATGTCATTTATATTTCTTACACAAAATAGTTGTAATCATTATTTTAGGTGCAAGGAGGATATTATACTTTCCACAGTATCGGAAGCTTTTATTTGGTTTTACATTCACATTAAACATGGAGCGCACTTTACTTAATAGTACATGGTGTACTGTATTTTTGACATTTATGAAACCAGAGCCTGTTCCAGGAGTCAAAAAATATACCAGTCATCACAGGACACCGAGTGAGAATGAAGGAACCCTGAGGAAACCCAGAGAAACCCCACACAGACAATAATCCAGATTCAGGCAGGGTTCAAACAAGGATCGTGAATCTCTAAGGCAGTAATATTACTTGCTGTAAATTTTGCAGTCCATGCATTATAACAGCTTTCCCTTGATTAATATGCAGTGAACTTCATATTTCTGCAATAATTAATTGTTTATGATGTGAACATGGATGTGTTTTAGCAGCAAATTTTGTTGTAACCCTTACAAATATTTGCTTATAATGTTATACTGGCTATGATATACATTGTAGTAGTTAAGTAAACAGTCTTAGTCAGGTTTTCTTTTCAGTGATTCATCACATTACTCAAAAGGGGGCGCCACAGTCTAAGTGCTGAAACTGGTTTGCCAGTCTGTTGAACAAGGCAGTTGGTTGCTAAGGTTTTGCTAAAGTTTTCACTCTGGACACAAGATTTCTTTATATCTTTGTCTTTATATGTTACATAGCAGCTTACTCATAATAAATAACATAGATGGGAGTAAGCTACAGTCTTTCTTGTTGTAATCCCCTTATGAAAAATCTGTGTAAAACAAATTCAAAGATTCTAAAGATATTTTTTATCAAAGATAGTTGCTGAAAACGTGAAAATACTGTAAACTGTGCAGTACTGAATTGTTGAGTTAAAAAATTTTGCTCAGGATTTTTGAAGTGGGTCAGTATTAATGATGGGATGATGTCCCCAGCTATATTCAACATAAGCCATCCTTCATAACATACATAGGGATTTTAATATTGTGGAAACTCTAGTGGGTTTTGTAAAAACAGGCAAACTATTTGTAATATAAATAAAAACTTCCTGAAAATTTACAATAACTGAAATATAATAATAATGACAGGGTTCTTGTTTCTTTGCATGAATTGTTACAATGCTTTGTGAAATATAATTAAAAAAACAAAAGTGATACAGTAGAATGTAATGAAATCAACCATGATTAAATAAAGATTGTGGTTGCATGGTTGCCAGCAGGATTTCCAATTCAGTGGCATGCCAAAACATGCATAAAAAAAACAAAATAAATGTAAACTAGCCCAAAAGTTTTTGTTACTGGAAAATCAAGTCACCTTTTCTGAAACTGTTGCTTGTGACAGAATTTTTGCTTCGATCATCAAAGGCAAGTGTTCAGACTTAAATAGTGACCTATGAGCACTTATGCCAGGTGTGCATTGTGCCATTGCTGGCTGCTTTAACAGCTTATATAAGTGTGAATGGTTGAAATCTGAGCATTTTACACATTTCCTACTGAAAAGAAAAACCCAGATGGATGTAAGAGGTGGATAAAAGCAGTAAGTTTAATAATCATTTGTAATTTGGGAATATTAAAAATATTTTATTTACATTTTATTGCATGACATAATTTACATTGTAAATCTATAACCCAACCTTACTCTTACGGTTAACACCGTAAGCATACGGTTAACACCGAAGTGCTGACAGCGCAATTACATAAATTTTTAACATAGTTTTGTCATTGATCTCTATAATTTCACAATACACATGTGGGTCAGTTCTGGACGTTTGCATGTGAGGGTTTTTTACTTTACATGACTTTTAAACACAGTAATCTTTATAAAAAATTTTATTTGTCATTTTTTAAAAATGTAAACTACCATTTTTTTAATTTATTTTGATATATACTATAATAATCCTGCAGGGGGAAATTTGGCTTTGAATTTTAACCCATCCAAAGTGAGTAGACACACAGGAGCAGTGGGCAGTATCTTGTAGGAAAATCAGTGTGTTTTATGATATGAATTTCAGTGACAGTAAATTGGATAGTCCATGTTCCTCCAAACAAAGTTATCCAATAGAATACAGTGTTGCAACTGGCTCACACTCAAATGCATTTTCATTGGCTGATTCTGCAAGACGCTAATAAATATCAAGCGCCTGCTGACTCTGTAGGTCAGTGTCACATAAACGCAATCACCAGCTGGCAGGTATTTAGCATCCAACCTGATAAACCTACCTATAAGTGTGAACAGGATGTTCATTACTGATGTCTGTCATCATCAGTAGATACTTGATTGTTGCTGTAATCAGCAGACGGCTTTACACTGAAGTACCCGTATTATCTAGAGTCTAATTTGTCTTTTTATGCTACTTTCACTTGCCTTAACCTAGAACCTAGAACCTGTCTTTTTTTTTTTTTTTTTTTTTGCAGTGTAAAAGAATCCGATAGATCTCCAGTGGCTGGCTTGATATGTTACCAAAGAAACACCTGCTGGCCTTGTTCTCAGGTAACAATAATGTAGTGAAATACAAAGATTTTATTGTGAATTGGCTATTACAAACAGATATAAAATAGGTTTAAAATAGGCTGAGTTTGTAATACACGATCACAAAATGTACAGTGAAAAGATAGTTAATGTCCTGTACTGAAAAAGGCAACACTGACAATGAACATTGAACACACAGTGGACAGTTTCATCAAACAAAAAACATGGTAGAAATAATTAGTAAAACCCCCAGTGTTCAGTTCTTTAAAAGCTGGCAAGAAGTCTGGCATTTCATGAGTAACTTTAGATTTTTCTATACAGTATTTTAATAAAAATTTAAAGTAAACAACACAAAAGGTACATTCAGAAAAGAAACACTGTTTGGTAATGCTATGCTGCCAAGATATTGTGATTTTCAAAGAGAGTAAATACAGTCTATCAATAGGTGCAAGATGTTCCATCTTAACAATAAACACAACAACAACAAAAAACCAACAGTGTCCAGACTTAAATTGTTCAGTACTGTAAACAGATTGGCTGTCAGAGGGACTGAAGGTACTTGCACATGCTGCAGTATTCATGTGCAACAGGCAGAAAGATGAGTATTTAAAGCATAGGGCTGAAGATGGGAGGAATCACCTTTTGGACTTTTTCCTGGTACAGAGCACAGAAAACGTGCTTTTGTTCATTTCTGTTCTTCCACCTGAAGAGAGGCAGATAAGAGCATCAGAACCGGAATGTAACCTGATACAACTGGTCAAACTGCACGTTCAATTAGAAATCCGTGAAAAACAGGCTCTGCCATGCTTAGATGGTATGTTTCTACTCTTTTTTTTGCCTGTCTATTTCGCAAGGAAAAAATACGTCATGGCAGGCGG
This sequence comes from Porochilus rendahli, assembly GCA_039654305.1. Taxonomy (NCBI): domain Eukaryota; kingdom Metazoa; phylum Chordata; class Actinopteri; order Siluriformes; family Plotosidae; genus Porochilus; species Porochilus rendahli. Next base: position 26,524,462 of record JBCNYG010000005.1, on the reverse strand, counting down.
TTATGCTCTAATTATGAACAATGGATTATTGTGATCTGACCTGAAGCTTGACATGTCTGAGTCTTAAAAGTATGAACTTGATTTTTCAGAGATTAAGCGATTTTTTTGGGTGTGGCCAGACAAATAATTACAAAATCAATTATTAAATAGGGCACCAAAGTTTATTAGAGGTTAAGTTGGAGTCAATGTCACTGTGTCATTTGGGTAACAATAGTTTTGACTGAATTAGTGGAGCATGACATAATTTTATTGCATGACATAATTCTTATTGTTCTGGATCTGAGGATTGCAGTTGACTTGAGTTTTTGTGTTTGTGTAGTGCTCATACTATGAATAAACTAAGCCCATGCTTGTTTAGGTCTCCACCCTTCCTTTCAGTGAATGGCAGTACCATTGTTTAATTATTTTAGTATACCCAATAGAGACTGTATTTTTATTATATCGCGTTTTGCTACCAAACTGATTAATTAATTCTAGCCATTAAACTGTTGGATTTGATCACACTTAATGAAAAAGGTCACACTCAATAAAAAAAAAAGGTGTAGATGCAGTAAAACCTTAAAATTTCCAGAGTGTTATCATCTTGCTGTACTTAACAGTGTCATGGAATTATTAGCAATGCTATCTTAGAAATACTAATGGTATGATTTCCTCTTTTGTAGAGGTTGTGCCGTTGCTGGTGTTGGTCTGTCTGTCTGTTTGATTGCAATTTATAAAATAATTACATACCAATATATAATTATATTCAAATATTAGTATATAATATTTATATATAATTATATATTGGTATGTAATTATTTACACTGGGATCACCTTATTCGCTGGTCTGGTAACCACAGTTTAAGTTATTTTTGGAGACAACATTCATGTAACTTTTGTTGTTATAAATCGTTGTTTTAGGTCCTGTTATAATGTTTTTTGCTATATCTTAATCGTAGATATATGCAAAACTGTTTTTTATGCAGTTTGCTGTCATCCATCCACATTGTATCTCTGCATATTTAGTGGTTCTACTACAGTTGGCTATCCCACTGTAATTTTCACTTGCAGTCCTGACTGCATTTCATGTATTACTAAAGTTAAATACCTCAGAAGCCACCCAGTCAAGAAATTTGTCAAAAACTTACATCTTCCTGAGCATCCATAGTACGAGACAGAGGGTGCCAGACAAGACAATGACGCTGACTATAATGATCAGTAGCAAAAAGCCCTGGGATGCTTGGCATTTTACAACCTCTGTGGAAAAATAAAGCAGATTTAGGATTAAAGTTTGGGACATGGACATCAGCATTTGGGAAGCATTTTATTGTGATGTACCTGGAATGCATTGTGATTGGCTCCAGTCACTCCAAAATCCATCGTCACCACAGTAAATGTTCACTTTAGATCTGACCCGGACACAATATTTCTCAGCACCGCCATCATAATGAAAATCAAATGCTGTTTCCTCAACCAGCAATGTCTGACCAAGGGAAGTTAAAACTACACATGAATGTTATGCATATACAACGAGGAGAAAGTAATCAATAATTAAGATGCATCGATTTACGATAAAATCTTTTTATTAAGGAGCCGAGCGTTTATTGTGACCCTTAATATTGTGTATCGGTTACCTGTTGCTTGCTGTCATTGTGGGTCTTTATGCTTATTTCAAGCTCATACTCCAGACACTGCTGTGGAACTGGACCTGATGGAGGGGCCCACTCTACATGCATCAGGGTGGTGTTACCATCCACATACAGATTAGATATTGCAGCAGGTTTGACTGTGGGACAGAAAATTTGTTGTTTTGTAATTTTTAAAACATGTCTAGTATAAAGATTTACTTTGATATTTAATCATGATGTTAAATATACAGGGCAACATGTGCTTGGTTTTGAGCAGTTATGATATTTCGGTGTAATTACTCTGATTTTGGACCGCCAGGGAGAAGAAAGCCGGCTGTAAGTCTCCTGCCTTAGAAGAGCCATTCACACAAATGTTAAACTCGGAAAACTCCATGAGAGACGAGGAAGGGAATCTACATCCTTTGCGCTGCGCATGAGATGGGATGTACTCTGGGCATTCCTTTGTCTCCTGCATTGCCCTGTGCCTGGAGAAATAGGTCAGGAACAACACGCATTTTAAATAAAACCAGCGGTCACTTTAACAATGCTATAAACACCAACCGTTTTGCAAGCATTTTATTTGATTATACCTTTTATATAGACTGTCAATCAATTAGCGTCAGCCTGTTACAGGTGACTCAGGTTAATCTAAGGCTGATGTAGAGCTTTACCAATAAAAGAGGTAGTGTTTTGAGTCCGCAGGTTCTGCAGTTCCAGGCTCCCATGTGCACTCCATGTACTCCTTGTTAAAATAAATGCATTGGAAATCTCTTATTCTTGAGCCGGCCACACCTGAGAATGAGAGATTCCAGTATAAAAATTGTGCACTCATTTCTGCAGAATAAATATTCCATTCTGTTAAGTACTTTTAAACCATTTGGCCCTTGCTAAATGAAATTGGCACTGCAATGTGCAGGGCAATTATGAAATGGAGTGCTTTTTTTTTCCTGCACACCCTCCACAGTGCCTCACAGCAGTAACTTAATGCTTACTTTCTAATTTAATTACCCTTTTTTTTAGAGAATTTGAGTGAATTCTATCACTAAACTCCAAGGAAAGGAGGTAACTAGCAGCCTTATGATTCACTTCACCTCAAAGGACCTCGCAGAATTAATTTTTTTTATCAGATGCCAGAATCTGACAAAACATTTTGACCTTTACGCTGACGAGCACCAGTGTGGGAATATTTGGGGGGGAGGGAACCTTTTTCTTGCCAATTTTAGGACAAATTGGGTTCAAACAAAGTGATAACAATGGGTTATTGTGGCTATGTTTCTAACTAAACAAGTACCACACTAGATCATTTGAATGAAGGCATGAATTCATTAATTTACAAACTCCTTTTGATTATACCGATTCCATAAATTAGTAAAAGTTAGCAAGGGCCCATTTTATTACAAAAACATACAAAAACACCACTTGAGAGCTTGCATTTATTCTTGGACTGTGAGACCAGTTAGAGGAGACAGACAAATAGCTCCAACTCCACATGGTTTTCTTTTTTCTTTTGCTACACTTAATCTCAAATATAGGCAAAGAACTGCCCCAGAAATTCCTTTAAAATTACAGGCCCGATGAATCTTTAAAAACAATCTTATTGAATTATTGAAAGAGTCTTTCAAACTGTTAAATGAATCTTTTAAGCCTGATTCATCCCTCTTATGGGAACCTCCAGCCATAAATATTTCCATCTTCACTTACTAAGAACAACAAAGCTAGTTGTGGGTAAAATGAGTCATGAAATTCCCATGCTGTTTCAGCATTAGGGCTGATTCACTTGGCCTTATGGGATTGTCAAATAATGAAAAAAACACTAGTGGGAAATGTAAGACTTTGAGTAAACACTAACTATGTGTTCAGTTGTTCTATTACCGAATAAACACGAGACTTTCCGTTAGCAAGCCCTTTGGCTTTAACAATAAGCCTTTGTGTGTAACCCCTTCTCAGAATTGTGTACTATGTTGTGAATGGTATGTTTTGTGCTGATTTGGATATAAAGGACCTTATACACAGTATAGATGATCTGTAGTGAAATGGTGCATGTAACTCAAACACACCTTGGTGTTCAGGCATGTGCACGAGATTAACTTCTTCTCCCAGAATGTCTGTCCCATTGGTGCACAAACCCTTCAGCAGGGTGAGCATGCGCAGCTGGATGGGTTCCTCCAAATTAAACTGTGCCGCGTAAGAAAGCTTGGATGTCCGCACACCCTGCGAAACACACACACACACACACACACACAAATCAGGTCATCACCAATAGAAAAAAGACTGCTGTCATCACATGAGCTGCAGGACTAGTTTAAGCCAATTGGTGTTATTTGAAAACCTTATACCGTGAGGAAAAAGTGAACGAAGCTTCTTAAAAGGCCAAAAAAAAAACCTGCTGCAGTGTCCCATTTATTAGGCGGCAGGGGGGCATAGTGGTAAGGACATTCTCCTTCCAGCATGAAGGTGCTGGGTTTAATTCCAGGTCCCAAAGACAAAATTTTTTGCCAAACTATAAAAATAAGATGAATTTGCATGAATTGAGGGCGATCATGACACCACAAATTTCACATTTTTATTTGTAGACAAAAATTATTTTTAAAAATATGTTTATTTGGATGAGGTATTTTTAGGCATTGGTAATGTTGTTTACTGTCGCAGGCAGCCATCGTCAAAATTATCTCAAACTTTGATACAACGTATGCTATCAATTTGTGATCTATTAGAGCTTTAAGTCAAATTCCATTTTTCTTATAGAGTTTTCTTGGCAGAAATTTTTACAGGGTTGGATGTCAGCTCTTTTTCCTAATCCACCACAGCACCTGGTATTCCCAGGATGTCTCGTATCCATGTACTAACCCAGGCCCGACCCTGGTTGTCATACAGGTTCGGGCCTTCACAACATGAATGGGGGTCGGGTTGTTATGCACACTGAATATTAAAGTGATATATTATAATACTCTCTGTTGGTTCACAGAAGGTGTGACATAGTTGGGTTCTTGGTCCCACTTTTTAATATCTGACGTGCTTAATCCCTTCTTGTTACCAGTTGTTCTCTGAGTTTTCTTTCCGCGTCCACATTAATGTTTCTTGGTATCTCATTTAATACAATTTGTTAATGAATTACTACTATTTATGTATGACAAACGCGAGCTTTATTGTAAAGTGTAAAACACATGAGTAATAATTGGATATATTATCGACTGGGCTCTCTTGTACAAGAGAATTAAACAACCTTTTTTAAGCTGAAGATATAATACCATATACATGCTATTACACTGATTAGCACAACACACCACCTGACCTTCTGACACACCCAGCATCCATCATTATGCTCTCCAACAACTAATCGCATAACCTCACAGCCTATTCTTTTCTCACAATACAAAGACTCTGTCATACACGTGCGCACACGCCCTCTCTCTCTCACACACACACACACCCAATTGAGTAGTGTTGTGCTGTGTCCTTACTTCATTATGTATCAAGGTTATTTTCTGTTTTGCTCTACAGATATTGATCTGTTTCTGTACTACAAGTTTGACTACACCTCTGATATACCTGATCTTTGTTGCTGAAATGTGTTTGCTTGTTTCTGACTTTCTGCCTTTCCCCGGCTGGTAATTCAGTGACACCTGTTGAATTATAAATTGAAACTTAATCAATGACGAACTGGAGTTAATTGTCTGAAAAATAAATTAGCATTCATTTTCTTAAAATACATTAATTTTTCACAAGTCATTATATCTCTGTAAAAAGCTAATATTTTTTAAACGCTAACCATTTAGCACAAGTAACATTTAGGTTAACGATGTATTAACCTGGCATGAAACTACAATCTCGTTATAAGAAATAACTTCACATCTTCCATTCATGCAGATTACATGCACACCTTGGGCTTTGTTTGGAGATGCCAAACTGATTAGTGGAAAATGTTTTGTGCTGTAGGTTCTAGACCCATTTCAAAATAAACGTCCTACATATGCATTCATAAAAAGAATTTCTGTAAAAAATGAGAAAGTAAATGCAATTAAAAAGTATGAAAAATACTGAAATAAAACCAGTTCTCTACTGCGTTTTTGAATTGTCTTTTTTGCTTTTGCTGTTTTTTTACTTGTGAAGCTGTCAAACAGTTTAGGTCTATCTGCTCTATGCCTAGTAGTCAGTTCCTGTACACATGGATCCTCCTTTGCCAGGAGCTTCTTATAAGTACAACCAACTGAAGCTTAGAGAATGGGCAAGACCTCACAAAGAATATGGCTCTAAGTGTAGCCATGCCCACACTTATATGCATTGGTTTGGCATGTTTCAAAGCAGAGCTTTTCAAAGCATACACCTACATGCATTCATTGCCCTGGCCATCTTTCAAGGAGCTGCATCAGTATGACAAGCCTCGAAGTGTCAATGCATGGAACCAGTTTAGCTATTAGTATAGTAGTAACTCAATTAATAAATGGTGATATGTTTCACACTGTACAACAAGGCTGTCAGTGTGAACTGTTATTTGTAAACTTTTATTTAATATAATGTATTATTTATTGGTTTTCTAAGCATTTACAAGGATTTGTAAAGTGGTACCAATGTAAAAAAATGGGTGATTTTGTTTTTAAAGCTGTGATATATTGTGTTTGGCTTAATAATTTGTTTTTCTACATGTAAGTGAAAGTATCTTTTGTACAAAGAAGTTTGTCTGCCTGGAGGTTTCCATGGAACTCCGTAACTCGCAACTGAACAGTGCCAAGTATTACTATACACAGTGCAGATGATTTGAACAATTTGCCACAGGAAAAGCAAGCCAGGAATGGTTTACAACTTCAGTCTCTGTACCTAGACTAAGGAACATATTGGGCATATTTTGGAAGATATTTCTGACATTCCGGAACATTTTTCTAGCATGAAACATGACAAATAACATAATATAACGTACTGTTCAGACATGCTGTCCAGACCACTGAACAAAACAATGTACCTTTCTCAAAATACTATGCCATAAAGTATGTTCAGTAGTTTGAATGAAGCTTCACTGCATGTAATATGAAACGTCAGAATTGTAATGTTGAAATGATTGTTTACTTAAATGGATTTCAAATGTAGCTTTTGATTTGTGAAATATAGCCAGAGTTAGGTCAGAATGTTTCTTATTGTCTTTTCTAGCAACACATCTTGGTGAGGCAGAATTTTTTATGTCCTGTGCTGTCTCAATTCACACACTTCAATGCAGTAAGCTGTGTGCACTATGTATTTACTTATTCATTACAATAATTTTTATAGGGCAGTGTTGTCTCATAACGAACATGTCTAATTGTGCACTTACTGGAAACGAAAGTCCTTATATTTGAGTATGATTGTTAGATATCCCATCCAAAATATCTGCCTTTCTTTGATAACCTCTTCCTCCTTTTCTGAAATGTAACCAAGATCAATCTGGAAGAACCACTCAATCTTTTGACCATGTTGAGAACACCATTTTGGCACATTGCATGTTGCCATACTTCTCGATGTAAATCCTCTTACACACGAAAATATCAAGTTTAAGTTTGCAAGTATGTGAATTGAGACAGCAGCTGAGTTCAAGGAGTACATGTCGTGTACCATGTGAAAGTTAGTACATGTAAAAAGAACACAGAAAAAGCTCTCAGCTGAAAGTATTTGGTAATACATGAAAATACTTTGTATGTAGTTTCTTTATCTGCAACATAGGACACTGGCCTAGATAAGCAACCAAAACAAAACCCCACCATTTTTTGTTGCTTATATGTCATTCACAGCAATGTTAAAGTCAGAACACTCTCTGTGGCAGTTAAGTACGACAGATTCTAGTTGGAAATGGAAAGGAAAAAACTTGTGGTGTCATGAAGGTACAGTATGTGATATAAATTTAAAAATAAGCATCATGATCTTATCGAAATAGTTCAAGAGAAATGCCTCAAGCCAAACCTTTCAAGACCCATGATGTTCAAGGAAGTTACAAGAAGTTACCACATAGCTGTAAAAACAGATTATGAGATAATATTGTTTGTTTATTTATTAAGATTCTCTTTAAAAAAAAAAAAAACCCTAGAATTGTCATCGTCTTTTTTTATGTTTACAGTCAGGTTATTATTAATGAACAAAACACTTGGTGGCCATTCCATGTAACTGACATTTTGACCAAAATTTTAAATAATAATGAGAAAGCTTTTTATGTGGATTAAATAATCAATATCTAAGTTGCAATACCTGAAATTTTTATTGAAACCCTGTTCAATCTCTAATAAAAGTATTAAAGGAAAAACAGTATTTTTGTTTTTATTTTTGAAACCAAATTGGTAGCCCTTACAAATGAAATTTACTGCACAGTATTGCGCCATTCATCCTCCTGCACTTTGTCTTGCTAGCTGGACAAGGCGTTCGTATGCAGAACAACACCCGATTAAAGAAAACTTTTGACCATTCATTAATGAAAAATCGAGGTTGAAACTTTGTCACGTGTGGTGTCACGCAAGTCACGGATTGAGGTAAGATTGTTTTTCTGAGATAAAACGGCAAATTTTATATTATGTGTCACTATTCATATGGAAAAGTATTGTTTTTCTCTTATGAACATGAAAGATGTTATTGATGTTTGAGTTTTGTCATACAAGTCACGTGACTTGTGTGACACACTTGTAGTAATGCCGGGGTTCCTTAAACAAACGAGGAGGGGTCGGAAATACTGCTTGTAAACTTTCCAGTCTGGGACGACTGCAAATCAGAGTGATTAGAGTCCACCAATTCCAAAGTCATGACAATCAACCCTCTGAGAAAATCCATCAACTTTAAGTCTCCGTGCCTGTTGTACGATAACGATTTAGTATTTAGTTCAATGATTTAATTTCAAATTCAAATAGTGAAATCAGTCAAATCGGAGAACATAAACACAATACAATTAGTCGAATTTCGAACCGACCCTCAGACCTCTCGTCTCAGGGAGTGGCATGATTGACAAATGAGTCAGTCAGGGCCTATATTACATATACATGTATGGAGGCTGGCATGCCCGCCCTGACAATCGTTCAGAGCGGGCACTTTGATCATTCAAGTCATCTTCAAGATGTCCACCTTGGCATTTCTTTATGAACTCCTGAAGTACGTGCCGAATGGTGTTGGGGAGATTAAAATATGGACTGATGGTTCTGCTAGCCAGTTTAAGAACCGTTTCCTTGTTTGTGCTATTCAGAAACTTGCTGAAAAGCATTTTCAAGAATATTTGAGAATAACGTGGAATTACATTGCAACCAGTCACGGTAAAAGTCCTGTTGACAGCTTAGGTGCTAGGGTAAAAAAAGTGTCTGAGAAAGTTATTAAAAAATCAACAGACATTTACGGGACAGTAAAAGACCAAACAGCTATGAAACTTGGGTTGTTGAACTCTGACGAGATGCAGAACAGAGAGACCTAGTTGTTGACAAGACAAAACCCAATCTGGGGATTGGTGGGCTACAATGTATTTACAACGATGGTAAATATGTCAGTTCAATGCAATGCAAAAAGACGAACTGGTCGTGATGAACAGTGATGAAGCCCCAGAGCGAAAAACACTCATTAGTCAGCTCTAGAATAAATACAAATTGAGAAATGCTCTTACTACTGTGTCTTCTACAGCAATCCACCCAAGTATTATATTGGAAGGATGATTGCAACATGTAATTGTGACACGTTACAAGTTGAACATTATCAATTAAAATTTCTGAAACAAACTTTACATGGAACTTTCACTTGACCTAGGATCGATGATGTGGACTGTGTTTCCCCAGCTGGATATTTAGTGGGCCCCTGCAGATGGAAGGACACAATCCATTCACTGTGAAGAACTTTGACCGTGTTCAATCGGACTTTCACTGTTTCAGCGCGAACAGACCAAACAGAGAAGTTCGTACTTTTGATGGTTATGGTGTTCAAAAATAGACTATTGTAGGTGGTACTCGCAGTACCCGTGGGAAGACTACAAAGATCTTACTTGTTTTGATTTCAGTTTGTTTGTTCATGTACAAAATAGTTATTTTCTGTTCCGTTTGCTTGTGTGCTACAATATGCACAAAATATTTCTGTTTTAACCGAATCTATTTTTGTTGTTGTCACGGTGTGTCTGTATCCCATAGTTGAAATAAAGTAAATCTTGGATTATTGTTTCAACAATTAAATAACAGAACATGTATTCCATATAATCATATTCATGACAGGGATAAAAAGCCGACTCGTAAAAGTGTCAAGCAAGTCCCGTCACGCAAGTCACATTTTTCGAAGCCCAGGCTCAGCTAAGCCAATAATCTTAAAAACGTAATCTATATTCCCAATCGCAGTTTTAACATTATGGATTATTATATTATATTCCCAGGTTTTTCACTTGCATGGCCCCTTACGATTTTGAATCGTAAATTGACATTCATAAAATGCCACGCAAGTCATGGTTTTGAATGCCCACAGCTTGAAGATCTGTAATAACTGGGAGCTGCTATTTGTCCTGAACTTGTGGCCCATGAAATACAACATACTGGTAATGTTACTTGTCTTGTACAAGGGAACTAAGGGTAGTGAAATCAGAGGGTTTTTTTTTTTGCATGAATATATTGGCTGTATGCCCCTACTAAGGTTTGAAAATGTGTGTGCTAATGTGTTTGAATGCATACCTTCCATCTTTCTGTGTATGTGTCATAAAATCGGAGCTGGTAGCTAACAGTGCAGTTTGTGAGGTCATTCAGACTGTTTGGTTGACTCCACTCTATGTTCAAGTAGCCCAGATGTCCTGGATCGATGATCTTTATGTTTTCTGGAGGATCCACTGTATAAAACAAACGGGATGATGTTTCATAATAGATGCTGCTTGTTATAAGTAATTAGTAACTTCTTGGTAAAACATCTAAGTTTTGTGAGTCAGAACGGAACTCATACATCATCGACTAAACACAGTGCTCACCTGACACGCCTGCTATGCTGTTAGAGTATGACACGTGCCTAGTCAGTAAAGTAAATGTGACCAAACACATCCAGGGTAATGCTCGGCACAAAAGCATCCTGTCTTCTATGATATATTCCTGTTATTCCTGAGATCAACAGAAGAGGCAATTAGATTATGGTGTGAAATATATGTTTTTTACTGAGTGGCTCGCTTATTATTTAACACTTATTTAGGTATATTAATAAAAGTCATTGAAAAAGTCTTTGCTTTTGGAAGCAGACCTTCATGAAAGTCTTCCATGAGTCTGTGAGAGTGATAAAAAAATTATTCATTCACACCTAATGGTTGGTAGCTTTGGAGTTCAGTACTGCTTTAGAGTGTGGATATAGTGGCCTGTATACCCCCAGTAAGCTACATGCCACAGTAAATATGGTATGCAGCAGTTAGCCATAACATAAAAACCACCTGCATAATACAGCTTTGACTCATTGAGGTGCTGGACATAGCTGCTAAAAACCCCATTAGCAACAAATCCATTACATACTGAAAATTGGAGGCGGGCCTTTCCCATCAGAATTGTATGTCCAGCACATCCCACAGTTGCCCAACAAGACTGATATCTTGGATGTTTGAAGAGTAAATCAACAACTTAAACTGTATCATCTTTTACAGAGTTATAGGTTGCATTATCCTGCTGAAAAGAGGCCACTTTTAGGGAATATTACTGCTATGAAGGGATGTACTTTGTCTGCAACAGTGTCTGGGTAAGTGGTATCTGCAAAAGTAATGTATTCAATGCTAGGACCCAAGGTTTCCTATCATAACATTGCTCAGGGCATTGCATTGCACTCTCAGGTTTGCTTTCTTCCCATGATGTATCCCATGCACATGCACCCGGCAATCCACATTATGTAACAAAAAAAAGGTTCTTGTAACCAAGCCCTCTTCTTGCATGGGTGTACAGGCCAGTTTTGATGCTTACACGCCTGCCTTTAATAGGGGACAAGGTTCATCAAGGGCCTCTTGCAGTTTTTCTTGCTGTGCAGCCTCATATGCAGTGTGATGGACTGAGAGTAACTCAGAGTTTTCTTTCATAGCCAGAATTAAACCTTTCAGCAATTTTTGCTCGTATCAGACCAGATAGTCTAGCCTTCGATCCCTATACAAATAATTGAGCCTTGGATGCCAATGACCCTCTTGACTGTTCACCACTTGTCTTTCTTTCAGACAATTTTGGTAGGTTGTAACCACTGCATTCTAGGAACATTCCTCAGAACCAGCTGTTTTGGACTTGCTCTGCTCTGATCAGTCACAGTTTGAAAACTTACTGTTCACTTGCTGCCTAAAATATCACAGCATTTCCCAGTTTAATTAATCAGTATTATTCACCTGTCAGTTACATGATTGTCATATTTAATCACTATATAGGGAGCAGTTTATTTTTCTTATTTATTTTAAACAAGTAAATCAAAAATGTGTGTAGTTCAGTTCATCAATAATAATAATAATAAAATCCATCATGTGTCAGCATAGTGATAATGCATGTTTTAACAGTGATCAAATTTACATAATGTCATTGTATGTTTCAAGAATATTGCCTGTTTTATTGAATAGAACATGAGAAACACACCCGGATATGCCATAAGCTTATTAAAATTACAGTCAAGTCATCACCTGCACACACATGCACCACAGCTAATGACCTCAGTGAAATTTCTGAACATTCAGGTTAACTTATGCTGTCAAGACATGCCGTCAAGACTGTCTGTTCATTGTTCTGATAAGATCTATTTAAGAATTACAGTTACTGTAATGCATTATCAGTATAGAGGGTTAAACCCAATATACTGTCAAAGTTTAGAGGGAAAAAAAAACAATTTTTAAAAAGAGAAAATTTTGTAAAATAAAATAAAAATCAATAAAAAAATTTTATGATTTTTAACAACAAAGAAAGAATTATAGAATAACTCACTAAATTTTCTTAAATGGCAAGACGCAGCACCTCTCTGCAATGATGCTCTCGGTGTGTGTTTGCACACTCCTCTGAAACCGTCTGACTACACGGCTGGCAGAGATCTCCTTTTGTTGGAAACTGCAGTTCCCCCTACAGGTTTCAAGGAAGTTGTACAGTCACGTGAAGAAGTAAATACACCCTCTTTCATTTCTAAGGTCTTATGTATACAAGACATTAAAAAATCATCTGGTCCTTTCAAGGTCATAAAATTATGTAACTCTAACCTTAGGTCTAAAAAATACATGAAAAGACATCAGAATGTCATTTATTTCACAAAAATTTAGCCAAAATGCAAAAGCCATATAATTTTAGCATCAATAACTTGATGTAATCATTTTGTCTGTTCTTCTCAGTCTCTCACATCATTGTGGATGAATTTTATCTCAGCAGTGTTGCTTTAGTTCAATGATATTTGAGGACATTTGTTTATGCAAAGTTCCACCACAGCATGTCAATCTGTTTGAGGTCTGGAGTTCAACTTGGCCATTGGAATACCTTGATTATTATTTTTTTTAGCTATTCTGTTCCTGGTGTGATTTGGAATATCCATTATCTATTGGGTTGTATGACACAATTTCAGCCAAGTTTTAGCTGCTGTTTTATACTTTGGTTTAAAGACTGCAAGGTGCCCAGGTTATGTGGCAGCAAAACCAGTTCAAATCATCACATCTTGGAGTGTTGTATGAAGTGCTTGTTTTGATAAACTTTGTTTGGTTATTGCCAAATGAGGTGCCGTGGTGTATGGCCAAACATGTCCACTCTGGTCTCGTCTCAGGGCTTGAAAAATCTTCTGGAGCCTTAGTGCTCGGTCGGGCAGCCTTGTTTTTGTGATTTTTCATTTTTTGGTGCCCGGTAGTTTTTTCTTGGTGCCCCAATATAATATGTAATTTACAAGTAAAAAAAAGCCTCCTTCATGATTTGTGGTTTTTTTTTTTTTTTTCTTCTTTTTTTATTGTGCGGAGTCAAAAAAACCTAAAAGCTCTGTTTGACGTGTATATGTGCTACGAAATGATTTTGAATACGGTAGTGGGCATTTGGGCACCCGATTTTTCAAGCCCTGCGTCTGCAAACCTAAGCTGTAATGATATAATGAGAGAAACCTGGCTTCTGAGTATTTTAGAAAAATCCCATAATGATTCAGTCTATTTCTAATTGGACTTTCATGAACTTAAACATTTAACATGCTGACTGAGGCCTGTAGAGTATTGGTTGTAGCTTCTGGGTTTATTTTTGCAATTTCTCTGAGCATTGAATGGTCCAACCTTGGGGTGAATTTGCAGAGACACGCTGTCCTTAAAATATTGGCAACTGCCTTGAATCTTTTCCACTGAGCGATTTTCCTCACTGTAGAATAGTAACCATTCCTAGATTCCTTTGTAACCATTCCTAGATTAAAGGGCAGTAACAGTTGCTTTTTTAAAGATTTTTTTTCCAGACCAGCAAACTGCAAAAACGTTTTATATGGTTTAATAGACGTGCATACACTGATGATCTGTTAATAAAGAGCATTTGATCAGCAGCGTCTGCCTGCTTAATGTTTTCCCAGTAAGGATGTTTTTAGTTTTTCCACACATAGCTTCTTCATTTTGGTTTAGTCTTTGTTAAAGGAGATACACAGAACCAGGCCTCCACTTAGTTGCTAGAAATAGCACCGCACCTCAAGAATCATAGATGACAATTTAAAAAAATAACTACAAAGCCCAGCTGTAAGTAAAATGACGTTTGACCCTTTGACTCCACAGTGTGAACCAAGTACTTCTGCCATTTTGATTTACACTGTGATAGAACCAGCTCTACAATCTCTGCTGAATTATCTGAGTTGCTCTCACAAGCTGACTCTCCCTCACTCACTCACTGCTGAGAGCATATGGCTCAAACTAGTAGGGTTCAACACCCTCTCAATAACCTTTATCAATTCCTAAAGGGTCCTTTTCTTAGTAATCAGATGCTCAAACCAGCCATACGACAGCATTGAGTAATTATTGAGAATTAAAAAAATTTATGATTTTCCAGAGTGATCTGACGGCAACCAGATAGCTGGGCTTCACTGCAGGCTGTGCTATGCAGGACTTCCTTCTGTGTCACCATTCATTCTGTGCTCCAAAGCCATAACTTTTTTAACCCCAAAAAATGTCGAAAAAAAAGTATAATATTTTTTGTGAAAAGTGTAATAGCTTGGATATAATATAAAAAATAATCAAAAATAAAAATAAAAGTGTCTAAGTTTCTCCATTAATAAATAATGACATTGTGGAATCTAATGTGTGTTGTTTTGTACCTGGGGTTATATTTACAGTATTTTTAAATCCTGCCACATAGTGGGGCGGGAGCTATGGGAATGGGTAGCTTCCATCCGTCCATCTGTCATACTTTGGTTTCCGGACGATAATTTGGGAAGCCTTGCTCAGAGTTCAGGTGTCTGGTATTCGGGTTTGTCTTACAGGTACCTCGTCTGGGATCGGTGCATGCCAAAATCCGGGGATCCGTGAGCCAGCTGGACTTTAAAACTTTAAAAACTGCATGGTGGGAGCTTTTGACCTCTGCGGTCTAGTTAAAGACCTGGTAAGGACCAGAGTTTTTTTTTTTGTTTAGTATATATTCTCATTATTAAAACTACGAGTCAATGAATTAAATCCAGAGCCGTCCTGTGTACGCTTAATTAGCACTCTTTTATGACTATTTTGGGTATATTTGGGTGCTAAGGCAGTCTCTGTGCACATTACTGACATGTGGGGTGGTAAGAAGCAGTGTGTGGTCAACGTTTGTAAATATTTAAAAAAAAATTTGTTCCACCCCACATGTCAATAATGTGCACAGAGACTACCTTAACGCCCAAATGTCATAAAAGAGTGCTAGTTAAGCGTACACAGGACGGCTCTGGTTTTAATTCATTGACTCGTGTAATTTTAATATGCCTTTTAACGAGCTGGTATAATATTAAATTTCCTCAACATATTCTGTTTATTTTTGTTCCTTGTGGTGTTTTTAGTAAAGCTTTCTGTAGTGAAAACTAAACAGATTTGGATTGGCGGAAAGGTAGCCATTTAAAAAAAAAAATTGTTTTTTACGACCAATTCTATTTTATGATCGAGTTAAGTCATTTAAACTTCTGCACCAAATTCAATGCTTGTATCATCATTTTAAATATTTTTGCAGCAAGCCGCTGCTCATAGCCTGAAAATGCATTTTTGCAGAGAGAAAACTGAAAGGGAGACAGATACAACACTAGCCATGAATGAAAACCATGAGAGATGTACTTTCCTAAGTCAAGGATTTACTAGTGATTCATGTAGAAGTAAGACCAAACCAAACAGCCGTGAAGCATGAATGTGGCTGTTTATTTGCCACCAGTGAAATATTTCATATACATTTTTAAATGGATTTTATTTCAAAGAATAAACTAAACTCTCAGCACTGCCGATTTAACCCAGACTATGTCAAAAATGCAAACTAAACAAAAACATGGTATGTTGCAGATTGCAAAAGTATGTTTGAGAGTTTTTGTAATTTTGCAATTTCCTGCATTTTTCACTCGTGTGTAATTCAGTTTTCTGTGAGTCAGGTTGAGTGTCCATGCCAGACAAGAGCTTGGCGGCACTCTAAAAACATGTCAGATTAGCCTCACCAAACAAATAAGGTAAAGAAAACTAAACAGAGTAAGCAAGCTGAGTCACCCCAACCCTCTAACTCATCGGTTTTCTTTCCCAGAATACACCTCTCCCTCCCCTACCCAACCCTCTAAAATAAAAAGTCTATTTTGTGTCATGCACATAAACTTTGCATGGCACCCATGTTAAATGCATTTGGATTCAATAATGACAAAGGAAATATTTATGATGAGTTGGATCTTGTTGAGCATGTTGAAACATTAACATGCATCTTGATAATCTTCTGGCCTGGTGACCTCTGGACTTCCTTCCTTCCAGAATGTGTTTCCCTTATTCCAGGGAACTGTTACATACAGTTTCCCTAGAACTGACGAGGCAAGTGCCGTACTTGAGCTATTAGTAAGTGAGCAAGACGAAAGATTCATCTGTCTACTCATCAGAATGAGAATCTAATTCGAAACCATCCAAAACAACAACAAATCTGCTGGTCTCCGTTGTCTTTTTCATAAACAATAGGATGATGCTTCTGTATAACATTAGTGGCTCCACTCACAGAAGAATGCCAGAT
The DNA here is from genome assembly GCA_039654305.1 of Porochilus rendahli. Taxonomy (NCBI): domain Eukaryota; kingdom Metazoa; phylum Chordata; class Actinopteri; order Siluriformes; family Plotosidae; genus Porochilus; species Porochilus rendahli. Next base: position 26,507,760 of record JBCNYG010000005.1, on the reverse strand, counting down.
GCAGTATATCACAATTGAATCTCTATCACACATTTAAAAAGGACAATAAATGTGGCATGCAGACACAGTTGGAAAAAGGTCATTTTATTTGAACGTTTTTTTTCCTCTTGTGACCTTGGAAGCTGTTTTTAAGAAAGGTTCTAATGCTTTTATACAGAGTTTATACAGGAATGGCAAGTCGATCACAGAGGATCCAGGCATGCAAAGGAAGTCAAGTTTCATACAAAACACCTATCTACACACACATATATGCAGGAGTCATATTTCCTGACAAATATGTGTACACACTGACACCCGTCACCCCCCAACCCAGACACCCCCCACAACACAAACACACACACACACACACACACACACACTCTCTCTCTCTCTCAGTTTTTGTTTTTACAGATTAATACAAATTTGCTAGGAAATTTAAAGCCTGAATGCACTGCACATGCTTGATGTACAAAGCATTTCTCCGTTGACCTGATATGAGGACTCACATCTTAAAACAGTCAGATTGGCAAATGTGCAGTACATTATTTCCTAAGAATTATTTTATTTTTATTTTTTATTTTTTTTAAATACAGAAATACACCTAAATAAAATTTTTGGGGAAAAGATAAATGTTGCATTAAGGACTGGTATGGAATTACAGTAAGTAATTAAGGAATTGTGAAATGTGTATGAGGAATGTTAGTGAAGAAGGAAAAAAATGGCAGTATATAGCTTGGCATTTTGGGGCAAAAAGATTATTACTGGCAAAAAAAACTGCATTATTGCAATTGCACAATCACAATCCAATGTTGCATTCCACACGTTATGTACAAATTATGTTCTTTACAGAGTAACAAAGCAGTGCTCTTAGACATAGAAATATGTATTATCCAAGGATTATCTGTAACAAAAAGGTGTAGCTGGGAAAAGATTGGCCAGTCACTGTAAAATTACCTCACAATAAGATTTTTATGAGCTCAATGGCACTATTGTACTAATATTTCGGCATGTCCAAAGTGCACTCAATCAACATGGGCATATTTTATACACTAGAAGTTATTTTCTCAGGTCTATTATAAAGGTTTTAGGATTTATGAGTCAGTTCTTCAACAGTTTTTACAAATTTAATAATGTTTATAATGTGTTCTGCAAGCCGCGACTTGCATGACAGACATTCAAAATACATAGAATTAGTGTACAAGACTAATACGGTAAAGCCCCTTATACATTAAAGTGTTGGGATAGAACATGGGTCGATAAGGTGTTGTGCATGCTATGACCTGCACAAAGGAAGTAAACAATGTATGGTATCTTGGTAAAGCTTTTACTCTTGAATGCACAAGTGACATAATCAATGTAGGTGTTATGACAACACACCATATGCACCACACCATAAGCGTACAGGTGCTGAGTGATATAGAGAACTGATTTATGAAGCTCGGCAGCAAACGGTACTATCAGTGCAATTGTTTGTGTTGGACGTGGGCCTGGGAAGGCATCACCTAGATTATGTAAAGAATTGAATTAGATACCTCAGAATTCTTTATTTACTAAGGCTTACTATTTCTCAACACTGTAATGGAGGGCCAAGAAGAAGCATTGTGAAAAGATTGTCTAAAGATGTGGGAGTATATTTACATACATCTAATAAATCTGGTCTCATTAGGAAGGTTGATTATAGATAACTGAATAATTCACCTTTAGCAATTTACCCCTGAAAAGGATAATCCGTCTGCAATAGCAGTGTTTTGTGGTATTGAATTAAAGGTTGACATTAAGGTGTATTCATATATTCCCAGTCCAGTGTCTGTATTTCTTGTGTGTCATGGTAACAGGGGAAGGTGGAGCCGCTCCCAGGTTTATTGCGGGCCTGATCTGAATGACACAAACAACTATTCTACACCTACAGACAATCAATAGTAGTGATAATAGAGGAAATGATGGTATTTGAATGAAAAGCATGCAACACATGAAACCTGTGCCCCACTGTAATCATGTTGACATGATAATGTAAAGAAAATCATGCTATATATAGTTGTGTAATCATGTTACTTTTTCTCAATACTGTCCCACCCCAAAGACAACAGGCTTTCTAGTCATCAAATGATGAACAAATCACGCAAACTTTGATCAGCCACAACAAGCCATGATTTCACTTCTATTGAAATGTTGTGTTTTTTATGAGGAAATATTTCCGGTACACCTGAAAAATTGCTGCATCATGTCAACAGTCAGTAAATGCTTGAGGGATGGGTGGGTGTAGGCACAGTAAATAATTTAAATTTAAATAATAAAAGGCTAATTTATGAGCACTTGACAGTAATCTCATCTTGTTGATATGAAACTGAATTAGGACTGATCCCTCCTCATCTTCCACTTAAATATAATAATTCAATAAAACCCAAAATAACACAATATTTCTGATGCTGGGTTAAAAAAAAGGTAAAACATTTACATTTCGGAATGTAAAATAAAGCAATATACACAGGGGAAAAAAACCATGAATAAATATACAGCAAATACACAAATAATTTCTGGGACAGCACTCATTACAATGAGTAGTCAAGGAATGATGCTAGTCATATAATTGGTCTAAAACTACTTCATGATTACAGTACAGGACAGTGGCATAAAGCTCCAAAAAAAAAAAAAAAACCACAAGAAAAAAGAAACACGTGAGCATGATGATTGGTGAAATAAAACGATAAAGTAATTAAAACCTGATAAGAATAGCTTAGAAATGTGAGATTATTGTCAGAGTCATACTGTGACATGCTTCAGATGTCTTTCTATAAACTAGCATAGCTTACAATCAATACATTTTACTGAGTTTGATGTAGTTGATTGCATTTCCTCTTCTAAAAATTTTAATGATGAAGGGGTATGTGTGCATATTTCCACTGTGCTTAACACCTAGAAATCATCAGAAATTAAAACTGAACTAAAACAGAAATTCACATAAAACCTTTAACTCGGTGAAATCATAAGTCCTGTGATACTAATAAGCATTTCACATAATTTATTCAGTTAAAAGAAAAAGTTCCAGTTTATCCTTTTTTGAAAGTTTGCTGCTCCAACAGTAATATCTTCTGCACATTCCAAAGTAACAGTGTGCATTCAAGAGAAAGATGCAAAACATCATCTCTTCTCCTGTCCACAACTTCAAATCCGTGTTCTTCTTACATGTATACAAGGAATTCTTCCAAGCCTTTCTCCAGCTTAGTGGATTGAGTGGCTTCATACAGGATAAGGGCATTTTGATTTTTGTGATAAAGTTTGCCCATTGCTCCATATCAGCCAATCAGCTGTCTAAATTCTTCCAAGCCTTATCCGTGTGGGCTCCCTGGTCTGGCATAGAACAGAAGCGAGATAAAAGTGAGAGGTAGGGAAAGTGAAGCAAAGCTTCCTTACACCAAAATATTACAAAGTATTTCAATTGTTGGAGAACTAAAAGGTGCCCAATGCTTAAAGAAAACAAGAATGTAATAATAAATTAAAAAATAAATAAACGATGATGTGATTTTTCCATAGTTAAAACTAAACCATGCCACCACTTTACTGTTAAAACAGCAGGCTGTCTGTGATACACAGTGATTGTGTAAGTGGTGTTGCCTGGCTAAATAAGCGTTAGCAGCTACAAGAATGATAAGGCCAAATTCTTTGTACTGATTTGTGAAACATTTCTGTCAAACCAGAGATAGACAGGAAAAAATGCGGCATCCTAGATGAGGTAGTCCTCAATTTTAAAGGATAATATAAAAATAGCAGTTTATTTGAATTTTCTCTCCATTCCTCCCACTCTTTCTCTTGCCAGTCTCAGTAGCTTGTGTGGTATTGGAGTAAGGCTAGAAGGTTCTGTTGTGGAGTCTAGCAGGAAAAGTTAAGTCTGCTCAGCATTCCTGTGGTCAGGGATCAGTGGCTAAGGATGATGGTATAACAGAGATCTTTGAGGGACATAAGGCAGGACGGACAATGCTCGGGAATGCCCGGTTATCCTGGTTCGTTTGGGTGTTTATCCCAATTTAAGTGCTACATGGTAGATGTCTGAGTTGGCTTGGATGATGACAAATCCAGCAAGGCTTGAACAGTAACACCTACTTTCACCAAACCACGTTCCTCCAGAATGTGATGAGGCAAACACAACTTGTCCTGCAGGATAAAACACAGAAACAGATCTGAAGCCCTTCAAGATTCAAGGACAAATTTTACAGTTCACCAGTATTTCATATTTTATAGTACTACTGATGAGGGCGGCACAGTGGCAGTGGTGCTTGTGTTGGTTTCCTCCAGGTACTCCTGTTTCATCCCACAATCCAAAAACATGCTCATTGGACTATTTGGCTGTTCCAGATTGCCACTAGGTGTGAGTGTAAATAGTCGTGCGTGTGTGTTGGCCCTGCAATGGTCTGGCATCTGGAAATCCAGGATTTCCCAGTTAATTAGCCTAATGTGCTTTGGACTGTGGGAGGAAACCACACTTGCATTGGGAGACATGCAAACTCTATTGTATTGTATATTTGTGTAGCTTTGATAACAAAACTAGCAGGAGCAATGCAGTTCCTCAACTGATATACCATACAAGTAAAAACATCAAAAAACAACAGGTGAATGTTTGGTCTGGTACACTAGACTGAATGAATCATTTAACAAAAAATAAAATAAATAAATAAATAAAAAATTTCAAATGCTGATCTAACCTTCTTGTGATGTCATGATTTCAGTTAATGCACTATTAAATGTGTAGCAATTAATCCTTTTGTTATTTAAACAGCGACAGACTTTTGTGTCTTGCTTGCATGTGAGTAGCACAAAATGCACTTCAATCGTGTAAGTACTTAAATAAACAGACTTAATCTCAACTCTGAGCTGTGCACTCCAACAAGAAATGACTGCTCACTTGTCACTTTGCTGGTGAGGGTGATTAAGTTTCCGGAAATTCAATATTAGTTGAGGCAGTAGCGTGACTGGCTAAGATAACTGCTTGTTCTTGTGAATGAGTGTGTGAATGCATGCATAAATATAAACTGCTGAACAAATTTTAAGAAACACCTTATTATTATAGTATAACAACGACACACATTCAGGACTATCAATCGGTCCATTTGGGAAGTACAACTTATTGCGAATTGATTTCACCTGTGCTGATCCCAAATAAATTGATAACAGGTGCAATGAAAAGGCAAAAGCTAGACAACACCCATAAAATAAAATGGTTGTGCATATGGTGGCCACTGTCAGTAGCTCTCTTCTTCCTGGCTGCTGATTCTTCTTCTACTTTTGGGTTTTGCTAATGTTCTCGTCACTATTCTCTATTAAAATCTGTGCTCAACTGGCATTCACCTGAGCAGACCAGAAATGCATGTCTGCCACTGTTGCCCCATTTCCTTCACACGTGAAAGCTTCACACTGAGCACATGTTACTGGTGTGAATGAGTCTGGAGATGATGTGGAGAATGTGATGTGACCTGTAACTTCACCCATCATGAAACATTTGGCACTGCCAGTGATGATCTGGGAGGCATGTCTTTGGAGGGATTCATTGGAGTACCATGACTACTGTTAGGTACCAGGATGAAATACTTAGAACGATTGTTGACTGACCTTCCCCTGAACTAAACCCAGTTGAGCACCTATGGGACGTTATTTATCGGTGCATCCAAAACCGCCAAGGACTGCCGCAGAGTGTCCAGGGGCTCATTCATGCCCTGATCCAGGTCTGGGAGGTGATCCCCTAGGACCGCCTCCGTAGACTCATCAAAAGCAGTCTTCATTACTGAGTAACATTTACAAATTGCTGTGATAAAATGTATTCATGTTCAGTGAAATGGGTGAGAAAGATAATTTACAAATGACTAATGTGGTTTCTGAACTATATATCTGCAGATTATTTTGTCTATGTGGTTTTATCTTATTGCCTTCCCGAATTTATACGCAATGCAAGTCAGCTTGATATTAATCACCTGTGGTATCCTGGTCGTTGTTTTAAATGAGACACCGAATGAATGAATCAGATACATTGAGTAAAGCCTAGGTCTCTTATTGCCATGCATTATTCACTCTATCTAAAACTAAATTATAGTAAATATGTAAATGTTTTTAGTGGATCTTGTGCCTACACCCAATATGTTTGAGTAATGAGTTGAGCATGGGGATTTTGTCATTTTTTCAACGGGTCGGAACTTGTACCAAGTGTTCCCAGAATCAACTCAAGAATCAGTGCTACCCTTTTTCACGCAAAGCACTTCCTGAAAGTGGGTGCATGTGAGATAAGGTTAAATGTTAACACTTACCTGTGGAACTCCAAGCTTCTTACATGCATCCAGAAAATTCTCAACGTTCCGCCGGCACTTTGCCATGCTCAGCTTTGGCTATGTAGGGATAAGATAAAGATGATAAAACGTTATCAATCCCAAAATTATGTCACAGCAGCACATGTGTCAGGAGCAAGGGGAAAGTGTCAAACAGAAATAGAAATTATGAAAACTATTACAATAAATAATAGAGAAAAAAAATTACAAATAAACATGGCTATACAAGTTATATACATCAAATACATCTTGCAAATATACACATGGAAAAATGGTCCTGTAATCGTAGCTCACATGGTGAGCAGATATGGATATATACATTCAAAACAGATATACAGTATATAAGGAAACCGAAAGCTATAGAATATATAAAGAATTGTTTGTGGATTGCTATGTTGGGGTTATATGTTCAAGTTAAAGTGTCTGATGGCAGTCGGGATGAATGACCTGCTGTAGCACTCCCTGCCCTTATGCAGTGAAAAACGTAGTGTGATGTGCATGTGTGTTATATTTTAATGTAATATTACTTTTCATGCCCTGGAATTCACTTTTTGCTCTTTTCTCCTTACATATTTAGAAAATAACACACATGTAACTTTTAATACTGAACTGATTTACTAGCTTATCAGTCAGCAAACTTAAGTGTCTTACTTTACTCCATTCATTTATGAATTATTTTTTGAAAAATGTAATATCACCAGTGTAGTAAATCATGTTGACAATATTTCTTACACACTGCTACGTGGCTGTGCTCCTTGCCAAGATTTCTGCTTGCCAAGCAACTTCTATTTACTGTGTACTATGTACTGAAGTGTGTGATATTACTTCTGGGTTTGCATGTTCATCATAATGTGTATGCACTACTGTGATAAAACAATAGCAGCATAGTAATAAATGTTTCCGGATACACAGGAAGTTTCAGACAGCTCCTTCATCAATGAGAGTAGGTAGCTAAGCCTTTGGGACTTTTAGTGGCTCTGTTAATAAACGTTGTGTTTGTAACACACTGAATGACTGCATGCTTCAAACTTAATTATACATTTTTCCGTAAAAAAAAAAAAAAGCAAATTTTGATAATTCTTTTGGTGCCATTATTTGAAGATAATTGGTGGTTCATAAAAGCAGTTTAAAGTATCTTCTGGAGAGCTTTTAAAGATTTTAGGTATGATTTTATCTGCAGTGCTAATAGTACCATGATAAGTGACCATCACAGGAAATCTCTGTCTTAGCAGGGAGTCCAGGACAGTGCATCACAAAATTAATAACTTGGAAAAATAATTACACAGAGCTGATGATCATGTTTGTCCTTTGGAATAATTACAAACTCGAATTTCAAATTTATTTGTCACATACAAAATCATAGACAGTAAAATATGTAGTGAAATGCTCACCAATAGCTAAAAGAAGAACATAAATATAAAAATATGATATATAAATCTAGTGACGATAAATAATACGGTATGCAAAGTGTAGGTGTAGTGTGCTTACAAATATGTCCAGTGAGTGTGGTTGTTGTGTGCGCAGGGTAGTGCAAAGTGTACAGAGAGTGCAATTTGAGTGTGCAACAATCAGCTGAGATAAAGTGTTATGTTCATGTGTTGAGTAGAGTACAAAGTCCAGGTACTAGGTGTTCTGGTTGAGAGCCCGAAACACCTGCAGGGAAAAAGCTCCTTCTCATTTACCCAGTGTTTGCTTTCAAGGAATGGAAACGTTTCCCTGACTGCAACAGAGAAAAGAGTCCATTGTTGGGATGGCTGAGGTCTTTCGTTATCTTCCTGGCGTTGGTCCAGCACTGCTTTCTTTATATAGTGTCCAGGTCAGGCCGTCTCGTCATCGTTAGAGATCAGGCCCACCACCACAGTGTCGTCCACAAACTTCATAATGTTGGTGGAGCTGGCAGTGGCCACACAGTTGTAGGTATGTAGAGAATACAGCAGGGGGCTTAGAACACAGCCTTGTGGGACTCCAGTGCTGAGGGTAAGACATTGTTGCCCAACCGTACGCCTGTGGTCGGTCTGTCAGGATATTAAAGATCCAGCGACACAGGGATGGGCTGAGACCCAGGATCTCCAACTTAGTAATGAGTATGGTATGGTGTTAAATGCTGAACTGTACTCGACAAACAGCATTTTTACATAATTCCAGATGACTCAGGGCTGCACAATGGCATCCTCAGTAAATCGCTTAGGACAGTACACAAACTGTAGCGGGTCCAGGGTAGCCAGTAGGAAAGAAGTCTCTAATTATTCCTTCGAGGCACTTCATCACTACTGAGGTAAGGGCCACTGGGCGGTAGTCTTTCAGGCAGGTAGGCTGGGGTTTCTTGGGGACTGGAACAATGATGGATGTTTGAAGGGATTTTAGACTGATCCAGGGAGAGGTTGAATATAATAGTGAACACTGGAGCAAGCTGGTAGGCAGAGGTCTTCAGGACCCGGCCTGTGATGCCACCTGGTCCTGCTGCTTTTCTTGTATTCACTCCCTTGAATGCCTTTTTAACATTGTGCTCCGAGATGATGAATGAATTAGCCTCTCCTGTATGCTCCAGAAGTGTGCTACTTGTAGATTTATTTTAGTAAAAGTAAATATGCCAGTCTTGAAAGAATTTGTCAACGATCACCCTCTAAATGACTTTAGCAATTATTAAATAAGCCATGGTTTCCAAGGAACATAACTGATACATCCTGAAGTGATATTTATTTGCATGATGTTTGTAACATGATAGTTTTGGTCTCTGACATATTATGAATTGGAAAGATTGATGAAAATTTAAAAGAAAGGGAAATCACAATTTTGCAACATCACTCAGTCAACAATATGTGTGTAAGAGTGCTCTTTCATGTTTGTAGAATCTGTTTGTAGCTAGGAACAAATCCCAGTAAGAAAATATTGATGAATGCCAAAGACTTTAGAATGAATTTGTTTTATGAAAGGTTGGTGAGTGAGACCCTGTACTGGCAGTGTCAAAAGGGTCCACTCAATCCATCAGTTTAGAAAGCTTCGATTCAAAATGTCTTTGAGCTCATAATTCATGACAAGCCATGCGATAACTGTTTCTTTAAACATCTCAATATCTGCCAAATGAAACCTTGGCAATCTTGATGTTAAACGTTTCACATGTCCTACATCAATTGCCCATGACTACTCGGTTTATTACAACCACTTTCCTGTGCACTCTCTGCATTTCTCGGTATCAGTTCCGATTTAAAAATAGAGACATTGATAACCAGCCATTTTTTATTGCAAAATGGGTAATGCTGACAATTTTACTACTGTTATAAACAACCTTATCAAACCAACCTCCCCGCGACCCTAATTAGGATTAAGCGGTTCAGAAAATGAATGAATGAATAATATAGATGAAATAGGGATCATTTAAAAAATACTGGCAGCAACTGAAAAATATTCTTCAGAATACGGATTGGTGTGATGTTGGTGTACAGGACTTTATCAAGAAGAGATCAACTGTACATTTTGATGAGATCTGAAGGTTGTTTCATTGAGCACCATTGTATCATAAGGGTGAAGGATTATTTGCAGTAACAAGACATTCCATTACAAGTAGCCTTCATTAATCACAAAGCTGTTTGCATTGAAGGCTTTAGCTATGGCACTACTAACTTACACTTAATTGAGTGAGGTCGTCTACACTCTCCACGACATGGTGAATGTGAATTTACATTATTACCTAAACTGCTTCAACAGCATCAAGCTCTTTGCTTTGTCAGCTGATGAAACATTTTGTACTATGCTGCAATTTTTTATTGCATAGCTACAGACATGGAGTCAGATAAAAATGGGTCAGACTTACTACTGCTGGTGAGGGCACATGAATGCTGGCCACTGACCGAGGTCGAATGTGATTGGCTAGATGGCACAACACGACGCCATCCATTAAAGCAGCACCCACATCGTCCGGCAGCAGAACCTTCAACCTTGACTCCAGGTTCTGCAAAACCACAAATGAAACACCAACATAAGTCTAAAACAAGTCAAAACAAACAAAACAGATTTCAATAATGTACATCATGATTCATTATCATACATTTTTGTTTTGATATTATATTAATTACCTTAAGTGGCCTACATGACATGATTAAAAACCCAATGAATTGCAAGGACTTTCCATCACCAAAATCTGATTTCTAAGACTTCACAGAAAATGTGTATTTTGTGTTACTTTTATATGCTAGAAAAATTACACTATTTTGGGGGGAGGTAATTGTACCAATTATAGTTTTTTAAATATTTCGAATCATGAAAAGTATCTTAAGATGGGGACAGAAACAAAATTAACTGAAATTTACGTCTTTGCTTATCTTTTTTTGTAAGAACCTACGCCGTATGTTACATTTTAAAACGAATAGCTGGTAATTAAAATACACTAAATATCACAACTGATGCATTTCTGTATTGTTCAGTAGCAGGTCTGTCATTAAATGCAGCAGATGGATTTGGATTTGGAGCAGACATTACAGCTTGGAGTGAATATTAGCAAACTGTAGGTATTACTGGTCTGGTATGAAACATCTACATAGCATTTTTTGGCATGTTTGTGCAGCTAAATGAAAACAAGACAATGGGCTAAGTTTGGCTGCCAAGCCATAATGAATTTTCTAGGAGGAAAAACAATGTTTGAAAGTGACATACAAAGAGAACATTGTCTTTTGCAGTTTATTTTGGTTAGACACACTGGCTCACAAATTAATAATCTGAATCAATCTCGGTGCAGTTCATATGAAGAACATAATGATTGAAAGAGATTAAAAATAGCATAACATACAGGGCGTAGACCTCAATAAACTGTCATGTGCTTGAGACGTGTATGCAAGCATGTACCCACAAACAAGCAGTTATGTTGTACAGGCTTGCTTTCAACAGACCTGATATCTACTTATTGCTTTTTCCCAAAATTACTTTCAAAAGCTTTTGTACAGAGCCAGTGATGTTTTGCCTCGAGTTACTTTTATGCAGTACTGCCAGATACTGAAGTCACAAGGACGTGTTAGAAATGCTGGAAATATATAAGCAATGGTCTACATAATGCAGAGAGTGGGATTAAATGTATTTTGACTATTTAACCATACGTCTGTTAAATATATTTATGGTGCAACTATTCACATGTTTAGCAGTCAGTAGTATTTGTGCAATACGGTTACACAGGGGAAAATAAATTCATCCATTTGTTTCCGGAACCACTTAATACTGCTATGTCAGAAGGCTGGAGCCTATTTCAGCCAACTCAGGGCTGCAAGGCAGGGTACACCCTGAACAGCTCGCCAATCTATTGCAGTGCCAACAAACACAATATCAAAACATGCCTTGAACCCAAGACCTTTTTGTTATGAGATGGATGTCATTACTACACCAACAGGCCATCCAAAATAATATTCCAAAAAACAAAAAAAGGTTATAGGAGTAAGGAATAACAAAGGGGGGAAAAGTATTGTACATGCAAACTGAAATTTATTTGATACTAGCTGGAGAAATCCTTCTTTGCCCTGATTCTTTCAAGATGCTTTCTGTTTTCATATTCTTCAGGTTGGATTTTGGCTCATTCTTCTCCACAAATAGTCGTGAATCATGAAAAATGAATCATGATCTCCAGTAACATTCAGTTTCCTTTGTATGTATTGCGTTGTTGTCCTGCTCAAAAGTCCACCCGTGTATCATCTTCTCTACCTCGGGGTTGCAGTGGATTCTCTAGAGGAAATTTTTCTTTGATAATTTGAAAGCTGAGAAAGAGAGACCTTGAACTTGAACTGGTGAACTTTCACCTGAAACTTACTGCAGAGCCAAACATAGTGTTTTAAAACATGGTGCATTTAATTTTTTATTTGTCTTGGCTAAGCACAGTACATTTTCCCAGTAAATTACAGGCTCATAAAAATATTATGTAGCCTAATAATGACATGTTTTCACATGCCTTTGCTTCAGTAAGAGAGCCTTCTGGGATGATTGAAAATGGAGGCCATGACAAAGCCTGTTGTTTCCTCTGTGATCACATAAAAAAGAAAAACTTTGCCATCCGATGAAAAGGCATTTATTTATTGTGTTATAAAACTCAAAATTCTCGTTATTCCCACTTGAACATAAGTTCAGAAAAGCAAAAGCCATGGCTGATGACGTATTCATGGGAAGTGAAGTACATGGCGAGGTAGAACACGGATTCAATGTTGCTGTAGATGCTACCGGTATGGAATAAATTTCTGTAGAACTTGCATATTTTAAAGATGAATTTAACAGAGAATTAAATCACAATTTAAACTCCCACAGAGGGAAACATGCAGCCAAACCAATATGAGCTGCAAACACTGGATTCAGACTCTGAACATACACTGAGGATGGAACAACCGGACAAGCAATCGGAGACAGAATAAACAACACAGACTGGTAGATCATCAATCTGTTAATACATCATTATTTCCCCACACAGATCTACTTTTAAATGACTGGTGGAGTAAGCCCACATATTCACTGACCTTTCACGTGGCACTAGCTGGCGTACCTCACTTGCGCCTCACTTTACTTTTCCTTTTTAGACTTTGAATCTTCACTTTTTTCATTTGACATTCTATCGTTTTTTAATCTCTTTTTTTTTTAAAAGAGTGTCTAATTCCCAAAATGGCCTAGGTGCCCTGCAACCTTATATCAAAGTTTCATTATCTGTTCTTTCAGGTATGCAACTTCTTTTAAAATTTTACAGAAATGTGGAAGTACATCTCCTGTCATATTTACAAATAAGCCAATGGACTTATCCTTTCAGCAGATTTCATTCTTGGCTTAAGGTACAATCCAGGAGTCAGCACTTGTTTTGAGGATACTGACCTTATTAATATCTTCTGGTAGTGCACCACATTCTTAAAAAGATAAGGCCTCCATGTGAATAAAACACATTTTCTTCTTCAGCACCCACTGCTAATTCTAAACATACATGCTAGACTTGCATCAGAGAGCTTGACAATGACCACGACAATCTTTCCAGTTCACTTGTTTTCCTTTCTTTGACCACCTTTGTAGGTACTTCCCACTATGTACCAGGGCCACCCTACAAGATCTGCCTTTTTGGCTATGAATAGACTTAGTTGTTAGCCATTGCAATGTGGGCCACCTGGAAAATTTCACATTAGTAGCCCACTCCAGCATAATACAGATTAAGTTGCAAGGTAGTGTTTTAAGTAGGAGCCAAAGTAAGTCGAAAATGGCTTACCTGGAAGAAAATGTGACATTACCAAAAATACACAAACCAAAAAAAATAAAAAAATCTCTAATTCTTGCACTGCATGTAACACACTTGCTTATATTTACCGGTTTAATCAGTGATTCAATGTCAGAAGTCATCATCTGCCAGTGTGTTTGGTAATCTACTTCTGGTTTAAAGTCAGTTTCCAAAGCTTCTATTAAAGAGAAAGCAGAATGCTTGCTGCTCTACGAAGCTCCTGTGTCATGCCTCAGCAGCATTTCATCATTAGTCATTATGTTCCATACAGTCACAGAACTTGGTTTTAAGCACTAACTGTTAAGATTCGTCGATGATTCAGTGATTATATTCAGCACCCCTATGACATTGTTTTAAAGGAAAAATACATTTAGTTTAACACTTATTTATAAAAACTCACAGTTTCATTGCATTCTGATGATGAGAAGAGTGTTTTTTAACACCTAGAATTGATTAGTGATGGGAAAGTAATAATTTATAATTTTCTCGTTAATTAACATATTTTAGCAGTTTTGGCATCGTTGGTTTACATCTGATGGTGTGTCATTTTCAAATTTTTAAGGAAGTGATTTGGTCACAGACCTATACGCCAGTGCTGCGGTGTGACCTACTCTTCATTGGATGCAAAGCTGGATCAAGATTTAAAGGCAGAATTTGAAAAATGACTGTATGTCATTTGTTGCATGTTCACTCAAACCGGCCATCATAGCACTATTTTTGGACTGCTGACCTGCCGTAGGAGCCGTATCTGCTCCATTTCCTCTCTGAGATGCTCCATCTTTCTCCTCATTGTAAAACTGGGGTCTGTTGAGCCATATTCCTGACGACTACTGCGGGAAAACGCTGAAACATGGAAGAAAATTGTTATGAAAGTCATTAAATTCATTAAATATCAAGAAAACAATTGTACAGTCTTACACAGGGACACACTACAGAGGTTCAATACATTAAAATTGATGAATAGGCAGTTCAGTACATGTTCAAGTTAATATTAAAATGAAAATGTTCTTTTTAGCTTTTCTTTCATCTCGTGAAAAAAAAATTCCTTTGGAAATTAACATAAAGAGCAATAGCCCATCAAGCTAGTATAACAAGGTTTACCACTGCTGTCAAATAGTCAGCTCAAACACCTTCAGCCATAATTTTATGATTTATGTGAATGCACACATTTTTCATGTGAGGGACTGCAGTCATGTTCTCAAAGCTGTTTATTCCTGCAAATGTTTCTCATATGTAATATACAAATGTTATACTTGTTGTTGTTGTTATTATTATTGTTATTATTATTACTTGACAGCCTCAGAATGGATTATGTGCAAAGCAATAACCATATCTTCCTACAGTGTTTTCTGCCTTCAAACGAATAAACTTGGATCTTCTCATCATTTCAGACATATTGTGAATACATTCAGACATTTGTATGATATAAAAACAGGAAAACCTCATCAAAGATGGGAAGTCAGATTTTGTATAACATTTTCTTTAGAATTTCCAAAAATATGATCGGACGTTCATAATAACAATACAATAGGTAACCTCTGTACCGTTGCTTCACTGGGTAAATGGCCTGTGGCCTGATGCCAAAGATACTATTGTCTTCAAATAGGTCACCATGAGAGCAGCACTGAGGTTTTTGGTCAACCATTTGTAACTTTGAGTTCCACAGAATCTTCTCAAAAGGCTTTGAAGCTTTTTCCTGCTTTCTTATTTTTAAAGAATCGATGAATCCTTTACTTAACTAATAATTACCCACACTATCCCACACTGGTTCAAGGTTTTGTTTTTGTGAGGGCATCATGCACATAAAAGGATCTCCTTTAAAGGGTTCAAATAAAATGACATGCACTAGCAGAGAAGATATCAGTGAACTACTCCCATGCAACACTGAAGAATAAGCTGTCTGCCCTAACACTGATGTACAGGTTTTCTTCTTTTTACATGAACAGTTACAGTATATGCAGCTGACTGTTTAAAATGGTTAAAATGCAGAGTGTAACATAACCCTAAATATGATTAAATCAAGAAACTCATAAAGGACTACTGGCAACAGTCAACACACACTCCTTCCACTATTAACAAACCTCCGGTTGATGGTTTAAAATGACTTCGTACGTGTTTGCTAACAAGAAACCAACTCTGTCTGAGGCTCACAGGTTGTGTTTTTATTATACTGCTTGATGAACAAATTTACAGGAAGTATTATGTACAGTCGGATCGAATAGCCCATATAAGAATGATGGTCATGCATACCTATGTAAGTATATTTTTGGCCGTATAGCATTTGTGCAGATCGGTATCCACTTCCAGTAGGTTCTGAACAGTTTTCAATAGATCCGTGTTAATTCCTGAGTCTCTCACTCATCATTCGACTGCTACGCACCAAAAAAGTCACAATTTTGTTGAAGTAAGACTACCTTCTCTACAAAAGAACAACACAGTTCTGCAGTTGTAAAGACCTTTTAATTTCAATATTATACAATGTGAGCAAACTGTAATAAGTGACTTTCTGAACATTTACAAAATACTGGAGGAGAGTCAAACCACAATGGATTGTTGTCGGTACCAGCAGGTGGAGAAGCAAAATTGGGGTTGCTAGTCTGGTATACTCGCTAGGCTAAAGAAGCAACCGTAAAAACTACAGCTATCCATCGATTTGCTACCCAGAGCCAGAACTATCATCAGCAAATTAGATGAATTGAATCTCATTATTTCCTCCAAAAATTCATTAAGGTTGAAGCATCATTTCATTGGGATTAAAATAAAGACTCTGGTAAGAAGGAAGGAGGGGTCCACAACAGCTGGTGCACCAGCACCCAAATCACTGGCACTCACTAAATGCAGGTCCGAACTCTCCTCAAGGACCACAACACCACCTGCAGGTCCAGTGATAGAGCACTTGCAAACACAGTTAGAGCCACCTGAATAAAAGTGTCCGAGATGCTAAAGCAACTCATGCGAGGAGGATTAGGGACCACTTCAACAACAACAGCCCGTGGTTTGCCTGGCAGGGCCTCCAGCAGATCGCCAAATACAAAAGCTACACCATGACTGCAATGGGTGGCACGTAATTGGCAGAGAAAGTATACTTTTTTTAAAGCTGCTTTGAGGTGAGGAGCACTGCTGCTGACACAGTCATCGCACTCTCACCTGCCCACAACTGATTGTCTCGGAGCATGATGTGAGGCATGTGCTCAATAATGTGCACCAATGAAAATCCGCATGGGGTCAGACGAATGGTTCTGAAGGACTATGCAGCACAGCTCTCAGGGGTCTTCACAAGAATCTGTATCTGTCTAAATGCATTGTCTCATCAAGTCTCAAATCTGCTACAATAATTTCCCAGCCCAAGAGACCTGTGGAATTAGCCAAAATTACCAAATGTTGCAAGTATGCACCGACAGTCTATTGCTACGACATTATTTCATGTTTATGCTGGAGAGTGTGTGAGTGTATGTATGTAAGTGGAGGAGTGGGAGAGGGACTTGGGCAAAAATATGTCTGAAACACGGACACATACATATATATAAATATATATATATATATATATATAATATATATATTTGTTTTAGTTAAACTAATTTATTATTTATGTATTTATATAGAATGCCAGTCAATTTCATTGCATCCTATACAATGACAATAAAGAAAAATAAATTCTCCGTCATAGTTTCCTTGTGTCATCTTCTAATCTGCGTTCTCCAGGCTTTGGGGTTGAACCGGCAAAAAGAACTAGAGTGTGTCTACACTTCCCAGATGACTAGGCAGGGAACATTGAAACGTCCACAAAGAGCCACATTATGGAGCTACATGAACACACTTCATGCACGACATAGAAATCAAGCTGATCACCACCCTGTTTAAAATGTATTTTCTTTTTATTCATTTATTTTTTACATTTGTATTCTTATTTGATCTGCTTGGTTGCTTTTTTTAAACCCCACTTAACACTGTATCTAAGCCTGACGTTATACAGGGTTTTCCTAATACAAGGAAAATAGCACAATAAATGATCTTGCATTGTTTTCTCAAATAAATACTCATTAAAACATAAAATGGATAAGACTGTACCAATGTAAACTGTACTGAGTACAAACTGTACTGTTCTGTGTGCATCTGAGTGTACATTTAATTGTAAGAATTAAATGTAGTGTAGACACAAAAGTAAATGATATTTATAGCATCAGAAATGATAAAAGACAATTGTCTTGGAGGCGGGTATGTGTAGAGTGAGTAAAAGTGCATACACAGAATATATAATTATAGAGTATACCTGATCTTGGTTTCAGACCAAACACAGTCAAAGTCGTGCTGAAGTCTGTGGAATGCATTCCCTCCTGCACCAAGAAAAACATTCCAGAATTTGAAAAAGGAAATTTTCCAGTCTCTTCTATATGGGTAAACAGACACACTGCATTTAAAAATACACTGCATAAATTTGCATTACAGGCCTTAATCATTTCAATACACACATTCACTAATGTATATATCTCAGTCGGCTCTGAGTGAGGACGGGGTACACCCTGGACTGCTCGCCTGGCCACCGCAGGGCAGGTTTTTACTTAATTTCTGTACTTAATTTTATCAAATGAGAAACATATTTCTCAGTTAAAACAATTTTTCAGTTAAGCCCCATCAACACGTGGCGTACATGTTAATGTGGCTCTGAGACTAGACTGTTTTTATTGTTTTTAGTTTTAGCATGCTGTCCTGTATTTCAACGGATGAATGTTGTGAAATGCAGGTATGGTATATATGATCTGAAAGGCGATACCTAAAAAGGAACTATACATGAACTCCTCTGAAAATTCTTCATAGTAAACAAAAAGTATTTTTCATTTCTATCCAACATTTAAAGGTTCTTTATTAAAATAATAAAGTAAACAAATGTACATCTCACCTCACAGTCATTCTCTGCAGAGTTTCTTCGTGCACTTTGGCATTTGTACTAAAAAAGAAAGGGAGGGGGGATAAATTTTTTTGTTTTGTTTTGGTTTTAAATCAACCAAATAACTCACTGGACCTAAGCCAAAACTGTGAATTATACTACTTTTAAAAAACGCCTCTCAACTTGCAACATCACACTTTCAGATTTACCCGAGCCTGGCACAAAAACTGACATATTAATGATTTGCATTCACAGAAAAAAAAAATTTGGATTTGAGGCTTAGGTTTGATATTTCTGCTTGAATGACTATTAACATAAAACAAAAACATCATCCATGTACCATTAACAATAACCGGTATCTTACTGAAGAATCACTGTTCAAGAAAATAATATAAACCCACACCCACAGGGTCCCAAAAATACATTAGCTGACCAGAAAACTTACACACTTACACATGTTTTTTGGCCCCCCTTTAGCTTTGGTTATGGTACATATGTGCCATAACGTTGTTTCATAAATGTATTCAACCTCGCATTTATTTCCACTGCTACAATTTTTTTCTGCCAAGATCATGCACTGCCACCCCACAGATGAGATTCACACCGTTCTGTAAAGTCTTCTGCAATACAACCTATAAAGTTTTAAGAGGTTAAGATCAGGATTCAGTGGTGGACAATTCATATGTGAAAATTTTCCCCCTAAATTACTTTTTGAATTAAATCCTGGCATTTTTGTCTTGGAATGTGTCCATGCCATCAGGAAAGAAAAAAATCCACTGAAGGGATAAACTGGTCAATCAAGGGACTTTAATTGGTACGTAACAGAGGTGAGCCTAGACCTGACCAATTCAAGCATCCTGAGAATATAAATGCCTCCAGAGTCTTACACAGTGGCCAATATTTATGACTGGTGCATCGCTCCATGTGCTTTTCTTCTCCCCCTTATGTACCCAAAGCTCTGGGATAAGGTAAATGTACTTTTTTGAAAAAAATGTACTTTTTTATTTGTTCCAGAAAAAAAAGGATTTTGTAATTCTTTTTCTTACTGTTTGCCTGATGGGAGGGAAAAAAAGATGGTGTTGATAAACCAGCATATGCATCAGAACATATACATGTAGACAAGAGTTGGAAGAGATGTCTGCTGCTGATAATGATACTGGCTCTGAATACCAACTTACAAATCAGCATGTCGTCTACACTTGCTCCCAGAAGGTTGTCAAAGGACAAGGAGTTTGTTTTTATGACTATTAAACACTATACTATGACTGCAAAGTAAAGATCCTTTAACCTATTCAAAATTTTAGGAAGATTATTAAAGATACTTACAATGCAAACTGAATAAAAATCAGAACCTATTACTTTGTTACTAATTTGTTTGCACTAAGTCTGCTTAAAGTATGCAGTACTTTTAACAGAAAACATGCTGTTGAAGAACTGAAAAACAATTTTATATGAATCAGCCCGACTTACTTTATCACTTAATCCTGTTTCTCATCATAGCATCATTTCTGATATTAAATAAAATCTGATAAATAACACTTAAAACAGTTGAAATGTTATCATTATATAAGTATATCAATATGTTATTATTAATAATTTCTACTCTTAAATTGGTAAAGAATGTCCTGCTCAGCTTTAAGAACCAGGGTTGTTATTGGTGTTGAGCAATAGCTTATACACCATATGGTCAAATGTGGGTAGTCCCAATGCCCTGAGTTCTCTTCGCATCGTGGGTGTGGATATGCTCTTGTTTTTACTATTAAACATAGCCATGATTTCTACTGTTGATATTTTATGAACAGATTTCACCAAAAGTTTTAAGGGATCGCCAATCATGATCATTCAAGATTTATTCCCCTAACCACATTCGGTTCAATCTCCTTAGTTGTTTTCTTTGCTGAAAGAGAATCGTTTCTTTTCAATGACCACAGAACAGGCCTTCTGACAATTGTATTTATACAATGATAAGCTACACACTGCATCAGTTGTGGCTAAAATATTGAAGTAAAGGTTAAATTGTAAGTACTGCAGTAATCATGGCATAGAAGGCTCTTACATATTTGCTTAGTTAAGTCCAGGTGGTGATTTTTGTTTTTCCAGGCAGTGTATGGTAGAAATACTCATTACTTAGGGTAACATGTATTGACAGTGGTTTATTGTGTTTAGTGAATAGCGAGACTGAAAACAGTTTCAGAGTAGTCCACAATGGTAATCCTTATCTAGTTTGACTTGTTCTGACCTTTTTGGTATACCATTAGGTAAAACTTGATGATAGTACCAGGTACTTTATTGAGGCTCACCTTCAGGGAAGTTCCAAGTGGGCTGACGCAATACCAATAGTATTGCCCGCTACTGAATGATCAGAGAGGTTTGTGAGTGTCATAATTTTTTAAATGGGAGGTCTCACTGTAGCCTGTATTAACTGTATATTTATTTATTATTCTACATTGATTATCATGGAGGTGTTTGCTGTTCCACACTCTGGTTATTCCAGTTGCCATGAATACCAGTGAAACATAGAGGATGACAGCAGGACTTTCCCACAAGATAGATGTCTTCTATCAAAGATTCCTCTGGAATGAGGAAGTACATGAGAGAACAAAAAAAAGCTCTGTCACAGTTAAGGGGTGCTGTTTGAATCTCCTTGTACACGCTTTGAGGATGGAACCATTACGACACCTTAGGATCCCTGTTAAATGGAAACTAGAGCGGAAAAGAAAATGAGGATGTCCAGTCACAACAAGGACAAGGAGCTTTCTGAGGGACCTAGAAACAGTGCAACTGAGCTAGGGGATGCCAAGTCACTTGCAGAACACCGCAATAAGAACTGCCCAATGTTCCACATTGAACAGGAGGAACGGATATGTTTAAGTAATTACGGGATTGCTTTGAAGTTCAGTAAATTAAAATTCTTGGTGCTCCAAATTTTAGACAGAAGCATAAATTTTTCCAGCCCTTAGCAAGCGGATCAGATTTTACACATACCCAAAGCATTTCTGTTGTGTAATGTCACTTAGATTTTATGGGGTGGGGGATTATTATTCACAATAATATCACAGCTGCAGAGGCTTAAAGTATGGGACACACACAGATGGACAAGCTAGTAGTAGGACATGTGCGTTCGGTACAACTCTTCTCTTGTTCTTTTGACTCTTTGTGTGCTGCAGCAGATACTGTACTTGGAACAGTCTCAAATAAAATGTGAATGCATGTCTAACAACCTGTTCTTACATTGAAAAGTGCCTCAGGAATGAAATAAGGCCATTTTTGAAACAGATTGTTGGCACATGTTGAACTTTTGTGAGGGGAAAAACACTGGGAATGATATAAAGTTGCTGTCAGTTTATTTGTTAAAAAAAAAAAGATTTTGTTCGAATGACACGTAGTGATTATCACTTTCGCACCTGCAGCAATTCAGTGACCGTTATAATGGGTAGAGCATTTTGGAGAAACAAAATGAAATGATTTCCAGGATCCCTCTCCATATACCAGTAACATTACCTTCAACTACTTAGACAACTTAGTGAAGTGTAGTATGGGAAAACAATAGTTAAATACGTTTTTTGGCATATCCAAATAATCACCTTGATTTTAAAAGTCTGAACAAAGACCACAAGAAATCCAATTTTTATAAATCATATCCAAGACACATTTGAAAATTAAAATTTGAACATGATTTTAATTCCGAGTCAGATTAATTCTCAGTCAGATCTTTACAGATGCGTCTGAGGCTGAACAATCACCAAAAGGTGCTCCAATAGGATTTTAAAGTGCTTCGAAGCACTCACAGTGGAGGTAATAAGGAAAGTGCAAAAGGCCTGTGAGCAGATTGCCAGTATTACCGTGCATAATCTATTGCACAATGACAGCTGCGCAAAATAATACACACCACCATAGTGGTTCCTCAGTCTGTTTTCTTGTACACCCAGTTCACTGCTCTATAATTTGGTTTGTTTTTGGCATTTCTTGGTTTATGTACAGTATTACCACAGCAATGTGGATTTAAGAATGTAATCAGATCTGATCATTTGGTAAGCTGTGTGTGTGTGTGTGTGTGTGTGTGTGTGTAAGATAGATCTCTGATATGCTCTTTTGTTAATGATAGCATCGAATTCCTCCACCCCAATCATTACCTTTTATTCTCAATCTTTTTTTTTTCCACCCTCTCTCACAAGGAGAAGTTACACCCTAACACCCAGACACGGGTTAAAACAGATCATGCATATCCAGTTTATAGTTTCTCCTCCACTTATTACAGAACCAACCCAACATAGAGATTTCCATAGAGATCAAATTGGTTTGTATGCGTGTACACCTGCACAGTTTGGCCGTTAGGATGTCTGGTATGTCCACAGTTTATCCTGCATATTATCATGTTAGTAATCACCAGCAACTCTACATGAATGATTGACCTACACCTATGAGGGTGGGCTGAAAAGTTCATAGGTTGACTATGATACAACGGTTAAATTTGACCAAATGCGGTTTAATTTTTCAATGTAGTCTCCCCTGCGATCTACACACTTCTTCCATCAGTGCTGAGGTGCTTGGAACCCCTTGGTATAGAAGCTCTCATTATGAATTAGACTTCTGGGCCACAAAATAAACCTAGGCTGCCGTTGTGCTCATCCTCTTTGTGTGTGTGTGATTTAAATGTGTACCTTGAGGTAGTCCTTCCTCAGGTATTTGTTCCGTCTCCGGTCTTCATGCTGGTTTAGGATGGGAGGAAGCTCTGGCCATTTGGGCTCACTGTCACCGTTCTCAGACTTTAGACTCCCGTCAAATGAGCACGATAAAGAGGGCTGAGAGGGAAAAAGACACCACTGTGTTTCAGAGCACCTTCACAACCATACAGTCAGGCATGTGATGATGGTGTGGCTTGGTAAGCGAATATGAATATTGGTGCACGATATTCTTATGCTTATATAATTATTATAAAAGAAAAATTTTTTTTGTTTGTTTGTTTTTTAATTAAAATTCTTGCTGGACAGTTTATCAGGGAGATGAGTTAGCTTGCTTGGACATGTGCTTATGTGCAATCTGGTTCTTTTTTAAATTAAGGATATTACGAATTGAGGTGGTGGTGGTGGTGGCAGTGATTGAGTTTTTATGGTGGGTAATATGGAGCTTCAATACTACATACCAGCAAAAACAAAAGAAACCAAAGTAGTATTTCCACCCCGGAAAGTATAACATTTACAAAATGGGATGGACTTGTGACATCACACCTTTTGATTGACAGCTCCTGTTTCATTCATTCATTCATTTTCTGAAGCGCTTATTCCTAATTAGGGTCGCGGGGAGGCTGGCGCCCATCTCAGCCG
>JBCNYG010000005.1:26456431-26466568 GCA_039654305.1 Porochilus rendahli | reverse complement strand
AGAGGAGGAGGAGGAGAGAGAGAGAGAGAGAGAGAGAGAGAGAGAGATAGTGTGTGTGTGTGTAAATTTTCCAGGTAAATAGAAGAGAAACATTTCTTAGGAAGGCTGTGTCATCCTGTCTAATTTTATCTGGCTGTGTATCTCTCTCTCTCTCTCTCTCTCTCTCTCTCTCTCTCTCTCTCACACACCCACACATGAGAGAAATGTATGCATTCCTGTGAGTCCTCACTATCATATAAACTTTCTCCTTATTTTTCCCCACTTTAGTAAAGGTCTAAGGGTTTTAGTGTCTAAAGTGCTTCATAATTGGAAAATAAGTAAAATGATGAATCCAGATATTTCAGACTTTCGTTTACACTGACTGTACATTGACTGAGGAATGAACTTAAAGCTTTTCAGAGCTGTCTCTTGAATTGAGAGAAATCCCATGTAGGCAGGGTTGACAGATCTTATCTAAAAAGGCCAGTGTGGCTGGTTTTTCTTCCAGCTAGGCAAGAGCCACACCTAAATAGTTGAATTTATACTGGGGCAATCAGACACAGCTCTGCGCTGCCATACTGTGCATTAGTACAGACACTTCTAGGACACTTCTACTCAGAATTTGATTGCAATTCACCTTACAGGCAGCAGGAGGCTCTAAACTTTTCAAAGTGTTTCTTTAAAAGGCTAAAGTTTACAGAAATGCTACTTATTACTTATTATACTTTGCTAACTTCGTTACTGTGTTCAAATGTTTGTAAATTAATACTGGTTATCTAGCCACTGCTTCATTATTTGGATTTTGCATGCAATTCTACCACAAAGTAGGCAGATAACATACATTTTTATACAAATGTGATCTGTGTACCCTGCCCTCGCCGAGTCGGCTGAGATGGGCGCCAGAATCCCTACAACCCTAATTAGGATTAAGCGGTTCAGAAAATAAAATAAATGAATTTGATCTTTTATAAATAGTGGGTGTGATCATTGCCTTAGTGTTTATTTACTTTAATAGATTCACTCAGGACCTGGTGGGAATAGTGGCTAATATGTCCACAATTTAGCCACAGTGTCTTAGATTCGAGCCTCAGTTCAGGTAAATATCTGTGTGGATGTATGTCAGTTTTATTAACCACATTAAATTTAGGGAAATACAGTGATTTAATTCCAGTGTAACTGCTGATTTATCTGAAATATATTGGTGTGGAACTGACATACACATTTGAATCAAATAAAGTCTAGCTTTTGTGCACGCCCTTTTGTGGTTGTTGTGTGCACTGGAAAACCTTCAGAGAAACCATATTGCTTTAAATGTGTAGATTAAGTATTATCCATGTAAATTAATTGATGATGAAGGCCCAGGTAAGAAGTTTTTAAAAACTTAAAACATTCATTCATTTATTTTCTGAACCGCTTATTCCTAATTAGGGTCGCGGGGAGGCTGGCAGCAGAAACACGCTGACTGCTATGCAGCTACTCTTGACGTAAATCAGCAATGGTTCTTTTACATTCCTCTCTCCATAGACAGTGAGAGACACGGCCGGCCTTTGATAACCCAGTTAGCTGCACTGGGTGGACAGCAGTGACATCCCGCTGATAGTGGGGCTTGAACCCCCGACCTTGGGATCAGTAATCCAGCACCTTAACCACAAGGCCACCACTTCCCCAAACTTAAAACATTTTTTGTTCTGTGGTTTTTCCACAGAACATGGCTTAACCTATTAAAATGCTAAGAGAATGGAGTATGAAACACAACCCACAAAAATCTTATGGGGCGTGCCAATGTATATATTGCTTACGTCTGTGGTTTTTCTAATTATCCTTTTATTCATGTGCAAACCCCTGGAAGGAAATCAAATTCCGGTGATCAATAGGATCAAATACAGGTCAGTGCA
Source organism: Porochilus rendahli (assembly GCA_039654305.1). Lineage (NCBI taxonomy): Eukaryota > Metazoa > Chordata > Actinopteri > Siluriformes > Plotosidae > Porochilus > Porochilus rendahli. The sequence continues at coordinate 26,464,694 of JBCNYG010000005.1, read as the reverse complement.
GGAGGTACCAATCAGCAATATTACTCCACCCAGATTCTTAATAGGGGTGTAAACCTCAGGTTTCAACATGATACAATACACTTTCAATTATATAAGCAACAAGTCTATTCAATTTTGTTGCCAATCAATCTATATGTAAGCAAAATTTAGTGGAATTTCATGTGGGCCGTCTATATAAGATGATGTACAGAGAGACTATTTGACTATTTCAACTTTTTCATTTATTCATTCGATAAGCCGATAATTACTTACTAGGGTCACGGGGAGTCTGGATTCTGTTTCATCCGATTTTGGGCGAAGCAGGCCTGAAGAGCTTAAGTCAAGTCCATCGCAAGGTCACACATAACCATTCATACTCAGACCTGAGCCAATAGCCAATTAGCCTCATGAGAACCACTGAGAAGAAGAACTGTCACTACCTGTCTCCCTCATGCCAACAGGAAAATAAGACCTTGATTCTTTAGCATCAGTTGCCCCTGTCTGATGCCCTAACACGCTTTGAATTCCATGTTATCCACCCTGTTCTTTTTTGCTTTTTTTTTTTTTACTGTGCAGCGAGACCTTGGCTGCGTTTCCTCCCTTTTTTTTTAGATGTCTATGTTAATGCAGTACTGCTGTAACCTCTCTGTTCTTTCCTCATAACCTGTCCAATAAATATCCATCTTCTTACATTATAACTTAGAGGTTCGATGTAAGCTCATCATCTAGTCTTTCCTTACTCCTTCATGTCACTATACTTAAAGAATCTGTCTTCAACCTTTTACTTTGGAGCTCAGTAGTCTTTAATCAATCAGGTTTTCCATCCATGAATCAATACTGGTTTGGTAAGAGTCTTATTAAAAAAACCCTTTGGTAATTGACTGATGTTCTTAGTACTTCATATCAGCTTTCCTAACAATTGCTTTCACCTTCAATACTTCCTTGATACAGGTGTTTATTTTCTCTACATAGCTCAACTCTTTAGAGTTTCTTGGTCAATCTGTCACTCTTCAACTTCACATGATTGTTACTTGATCCCAAAAGGATTACATCATCTGCAAAATCAAGATCTGCCTCCTTCGTAGTAAACTTCCATTTAATTACTGTGTTGCCTTCCTGTAACGCCCGTCTCATAAAGTCAACAATTATCGGGAAAAGGAAGCTTGACATGTTGCATCATTGTTTTCTTCCGGTCTTGATCTTTATCCATAACATAAAGTTATTCCCTGTCTGACAAACATGAGGTATCCTTGCTTCTCCAGGGCCCCCTGAAGTTTAAATTGGATTCAAATCACAAAGCATTTACCCTCTTGTTTGACCAGTATATTGTACAGAATGACTTTATACTCTTCGACCTGTTGTCACCTTCTGCTCCAGTTGAGTGTGAATCAGCCGGGATGAGAATCAGCACCTCCCAGTCCGAGGCCATGGTTCTAAGCTGGAGGGACTATGTCTCTCTGCCGGTCTGGGAATACCTCAGTGTCCCCCCTGGGAGAGCTGGAGGAAGTGCTGGGGAAAGGGACTTCTGGATCTCACTGCTTAGGCTGCTGCCTCTGCGTCCTGACCCCGGATCGACGGGAAGATGATGACTGACTGACTAACGAGTGACTGACTTTAAAATCAAAAATTGTAAAGGTCTAAGTTTAGGAATAGAAAGCTCCGTGGGCTTCACATATTAGCCAATATATTTGTACACATTTATTTTAATGTTCGTGGCAAAAATATGTGATGGAGTTGGACTCTTATCTAATTATATTCACTCCCTTTGTTACATAAATTAAAAAACAAGCAAAAATTAGTCACCAAGTCTTTAGAATTGATTCATGCTGACAACTTAATCAGAAAGTTAATCTGTTTTGAGTCATAACAAGATAATGATAAATTGTGGAGATATAACATGTGAACTGTTATGTTTAGCAGTGCATGATGAGACAGTTTACTGTAACATTACTCATCTTTTGTATGTTTTTTTTGAGTAGAAACACATCAGTAATGTGCAAATGTTATCTGGCACAACTCAATGGCATTAAAGTATGAAATAGGAGAGAGGAGAGAGAAAATGGCATCAGAGATCAGATGAAAATCAAGAAAAAAGATTGCTACAAGCAACCAGGTCAGTGCTGATTCATTCATTTGTTCATTCATCAAACAGCTTATTCATACTAGGGTCATGGGGAGACCGGACCCTATCTTAGCCGGCTCTGGGCAAAGGCCGGGTGCATCCCTAAGGACAGCCAATTAGCCTATAGTGCATGTTTTCTGAATGTGGTAGGAAACTGGAGCACCCAGAAGAAACCCATCTAAGCGCGGGGAGAACATGCAAACTTCACATAGAAACAACCGAGCCAGGGACTCAAACCCCGGACATTTCTTGCTGTGAGGCGGACGTGCTAGACGCTACACCACTGCACCCTCTCATTGCTGATTGGTTGGCCATGAAACACATCACAATATCAATAGCAGGAGTTGAAGTTTACATTACAAATTTTGTGTTTGTGTGTGTGTGTGTTTCTTACCCAGACTCCTCCTTCCAGTTCTCCTTGTCTTTGCTTTGGTGTGTTTTAAGAACCCTCTCCAGCTCCTTCAGTGAAAGAGAGAGAGAAAGGTAGACAAAGAGAGATAATTTACTTGAATCAAAAAGCTTTAATAAGCTTTAAGAAGAAAGGTTTGGTTTTTCTGTCATGTTGATGAAGCAAACTTGGATTTCAGTCAGGATTAGGAAACAAAAGAAAGAGGGGAAAAGTCTTCCGTGTGAATAAGTGCATGTGTTTGTGTAAGACCTTTATACAGGTGATGTAGGGTGTGCTGTGCTGCATGTCGGCCTCACAAAGAGCAATGTCTTCATCTGGGTTTGGGTCAATGAAGTCATATGGATCCTGATCTGTACACACACATACATGCACACACACACACACACAACAAGCATGTGTAATTTTTCCACGTAATGATACCGCTCTCATACAGCATGTTAGTTCATGTTTATGAACAACAGGAAGTCTTGCTGTGTCCTAAACCACAAGAGCACGTCTATGTGACATCACTTCACAACTGGATGTTGTTTGAGTTGGCGATCTAAACAAAATATTTTAGGTTTTATTATTTGTAAGATGCAGTTGACTTTTCAGAGTTGTTTTTTCTTTTTGCATGTTTATACCTCTATTTGTGTCCAGTTTGCAGAGGAGAGAGTGGGCTTCAGCCCGTGCTGTCTCCGACACCTGAGAGTGCAGACTGACTGTATCATCATCGGAGGGCTGAGAGAGAAAGACAGAAAGATTTGTTGAGTTGTTAAAATTTTCTTTATGTTAAGATAAAAATGAAGATTGTTTTTGTAGACTGCTGGAGCATATAAATAGTGAAATATAGATGGAAAAAAAATACAGCCACTCATAACAAATCTAGAGTCTCGCAACATTTAAAAAAATAGTAAGATATTTACCGTAAAAATGTGCAAGAGGTAATGTACATTTGAGTACAGGAATGCAAATTGCATGCTAGTGCAATGTAAGCTTTATGGCCAGAGGGTAAAAACATCTCATTATAAAGGCTTCAGAATTGTTTGCCTGAATTCAGCAGGTGGAAGAGAGAGTTACAGGGCTGGGAGGAGTCACTGATAATTTCAGTTGCTCTGGTCCTGCAATATCTGCTGTAAATTTCCTGCAGGGGTGGCAGAGCTGGTCCGGAAAAGGTGCTCAGCTGCTTTAATAACGCCCTGTAGGACAGAGCAGTTCCCTAAGTTCTAAGTTCTCCCCTTTATTCAGAAAGACTGAATTATTGTTAGAGGTAATCCCAACTACAGTAGCGATGTCAACAGACTTTACATCACAGTAGCAGTCAGGCTTTTCTCCAACAGCAACGAGCTGGCCTGCACATACAATCCTCTCTGGAAATACTGAAACTGTGTTTCCTCTTCACCGAAGACGTGTGTGTGTGTGTGTGTGTGGGTGGTCTAGCTATTCATCACAGTGTGGGGACATGAATCAGTTTACACAGTCACGTTATGGGGACTTCGCTTCCTTGTGGGGACAAAACGCAAGTCCCCATGAAGTAAATCATTACATTTTAAGGTGAAGATGTTTTAAGATTAGGGTAAGATTGGGGTAAGGTTACAGTAAGGCAAGTAGTGGTTATGTTTAGCGTTAGGGAAATTTCTAGTGTTTACGGAAACTTCTCGAAGAAAAGTATGCAGGTCTATGTATTGTCCCCACAAGTTATGGAAACCAGATTGTGTGTGTGTGTACCTCTGTAGTAGATAGTCTCTTATCACCGTTGTCACTGCCAATACCTGAATCAGGTCCATGGTTCTTACTGGGGTAAAAATCCTCTATGCTAGACACACACATAACACACAAACACACACGTCTGAAATCACCCTGAATGGGTTTATTTCAAAATAATGATCCACATAGTGTACATTATCCCACTTATTACACCACTACTTTTACAGAAATCAATAATATGTCACAAAATATTTATTTTAAATGTCACACGTAGCAATAATCTGTTGACATCTGTTAAGCTGTCCGGGTGTAAACTATTATTATCATCTGCATTGACAATTGCGTATAAAAGATAAGCATTAACTAAGAAATAATGCATTTAATAATCAAAAATGATGCAATTTATGATAGTCGATATTGTATAGAACACTGTTGTTTTAAAAATAATCTGGAGTTGTGTAAAAACTGGGACACTACAAAAGCAGTGGTAGCCTAGCACATGGGTTTGTATGGAGCTCTCAGTGGTCACGTGTACCTACCTGTCTGTAAGCTGCTGCGCTAAATACCTTTTTCCCGGTAAAGGCAGATCCAGAGAGTCAGGCTTCTTCTCCAGCCGACACGCCTGCATGTTCAAATACTTAAAGATATGGATCTTTCCCTTTAGACAGATCTGAAAGCAAACCAAAGCCAAATTGTTAGTGAGGCATGGAATTAAGCAGTCAGGACAATCCCAAATCTGCCCCACATATGGCAAATCTTTTCTCTCGTCGTTTCCTCTATGCACTTTTAATCTCACTCTCATCTCTGTTGGCCGTCATATACACCCTTGCTTTTCCTTTGAGTTGGATTGATGTGTTGTCTGTGTGAATGACCCCGTCGTGCCCCAGTCTTGTTAAGACACCGATCTGTATTTGGGATGTTGGGTTTATTTTGTGTGTGTGTGTGTGTGTGTGTGTGTGTGTGTGTGTGTGTGAGATCTTGGGTTATTGTCTTTATAGAACTACCAAAGTATATCTGGGTTTCATCTTGGTCGTCAGATTTCCTTCTTCTGTCCAAAAACAAGCAGATACTAGTTGAAGTATCTTACTAAATATAGACTGGATAGACTGGTATGATATAGACTGACTAAATAAAATGACCCATCTGGGATAATTTTTTTCACCTCATGCCCAGCAACACTGAGCAAAGTGGTTAGTGAAGATGAATATTTTTTATTGCCCTGATGATTTATAACAGCACACTGAGGACATCTGCTGGTTATATATAGTTATTTACACATGGTGACCTTTAAAGGACTACGGTAGTAGTATGATCGTTAGATGGTTTTATATATATATACATTTATCTCACTTATTTTATATTTGTTATATATATATATTTATATATATACTACTCTTTATGAAAACTAACAATGGTTCTTTTACATGCCTCTCACCTCAGACAGTGGGAGACATGGCTGGCCTGTGATAGACAAGTAAGCTGCACTGGGGGACCGCAGTGACAACCCGCGGATAGTGGCACTTGAACCCCCAGCTACCACTGTGTGTGTGTGTACACACACACACACACACACACACACACACACACACACACGAAGGGGTGGAGCGTTAGTGTAGTGGTTAGCATTTCCAATTCACAGCAAGAAGCTCCTGGGTTTGTGCCTCATTTGTGTTTGGAGTTCCCATGATCTCCCTGTTTCCTCTGGGTGCTCCAGTTTCCTTCCACAGTCCAAAGTCATGTACTTTGACAACTTTCTCTGAGAAATGACAGGAGGCCACTACATATTTCTGATAGCTAATAGCTAATAGTCTGACGAGAAAGTATATCAAACTTTCACTTTATTTATAGGGCCCATATTATGGGAATTCTTATTAAAAGTCTTAGCGATTACCTAATGAGGAAGTTCACATGATTTTGTGAAGCACAACAGTGAGACCACTAGATGACGCCAACACACTAATAGTAAGCCTGACTGAAAAGCGCTAGTGGTGAAGGATGTACTGAATACAAGCTCACTCTAGCTATTTTGAGACCTTACTACAGCCTGATGTTTCATCGACTGTCAGAAAAATCCTCAGTCTCTCTCTCTCACACACACACACACACCTGTGCAGGAGGGGACTGCATGGGGTTGTTGTCGAGGATGATGTGCTGGATCTGACAGAGTTTACGGTAAGATGGAGGAATTTCTGTGATCTTATTACATGAGAAATCCAACCGGATCAATGGCAGATCTGACAGTTCTGTGAAAGAGTGAAAAAATAAATAATAATTCAGTCAGCACAATAATATATAATTCACAAATCATTTTCTATACACAAAGATCCTGGAGTGTCAAAGCATGTGTAGTTATGTAATGATCAATCTTGCTTTCTCTGCCTCCCTGTGTGGGATTACACAGTGTGACATAGTGCTGGGCGATACACCTAAAAATGTGAACATGATAAATGTTTTCTAACACTGGAACATTTCACAGATTTGAGGTAGACCATTCAAAACAACCACAATGGTAAAATCTTTTAGTACACTAAGTTATACAAGCTGGTACCCATGAGAGCATGGTCATAGGCCTTCACATGCTCGTCTCACATAGAATTTGATTATCAAATTTATTTCTGAGCAGCACAGTGACCTAGTGTTTAGCACGTTTGCCTCATAGCAAGAAGGTCCTGGGTTTGAGTCTCAGGCTAGGCTTGGGCATTTCTGTGAAGTTTGCATGTTCTCCCCATGTTTGTGTGGGTTTCCACTGGGCACTCAGGTTTTCTCCCACTGTCCAAAAACATGCGCATTAGGCTACTTGTCTGTTCCACATTGCCCCTTGGTGTTAATACGTTGGCCCTGCAAAGGACTAGTGAACTGTCCAGCGTGTACCGAGCCTTTACCCAGATATAGGCTCCAGCCTCCCCACTACCCTCGTAGGATTAAGCAGTTTGGAAAATAAATTCTTTCTTTTTCCCACTCCAAAATACGAATTAACAAAGTTACATATCAGTTATATATCAGCCATGTGGAGAGTTTTAGGAGTCTCCTACACTAACGACGCATGACTTGAGATTGTTATTTTTCTACATGGGGAGAAGAAAAAATAATCTACTATCTCATTTTCTCTCTAAATGATGATGTGAATTAGTATGACAGCTCTTGAGGCAGCATTACTGAGCGTCCATGGTGACACTGTGACGATATTATCACAAATGCTAGTAGAAAGCCTTCCTGTGCAAATTCAATAATCGCTTCAGTTACTGCCATGCAAAGCACTACGTGTGTGTCTACCGTCAGGAAGGACTTGGATGCAGTTTCTTCTGATATTCAGTTCTCGTAAGGCATGGAGTTTCCCCATCTGAGTAGGAAGCACCTGAATTTCATTACAGCTTATGTCCTACACACACACACACACACACACACACACACATACGTCAAGTGATTATATCCTCCTGCTGGGGAAACACGCTCAACACTGCAAGTACATAAAATTAAGCCATCTCCAATGAATACACACAAACCAGTTATAAAAAAAGAGGTGCTCTGATTGTGTGCGTCATTAAGACCATAAATAGAATGGAGGGTATGTCTTTAAGTCCACACATATATGCCTTTAGGCTTTGAGGCTGAGGTGAATAACACACATACATATGTGATTTTATAGCTAATAGAATCAGAATTTCTGATTTCTGAATATTTATAATTATCACTGCTAATGCTAACCAACCCGCTACATGGTATAATGATAGAAAGGCTTTAATACATATCTAAAGGGCATATTTACTATGTTAAAATTAGGGTTTGGACAGACACTCCAAGACTCCCTGCCATCCCTCCATAGATGCACACACACATACACACCAACACTAACCAGTTCCATGAGGTCTTTGGCTTTGCCAATATCATCCGGAATGGACAGCAGTTTGTTATTGCTGACCACCAGGACTCGGAGTGGCAGACTGAAGAGAAACTTGGGCAGCACGGACAGTTGATTCCGACTGGAAAACCACAACACACACACACACACACACACACGTATATACATTTATTTATACTACATATATTTGTGTATATATTTATATATA
>JBCNYG010000005.1:26416458-26433197 GCA_039654305.1 Porochilus rendahli | reverse complement strand
CCGCTGAGAGTGGGGCTTGAACCCCCGACCTTGGGATCAGTAATCCAGCACCCTACCACCAGGCCACCACTGCCCCCGATTTCTTTTCAAATGCTTTAGGAAAACATTAATCTGATGAGTATTGATATTTTCACAATATTTGGGATATGTTTCATGTTAGATCCAGCACAGAATGCAATGTATTGTGGGTGACTGGGACTGAGGAGATTGTTAGTCCTGCATTAGCCTGGCAACGGGGTATTAACAGGGTTCAGGGTTCAGGGTATTCCCTGTGTCTTATATACATATAATATGGCACATATAGTAGGTGCATATAGTCAGTTGGGATTGACTCCTGAAACCCTAACGAGTAAATGGTACACTTGTACATAAAGGATTGATGGAAATCTAAATTTGAATAATATTATTTAGTTTGTATCATTCATTTTCTGAAATGCGTTATCCTTAATTAGGGACTCGGGGAGGCTGGTGCTTACCTCAGCCGACTCTGGGCGAAGGCGGTGTACTCCACGAACAACTCGCCATTCCATTCCTGGGCCAACACTCACACCAGCATTTACATTCACTCTCACTCCTAGGGGCAATTTCTAACAGCCTATTAGCCTAACGTGCATGTCTTTGAACTATGAGAGAAAAACAGAGTTGGTGGGAAAAAAACGGAGTTGTTGGAACGCATGCAAGCACGGGGAGAACATGCAAGCTCTACACAGAAACACCCTCGCTAAGCCTAGGACACGAACACAGGATCTATGCCATGGTGACACCCAGAATTTGTATCGTGCCATCTAAAATTTGATTTAAAACAGAGGTTTCATAGCAAAATGTATTGGTTCTTAAATGAATTTCATGCTTATTACCACATCATGCCCAGTGTTTCTGGCTTAGGCTGTGTATTATTATGTAAGGTCGGTGGGACACTATCGGCGGGTTGTCACTGCCGTCCACCCAGTGCAGCTAACTGTGTTATCATAGGCTAGCCATGTCTCTCACTGTCTGTGCTGAGAGGAATGTAAAAGAACCATTTTCGTCAAGAGTAAGTCCTCTCAAGGTTTCTTCCTCGTGTCACCTGAGGGAGTTTTTCCTTCCACTCTAGCCGCGGGCTTCTCATTAGGAATGTGTAGGGGGTTGTAGAGAAATTTTTAGATTCTTCCCTAATTTAATTTCACTGTGTAAAGCTGCTTTGTGACAACGTCAATAGTAAAAAGCGCTATACAAATAAAACTGAATTGAATTGAAGCTCTAAATCTAACGTTTTATACTTCCTGTCGTCTGTGGATAACTTTCAAAAGAAGACAGCACAGGGTGCAGATTCTGGTCCTCACCTTTCAGCAACAGACTAGCCCCCACCCCAATGTTTTGGTGCATCGACTTCTACGAGGAAAGACTTCTTAGGTTTAAGATCATTGAGAATGGGATGCATTTGAAGTTTTTTTTTATTGCTTGGGTTGCAATAGGAGCTTCTTTGTAGTTTTTTTAGCAGAGGGGTGAGAGGAGATGCTCGGGTACTGAAATTCCTGATAAACCACCAGTAGTATTTGGCAAACCACAGAAACAAAAGCTGTTATACATTGCCTTGCAAAAGTATTCACCCCCCCCTTGGCATTTTTCATGTTTTGTTTGAAGGTTTGCATCATTTAATTCACAGAAGATGTGATTTTTTTATTGTGAAGTAAACAACAAATAGGACAAAATAATAGGAAACTTCAGCGTGCATAACTATTCACCCCCTAAAGTTAGAACTTTATAGAGCCCCCTTTTGTGGCAATTACAGCAGCAAGTCGCTTTGGATGAGTCTCTTTGAGCTTGCCACATCTTGCCACTGGGAGTTTTGCCCGTTCCTCAAGACGAAACTGCTCCAGCTCCTTCATGTTGGATGGTTTCCGCTTGTGAACAGCAATCTTCATGTCTGACCACAGATTCTCAGTCGGATTGAGGTCTGGGCTTTGACGAGGCCATTCCAACACTTTCAAATGTTTCCCCTTAAACCACTCGAGTGTTGCTTCAGCAGTATGCTTCAGGTCATTGTCCTGCTAGAAGGAATCTCCGTCCTAGTCTCAAATCACAAAGATTTTCTTTCGCTACATTTTGTGCCAGACGTAGTGTTTTCCTTATTGGCAAAAGTTCTGCTTTGCAAAGCATGCGCTCAAGAACTGGCAGATGTCTTCACAGACATTTTGAATCTTTTTCTGTTTGTCTGTCGTCCCCGCATGCCTCAAGAGGACCACCATCGTCCCTCTCCCAAAGAAACCTAACGCAAGCCGCCTCAATGACTATCGCCCAGTAGCACTCACCTCCGTCATTATGAAGTGCTTTGAGCGTTTAGTCAAAACTCACATCACTTCTTCATGGCTTTCTACACTCGATTCCCAGTTTTCTTGTTCAAACAGATCCACAGACGATGCCATAGCGCTGGCTCTGCACACTGCTGTCTCACACCTGGACCACAAGAACACTTATGTGCGGATGCTTTTTATTACTTGGCTTTAATCACCATAATTCCATCCAGGCTTTTCATGATCCTTGATTCAAGCATCAGTATCTCCTTATGCAACTGGATCTGGGACTTCCTGATGGGCAGACCACAGGTGGTGCGAGTGGTGTGATGTCCTCCACACTGATGCACCGGTGCCCCCCAGGAATGTGTGCTCAGCCCCTTGCTGTGCCCCTTTTTCACCCATGACATTACAGCCACACGCAGCTCCAACACCATCATCGAATTTGCAGATGACACCACCATCATCGGCTGCATTTCAGATGGAGACGAGTCCGCTTACAGACCAGAGGTGGGTGCCCTGACATCAGGGTGCCGGGACAACCACCTGCTCATCGTGGACTACAGGAGACTGCAGGGTGGAGGTCACACCCCTATCCACACCGAGGGGACAGCGGTGGAGAGAGTCAGTTGCTTCAGGTTCCTGGGGATCAACATCACTGAGGATCTGAGCTGGTCACATCACGTGAGTGTGGTCACAAAAGCAGCGAAACAACGGCTCTTCTTTCTTCGACAGCTTTGGAGGTTTGGGATGGACTCCAGAATACTCACCGACTTCTATCGATGCACCATCGAGGATATTTTGTCTGGTCGCATCACTACCTGGTACGGCAGCTGTAATGTTCTGGACCGCAAAGCTTTACAGCGGGTGGTCAGATCAGCACAACGTATCACCAGGACTGAACCGCCAGCCATCCAGGACCTCTATACTCAGTGCTGTAGGAGGAAGTCCCAGTGGATCCTCTCTGATCCCAGCCACCCTTCACGTTCCTGCCATCAGGCAGACGCTACAGGAGCATCTGGGCTCGCACCAGCAGATTCAGGGACAGCTTCTACCCACAAGCCATCAGGCTACTGAACTGCCGATATACTGGACAATCTGCACACTTTTTGCACACTCATTGTACACACTGTACATGCACACACACAATACTACACTACACTACAATGCACTACAACCACTTTAGTGTTTTTAGTGTTTTCCTTAGTGTTCTCCACTAGTATTTTGTTTCTATCCCACTTTGTACATATATACATACATACATACATAGATACAAACCCACACACACACACACACATATATACATATACATATACAGTACATATATATATATATATATGATGCCCGGTGGAGGGGGTCATTGACACTGGCATACAGGAGGAAGCAAATGGTCTCAGAAAGACATTGTGGCCAATTCCATTTTATTTCTAGGGGATAACACTGCAGTTTACGTTTATTTAATATACATCAAAAATGAATAGGTTCCTTTAATCTCGTTTCTAGTTTTCACTGTTTTGTGTGCACTTACAGTACCACAGTAAAATACCAGAACTTGCATCTGTGTCCACCTCCAATTCCTGACAAAGAGTTTGACTGATTATTTATTTTGTTGCTTCAGAGGTTTTTAGATACCACATAGGAAGGGCATTACTATCTTCCTGCTCCACTGAGGATGTCACTACACAAGCTCACTCTGCTTCTGATGCTACGCCACCTCACTGATCTCTCGCGGACATTGGTGTTCCAGTCCTTTCATATAATCAGGAATGTAATCTTTGAGAAAACCACAGATTCAACTTCCGTTAAGTTACTGGAGCATTTACGGTGTAATTAGACATGCCAGGCTTTGGATAAAAAATGTATCACATTTAGATTTCACGCCTGATGATCTGTTTTAGATTGTAGCTGTTTATCAGCACTCAGGAAAATAAACAAATACTTTATAATAGAAGAAGATATGTGTTATTTGGTCTTCTGAATATTCTAACTCAAGCGTTCAATAGTAGATATAGTGCCATGCATAAGAGTCAAACCCTTCTTCTCAACATTTCCAACCATTGTAGTGTTACAGCTTAGACTCTGAATTTTCTGATTTAATTCAGACATGTATTATATATATATATATATATATATATGCTAAATATACAGTACAATATTCTGCATTGGCTTCTTGATTATTGAGTTTTTCCATTACAATTAAAGGGCTCCTGAGTGGCGCATCGACAAGGTGCACGACTATCAACCCATAGATTGCAAGTTCGAATTCGGATTGATGCTACACTCATCCATGACTGAGAGTCCACGGAAGCTAATTGGCATACGCTCACTTCCCTGTCACTCACAGCGATCACCAGCCAATCATGCGCGGTTAACGCTTAACCTCCGAGTGTGGTATACTGCCCCCAAAATACGCGTGTGCATGTGCATGCTTACGCTCCTCTCTGGATAATGGTGGTCGTGTGATAGGGAAGGCAATACTTGATGGGTGGGAATTGGGTACGTCTAAATTAGGGAGAAAAATGGGGGAAAAAATCACACACAGAAAAAAAGGATTACAATTAAACATATATTAGGATTACAATTAAACAATATTTTAAAATAACGTTACCCACACACACAAACATAGAGTCAGCCAACTGTGGGCGCAGATAGGGTTCACCCAGAACAGCCTGCCAAACCATTGCAGGGCCAACACACTTCTTTTTTGTGCTCAAACTCACACCTAAGGGTATTTTGGAGCAGCCAAATAGTCTAATGTACATGTCTTTAAACCAGAATACCCAGAGGAAGAACATGAAACTCCACACCGAAATAATTTCACCGATCATGGGACCCAAACCCAGGACCTTCTTATTAACATACAGTGGAACTGAACTGAATTGTGCAACGCTTTTATCTGCCAAACAAGAAAGGAACCAATTAGCTACCCAATTCACCCAGTTATATACAGTTATGTATGCATATGCAATATCTGATGAAGATCTGTTCGGATGTTACTCCCAGCACTCAAACGTGCAATCATTTCCTAATGACTGTAATGAATACATGCTGTCCACACCAAAAAAAAAAGGGGGTGGGGTCTGGTTTACGCAGGGGAATGAGAAGAGAGAGAGGGAAAGAGAGAGAAAGAGAGAGAGAGAGAGAGAGAGAGAGAGAGAGAAAGAGAGAGAGAGAGAGACCTTTGGTGGGACCCTGGATCAATAGCTCATGAATATTCCAATAATTGTCTTGCCTGAGTAACATAATGTCAGTTTGGAATAGGTCCAACAGCATGCAAGCAAAAATAAAAGAATGAATGGATGGATGGATGGATGGATGGATGGATGGATGGATGGATGGATGGATAGATAGATAGATAGCTAGATAGATAGATAGATAGATAGATAGATAGATAGATAGATAGATAGATAGATAGATAGATAGATAGATAATGATAACAACAACAACAAAAATAATAATCATATTAATAATCATAATAATAATGATAAGAATAATAATAAAATTTTAGTAGTAGTAGTAGTGGTAGTTAACAATATCAGTCAAATTTAGCCCACCCAGTGATCCAGTTTCTGGCTATCCATAGCTGAAGGCAAAGTGACATTAAGCATTTGTTTATACTGGTCAGCTAATTGCTGTTTATACATGAACTAATTACCCATCATTCATTTCAAGAGCACTTTTCCTTCTCACTTTAATGCTCCCAACTTCCTGAGATGAAGATGGGTATGGGGTTTGATACAAAACACATCTTTTAGTTCCAGTTACAGAATGATCCCACATTTTATGGTTGACAACCCCACTTTAAACTTTCAGATTCCGCTACTGGTTAAAACCATTTAAGTATCCATAGACTGTATGTGTCACTACAATAAGACTAAATAAAAGACATGAGGCTAAAATTTCTTTAAACCAATACAATTCTGTGGGTAAAAATATGTCCTCTGTACTTAAACCCTGTTTCTGCCTATTTTCTCTAACCGACTCATTGCCAACTTTTTACTGTCACTCTCACCAATTAATAGCCCAATCCAGGCAGCTGTTGTGGGAAATTTGCAAAATGCAGTATGAGTTAGCCAGAGAGCAGACATTACAATCTCTCAGGATTGTTGAGGGAACTGGAGGAAGAGCCAGAGAGAGCATTTTAGAGCAGCAACAATGACAACATCCTGTCAGACTGATTAGCAGCTCTGTCAGAGGAGCTCTCAGCTGTAAAGTGCAATTCAGGACAGAGCACTCAACATACAGTAGAGGCACAGAGCTTATAAATATCAGTATAGGCAGCATAAGACTACTGCTGTCCAGAGTACGATTAAAGGACTACAGTCTCAGACCAGTGACTATAAAAACAGTGTACATGTTTAATTTAGGAAAGAAGAAAAATATTCATATAACAGTTAAGTTCAGTATAATACAACTCGAAAGAAAATTTCAAAATTCGTTCCACAGGAGGAATAAACTGGTGTAAATATTAATTACTTAGAGAGTGGTTATAAAAGAGTAGACAGTTACTTAGAGAAGTGTGCCAGACAAGTGTTATGCTCATGCTGATTTCTTTCTTTTTGCTGCTTTCTTATACAATATATGAGAGAAAGTGGATATTGCATTATTATTATTACTGCTGTTGTAGCTGTATTGCAGAGAGTACATATGTCAATATGTCATTATATCCAGAAAAGCAAGAAAGTGATCTTGCCGTAATAAATGCATTGCATGTTTATTGGCCAATAATCACAGAATCTGTTTTGAATACAAACCTCAAGATTCATTCATTCATTTATTTATTTTCTGAACCGCTTATTCCTAATTAGGGTCACGGGGAGGCTGGCGCCCATCTCAGCCGACTCTGGACGAGGGCAGGGTACACCTTGGACAGCTTGCCAGGCCATTGCATGATTTGGAACAGCCAATCAGCCTACTGTGCATGTTTTTGGACTGTGGGAGGAAACCGGAGTACCCGGAGGAACATTCCGCAAAGGGACACAGAGACGCCCGAGCTCGGAATCGAACCCAGGATCTTCTTGCTGTGAGGCGGACGTACTAACCACTACGCCACCGTGCAAAGAGTAAACTATCAAAAGAGTTGCAAATGTGGCCAAAAAATGCATATAATTTAAATATCCATCCATTCCTTCATTTTCTAAGCCGCTTAATCCTAATTAGGGTCACAGGGAGGCTGGTGCCCATCTCAGACTCTGGGGGAAGGGGCGGTACACACTGGACTGCTCGCCAGGCCATCGCAGAGCCAAAACACATACACATACACACCATTCATACTCACACTCACACCTAGGGGTGGTCTGGAACAACCAGTTAGCATGCTGTGCATATTTTTGTACTGTGGGAGGACACCGGAGTACCTGGAGGAAATTCACGCAACTCCACACAGAAAAGGGAATCGAACCCAGGCCTTCTTGCTGTGAGGTGAATGTGCTATCCTATTATTTAACTAGTAGTTGATTCAATAAAATACAATACAAAAAATGTTCTTGCTGTGAAAGCTGCTCTCAATGAGTAAGCAACCGCCTACACCCAACCCTTGTACCCTTTTAGAAAAACATGGAACCTCCATTTTTGAAAGTTGCTGTTTCAATTTCCAGATCCAACAAGATGCTTTTGAAAATGGCCTTTAACCTTTACTGCTGTATCATATGTGTAAGATGCTACACTCTCACTCAACTTCCTAACAAACTGAGATCTTCTTTAGAGGAAAAAAAGGAAATAGCATTGTGACAGTGAGTGGAAGAAATTATAATGGACCAAAAAAGAGACAGAGAAGTTAAATGTCCAGGAGGCAATTTCACATGCATGAAAACACTAACAATGTTTTCAACAAGTGTGTTCAGTGCCGACTTTTGCCAGTTAAACCTTCATCAATTATCAGATTGTGTTACACATTACAGTAGTATTAATAACTAAAATGTGTTGTGGAGTTTCAACTTCCTGTTTGTTTCATAAACTGGGAAAGGGGGGAGTCCGTGCACCTAGAGTATATATAGACACAGTTCCATCTGTTAGATATTTCAGCTGTTAGAACATGTGCTATTTTTGGCTCCAGGCAGGCAGGCTGACTCTTTAAATCACACCACGTGAGGTTGAAGCCCTTCTGCAGCGGTGTTCACATTTTTGTTCACTTTCTATGACGTGACGCGACGAGCAGTGAGCTGCACCCTGGGAAAACTCGGTGTGACTCCTCTGGAGAGGAAGGGGGGAAAAGAAACCGAACGACATCTTGCTTTTAATCGCGTAAAACTTAGTTTAGCGCCGAGATCCGGAGAAGAAATGGGAGACAGCGAGTTTTCCGAGCCGATGGACGACTCTCAACCCGACAACAGCGCGGACAAAATCGACATGTCACTCGGTTAGTGTTTTTTCCCCTATATACATAAAACCGAGTTTGTTTTCCTAATAAACATTGGTGTAATGTAGCCTGTGTGTATAGCTATTTTTATGCTTCCGTATTGCGCGCGAGAGAATACAGCGTCATTAATCAGCCTTTAATGCACGCGCTAAATGTTTATTATTTATTAAAATGACCTGCTGGTTTCAATGTGATATGTTTAATTTACCGTACTAGAATAATAAAGTTTTCGAGTGGTTGATAGGGAAGAAAGATATCCGAGTGGTTCATAAGGGAGAAACCAAAACAAAAAAGGCTTCATTTTTTATCCTTTGTATCAATGAATCTCAAAATATAACACGAGATAGTTTTAAGTGGTATGAGCTGTGTGGTTTGCAAAAAAAATCTCGAAGAAAAAACTTTTATCAACTGTAATATTAAACCCAGACATTTCCCAAAACATATCTTGAACACACCGCTGCGTATTTCCGGTTTGTGATCCATGTACTGCAGCCAACACCTGTTCATTCATTCAGTCAACTGGAAGTTTTTTGTTAAACAGCTGTTCAACCCAGAGCGCATTTCGTTTAAAGATTCATGGTATTTTTACTGCCTAGACTACATTCTTTAAAAAGTGCAGTAAGTTTAATGCTGTGTTAGGTTTTATTTCATAAACTGTTTGCTTTCTGTTAGCTGGTCTACAAGTTGAAACTCTCCTGAGCTGTGGCATCTGATCAGACTCAGCTAGACCTTGCAGCTAGCTTCTGTCTTTTAAAATTTAGTACTATGCTAAAATATCTGGCACTAACCTTTTGGAAATGCTGTGTCTTGCATTCAAATACAATGTGTCTCAGATGTACATAGGTCACAACCACTGAAACAACATTCTGGATTCCCAGAGATGACAAAAAAGAAAGGCTTGTCTCCAAAGTCCAGTCTTTTTAAAAATCTATTTAGAAGATATGGGTTTCAAACATCAACATGGGAAATTTAAAACTGTCTAAAACGGTCTCTTTTTTTTAAACAGGGCCGACACATTTTATAGGAAAAGTCAAATAACTAGTGTTCAAAAAGCTTCAACACAACTTATTATTGTGGGATGTCTCAATGTAAAGGGCAGACCACTTAGCATTGCTCTACCGAGAACCAGACTCCTTGTCTCTCTGTCCCAATGTCCTGCTAGACATAACACCTGCACACTCTATCTCACCAACCGATTTACTTACACATTATGTGATGTCACAGGGAGGGCTTTACATACTACTTCTAGTTAAAGTCCTGCAGGTATATCTTCTTGTTTATTCAGACAATAGCTACTTAACAGACATGTTAAAACACCCCAGCAAGGATGTGGGGAAAAAAGATGGGGTTTTTTTGCAGTCAAAATGTCTGCAGCCTTCATTTGAATGGTTTGACATTTACAGTAAACAGAACACCTTGAATGTGCTGCAATATGAATTACTATACCACTGACAAGTTGTCCTGAGACAACTGTGTGTTAATTACCTCTTTATTATTTACAACATGATTCATTAATTAATCTTCTGAACCACTTAATCCTAATTATTGTCTCTGGGACGCTGGTGCCCATATCAGCCAACCCTGGGCGAGGGAGAAATACACCATGAAGCCAATCCAATGGCCTACTCTTTTTGAAGCACAGCAATGGTTCTTGTACGTGCCAAGCAACACAGAAGCTAAGAGACATGGTTGGCCTTTAATAACCCAGAGAGCTGGTTTGGTGGGGGTTCTGGTCAGCTCTGGTCAAAAGCAGAGTACACCATGAACAACTCACCGGTACATCACAGGGCCAACACACACACAACCATTCACACTCATGCCCAGGGGCAACAGCCAGTTAGCCTAATATGCATGGTTTTTGGACTGTGGGAGGAAACGGGAGTACCTGGAACAAACCCACGCAAGCACAGGATTTGAACCCAGGACTTTCAAGCTTTGAGGCAAACAAGCTAACCACTATGCTACTATGCCATGCACTTATAAATGTAAAATTATTGCCAGTTATCTTCATCTTGGTTATTTGTGTGTATATGTCTTGTAGTTTCATCTTTGTATGACCTTATGAAAAACACTTCAATGATAATGACTGATTGTCTTGTTCAGGTTTTTCACTGTATGTTCCTGACCACCTTTGTTAAACCGATTACAATGGCTCATTACGCTTTCAACCTGCAATGTGGCGTTTCATGTTCTTCCACCCATTCAGACGAGATCATCAAGCTGAATAAAAAAGAGGAGAAAGCAACCAGAGCCGCCAACAGAGCAAGAAGCAGGCGTGTTGCATACAGAAACAATGTACTGAAGAAGTTAAACCAGATACCACAGGCACGAAGAGGTCTCAGACGCGGTTTGCTGCAGTATCAGGGTACTGAATTATTTGTTCTATCTGTGAATCCTCTGTCATGTCTGTTGCTTTTAAAAATGAAAGTATTACTTAGTATTTTTATTCAAAGTGATGAACAGATTAACTGGATGGAAAGAAGACCCAAAAGCTTATTATTCACATTATTTCAGGGCCAATCAGGTCACGTGGGCTGAACCGGAGAAGAGGTCTGGGGAGACAGAGTGGCATGAGTCCTCTCAACAGAGATAATACAAGGGTTAGTAGAATGAATCACATCATAAAAATCTAAAAATACTGACTTTATACGTTATATGTTGTAACATGAAAGAGTAGGGGCATAAAAATAATGAATGGAATAAAGATAAGATGTACCATTTGATGTACAACAACATTCACTGTTCATCAATCGTGAGGAGGGTACACCCTGAACAGTTCTCCAGTCCATCACAGGGCCAACACACACAACACTTTACACTCAGAGCACCTGGAAATCCACGCAAGCACAGGGAAAACATTCAAACTCCACTCAGAAACGCCCACACAGAGCACAAAACTCAAACCCAGGACCTTCTTGCTTTGAGGCAGAAGTATTAACCCCTACCGTGTCAGCCAGCAAGAACATGAAAAGGTTTTTGTTTTTCCTAGACAGGCGAACTTCAAGTTCAAAGCACAGCTTCGGCAAGAGGCTCATTCCGTGGTCGAGGAAGAGGCAGAGGAAGGGGAGGATTAAGCAGGTACAAGATATACAGTATATATCAAAAATTTGTCAAGCTACAGCTTTAAATTAAATGATTGTGTTGTTTATGATGCTCCAGGGGAGCTTTGTCAGCGAGAGGTCAACAAGTTCCCCAGAGAGGTGGAAGACCATTTGTATTAGACAGAGGAGTAAGTTGGTTCATGCTGATTGTTCAACCTACAGTATGTTTTATATTATTAGATGATCAAATATCTATTAGATGGAGTGATGGATTAACAATTGCATTCATTTGTAGTTTGCTTCTATGAGAGGCACTGGCAAATTGGAACAGTATCATAAAATACAAAGGTATGTAAATTTAATATTAAGAAAAGTAAATATGGCAGAAGGTCATGGCAATGCATAATTCCTCCATCTCCTCCCTCTCTCTCTCTCTCTCTGTAGTGTGAGAACTCCATCTACTCCTGGGACAACATTAACAGTGTCGCTACCCAATGCAAAATCACCACCCATGACTCAGTGAGTTTCTCCACCATTTATCATTTTATATTTTTAAAAATATGACACAACTCACATCATTTTGTAAAGAGATTTTGACTTTACACTCAACCCTCGATTCTACGGATCACAGTTTAAGGGATATCGGAAGCTGCGGACAAAGTGTGGAGTAGCCGAATCTGTCCGGCAGAGCTCAGCGGTTGGCAAGGGCAGCTGCTTCGATAGTCGGCCGTTAGTTGGCGCATGCCTCAATGCATACAATGTCACATTGGATTGGATGGTTGTATATACATACGTGGCATTTTTCTTATTTTTCCATTTTGTTATTACCCACTTCCAAACCATCCTCGGAAGCTTTCTCCCCTCCTTTTTGTCCTTTAAATCGGTGGTCAAGTGTACATGTGTATTTGCAACGCAGTTTTTAAATAAAAAACCAAAGGGGGTACACCCTGGAAAGATCGCCAGACCACCACAAGTCAACACTCACACAACCAATCACACTCACATCTAGGGCCACAGTCCAAAGACATGCACATCAAACTGGCTGTTCCAGCCTGCCTCTAGGAGTGAGCGTGAGTCAGATAAATCTGCTTAAAATGTCAAAATAAACTGTTCTCTTATCTGCATGCTCTGGCCCTATTAAGTACTGATGTGTACCCTGAGTTCTGGAGATGGCACCATGATGGGTTAGGTGGGGTTCCCAGCAGCTTCATGAATGCATGTAAATTGGAGGGACTGGAAAATTGATTGCTACTCCTATAAGGAGCAACTAGACATTGTGAAGGCCTCTATGTGGCTAAATGCAGCAGTGACATCCCAAGTGTTGTCATAACAGAAATGTGCACTTGGACTGTGATTGGAATCTGCAAGGATGTTACATTAGGGTCACTGAACAGGTCCTGAGAACAGGTTTACAGGATTGGCTACATGGTGTGTGCTGCTCCAACCATAACCTTCCTCCTGTTGACATGCACGTATCTCAGTCCAATGGCATTTTGTCATCATTGAGGAGTGGGGTCAGAGTCCATGACTTCTCCCATACGATATGCTCCTGGTGTGTTCAGTCACATTTAATCTGCTTGCTTCTCTGGGGTCAAAGAGCAGTAGTGTCCTTCTAATGAGTCTAGACTCCTCACACTTGGTCACCTGCACCACATGGGTGTCCTGTAGAAGTTCAACATCTCTCTAAAGTATTATTTGTGTGTTTTGTTTGTAAAATTTCCCATTGAATTTTAAATATATAGCTACGATTATTGAGACTCTTTTTTTTACTTTTCAGGGCGAGGCCTCAGCGGGGTGGTACAGTGTTGAGGGGAAGGTCATCTGAGGCACTGAGCGGCAGGCCAACACCCAAAGGCATCCCTCTACATTTTAATTACAAAGCAACCACCAACCAGGTATGTAGTCACTTAAACACAGAGCTACCTGTACAGTAATCCACAAATACTATATCTGATTTGGAATATTTTAGCAGCAGAATCATTTTGTAAGGATTTTTTTTCTCAATGCTTTTTCGCAGACTCAGCTGTCCTTGAATGAGCGGTTCACTAGTTTGAGATTCAGAGGGCAAGGCCTAAGATTACACAGAGAAGGTGGGAGGGGTCGAGGTCAGGGACGAGGAAGAGGACAGATTAGCAGAGGAAGAGGGGGAGGAAGAGGGGGAGGAAGAGGGGAAGGAGGAGGTGGAGGAAGAGGTGGAGGAAGAGGTGCGATTAATGAAGGACCGGCTATACCGAGAGGGGGAAGAGGAAGAGCTCGAGGTGGAAGAAGAGGATCAGGCCGAACCGTCTTTCTCCAGTGATTCCAATTCCGTGGCCTGAATGCTGAAATATTTCATTGATACTAAGGACAGAAGGGAGGAAAGAGTCCTGAAATGTTTTTACAATCACAACCTGGAGGAATGCTGATTTTTTTTTTTTTTTTTTTTACACTGTGATTGGAGAAGCAACAAGCCACAGTGTTAAAATCTGACACTGATGTCATGTTTTAAATAATATTTTTAAGCCCCGGTTTTCAAGTTCGTATTTGGGCTGACATTTGAATGCTTTTAATTTCAGACATCACACACCATGCCTCAAAATTCAATGTGCCTTAACACATACTGTAAATATATATGTTTGTTTACACAGTTTGTATTTGGATGTTACCAATTTTACAAAAGTGTTACCTACAAAATAAAAAAAATGTAAATATGCTATCTGATATAGTTTGGATTATTTATAGGTATCTAAATATACAGTATAGGGTCTCCGTTAGCTGATTTGCAAGTTTTTCTCCAGAACATTCGATAAATGTGTAAATAATAGTAATAGTGGCTTGATAACACATGGTCACATTCCTACTACCGGATACTGTAAACATATAATGAAAAGGAGGGCCATCTAGAAACTATGCACATTAGTACTGTTAAATATTCTTGTGTTAGTGGAGACACATTTGGTTGTACGGTACCTCTGTGGAAATGTGGATAAGCCTCTACGGCAATTTTGTACAAGGTCATATCAAGCTGTTGTGTTTTAAAACAGTTCGGCAAATGAATGAATGAATGATAATCATATAGACCCAGTATACAACACTTACCTTAATAGGGAACGATACACAATGTGTGTTTCTTTATCACCGGGAAAGATTACAATTTTATGCAGCTCTACCTTTACTGTAACCTCCTCTGTTCTGTCTTCACCTGACACAGGTAATACCGTTCACCTGACTATTCTCTCAGCTGTAAGGCGACCTTAATTACTCTCTCCAGCTCCTGAGTGTACAGGTTCACTCTGCCCTCCTAACCTCTCCTCTCTGTTCTTATAGACACAGACAGCACTGATTTCAGGAGATAGACGACAAGAAAGAACAGTGCTGTAATTTTCAGCTTTGATAAACATGGCAAATACATAAAATTGCTCAATTTTCCTCAGGAAATGTAACTTACTGTTCGCAGCCGCTGCGTATTCAACTATTCAAATCTTAACACACACAGTCAGAGTTATCCTTTTTAAACAACTTTACTCACAAAATGCATGGTTAATATATAAAGTAAACAGTTTTTTTTTAATTACAGCCCCACACTGTTTTCTTGTAGCTGGTCACAGAGTTTTTGCTGACTAACATACTTTAGCATGATGCTAACTCATTTCACCTTTTCACATATCTGCTGCTTTACCTGAAGTGTGTCCATATTTCAGGGTGACTCATATTCAATATTTACTTTACTACAGTAAGTATTTAACGCCATGGTTAAACTTTTTTTTACCTTAATACAAACTTTACGGTTTCTTTTCCGAGTTTTTTTTTTTCATGATAGCTACGTTTGCTAACTTTCTGAAAATGATATCAGGAACGGGCGCGCGCGGGGTTCAGGGGAGGGCGGGGCTGCGGGGGGTTGGGTTTCCTGGAAGCCGAGTATACAGGACTTACGGTAAATACAAATGGGAGCCCAAAATCAGGTTTAAAGGCTGAGTAATAACCAAACATCTGAATGTGGACTCAGTTTGCATGCTTGCATCTCCTATTTTCCATTAAAATGCAAATGTTTGTGACCTGAATCATAAGAATAACTTTTTGACATATTTTTTATCATTATCAATCACTTTCATTAGAAGCATTCCTTGTAATCTCTTCTTTCTCAGACAATGTGAATTTTTTTAAAATAATTATTTAAAAAAACATTTCCTGTAGAATTCTCACAGTATTTTTTTTATAGTGATGCTATTAATACACATCTCCCTAAGATGTATACAATCACTTTACACTTACCTTGATCATCACACTTAGTTTAATAATACAGGTAGAGAAAACATTTGTAGTTTTGAATTTACATATTTCCTTATCCATCAAAATGCATTTTTGATTACTTTACTGCCAGCGCTACCCAAAGACATGTTTCAGAATCATTTCTAGATGCATAAACAGTGCATTTTAGACAGCTGTGAAGTCAGTTGTGGTAGTGCCCATATATACAGCGTTTTACGGTAACTGCGCGTCTGCTAGTAGGCAGACGTTTAGTTTGGGCATTGAACTCACCTGTCACGTCATTTCAAAGGTTTAGGTCGGTACACTCCTGGGATCACAATAATGAGTAAAAGTGGCACCGTGATCACGTAGAAAATATGAATGTTATGTGATAATGTTTATATCCAGAAGTTTTTGGTTCTCATCTCAGGAACATGATGGTGATGTCTGGACTGGTTTGTGGAAGTTCAGCCTTATTTGGAAAATTTTACAGCGATTATTTTATAATCAGTTGTTTTTCTACAAATATAATAGTACACAGCAAACCGATCAACTGTAACATTTCATATTTATTAGATATTTGGAGACAGCATTTCTTTAACTTTTTTAATATTTAAACTTTTTATAATTTTAACGCTGTATTAATCATCCTGAACAATTTTAGATGCATAAACATAAATCAACCTGATCAATACAGTCCTGGGTTCGGCAAAGGCCATTTCTGTCAGGAGTTTTCATGTACTACCAGTGTTTGCATGGGTTTTCTCTCGGTTCTCCAGTTTCCTCCCACAGTCCAAAGACATGCATATATTGGGCTGTTCCAAATTAAGCAAATAAATA
>JBCNYG010000005.1:26402747-26416358 GCA_039654305.1 Porochilus rendahli | reverse complement strand
AGTCGGCTGAGATGGGCGCCAGCCTCCCCGCGACCCTAATTAGGAATAAGCAGCTCAGAAGATGAATGAATGAATGAGTTAAAACTACTGATATATCATCCTCTATCTTATATAATATTTGTTTTTAATGACACTGTGTCAGTAAGATATTTTGTAGAAAATCTTTGGATTGACAGCTATTTAAACATTTTAATGTCTATATAATGGTAAAAAAAAGACAATTCAGCTACATTCAGTGAACAAAGTGCTCAAAATCAACAAAAAGTGTGAGAACTCTTTGAAGTTTTAATAATATATCAGTTTATTGGGGTAATTCGCTGGTAAGTTTCATGTGGTGCCGTTGTGCTCAGTGGTTAAGGTTTTGTGTTACTGGTCCAAAGGTTGAGCGTTCAGAACCACCTTGCTGCCAATGTTGGGCCCTTGAGCCCTTGAGTTGGGCACTTTTTTTTAACGGGTTCATAAAAATCCAAAAAAATCCAAAAATCAACATTAAAATTTGATTATAAAAAATAAGGGTGCTTAAAACATTTGCATCGTATTATATTGTAGCTTTAGATTACATAAAAAACATAGTTGAGATTGATTATTAGATTAAATCAATAAGGTTGTTTTGTGTAACAGAAATCCAGAAAATTCATTACATAAACTGGTTACTCAGGTATTTATTGAAAATAATACATAATAGAAGTAAATTCCAGAATATAAAAAAGCATTTTACACATAGAACCTTTACATTTAGGTCACAACATGCTGTTCAAGTTATACCATTTTATGTATAGATATGATATTTTTTTTACTTCTATATACCTGACATCCTGCTGCTATTAAAATCTGGCGAGTTTATAAATTCCCGTAGGTACAGACTAAAAGAGAGAAAGAGAATTGTCATTTTCTCCAATAAAACACATTTTTATATCACGTGTCTTATAAAACGTGATTTTATGATATATTAAGTTTCATTATTCAATATGTCTTTGCTCTGTTTCTTCCTACCTTCGCTGTTTCTCGTCTGCTTCAAACAGAAGTTCAGTTTACTTCACTTTCACTTTCACCTTCCCTGAAGTCACCGCCTCCATCTGGTGGAGTGGACTTAGGACACAGGACTAAGACTCGCCCACTACACCATTTTGGGTAGAAATTAGGAACTTTAGCACGCGCTCTTTCCGGGTTGTATCGTGTACTGAAGTGTCATGTATAAGGTGGATGTATTTGCAGATAGACTGTTCTCCCTGACTTATTTTCACAGTTAAGAGAACCACGCCCATCCAGCTCTCACAGCCCCGCCCACTTTCTGTTGGCTCTCACATTGGAGTTTGGCCCTTTCCTTTTTTCCTTGACAATGAACGCACTAATGTTCAATAATAATAATAATAATAATAATAATAATAATAATAATAATAATAATAATAATAATACCAATAATAATTATTATTATTGTTGTTGTTGTTGTTGTTGATGTTGTTATAATAATAATAATAATAATAATTATTATTATTATTAGAATTATTAGTATTATTAGTAGTACATTTATAACAACAAAACAATAAGAAGAAGAAGACATACACCTTAAGCTAATTGGCTGGTCCAAATTGCCCCTAGGTGTGAGAATGAGTGCTGACGGCTGTGTGTTTATGATTGGCTGGTGAGATTTTCAGGGTGTACCCTGCCTTCACTCAGAGTTAGCAGAGGTTCCTGCCTCCATGTGACTCTAATAGGAATAATCAGTACAGCACACTGATGTATGGGTGGATTATTACTGTTGTTCCTGTTGTTATAATAGTAATAAATATTATTACTATTATTATTACCATCATCATAACCTACTATTTTATTGTCACAGTGGTAATTGCTGCTTGAAACCTCTTGGTGCAAAGTCCACATTCTATGTTTTCAGACATTGGACTCTGGTAGGCTATATCATGCTCATAAATTCAAATTGAAGTTTTGTCTTTTTATAAAGTTTATGGTGTCATCACACTCATAAGAAGCTGTTCCTTTAAGTTCTCTTCCAGTGCAGATGTTTTACCCCATGCATGTTCTTGTGATGGTGAAGGTTCAGAATTAATTTATAGCGTGCGTGGGTGACATCTAATGGCGAAGAGGAGGATGTGCACTCAAAAAGACAAACAAAAAAGTGGCCTATTTACCTCCCAGATATATTTAAAAATAAATGTAGTGTTCTCTTGAATATAAAATGGAATTGGCCACAGTGTCTTTCTGAAACCATTTGCTAATTTATGTATGTTAGCCTACAAAAAAACCTCTTGAAATCATACACCTTCCTTTTCTAACACTTGATCTTGTACATGTCCACTTTATCTGATTCAATGTTGGCTGCCAAAGTTATTGTAAACAGACAAAGAACCTAAACAAGATGTAAAACAGGTGAAAAGGGATACTAAACATGTGAGCTGAGGTTGTTTTGCAGGAAATCTTTGCATTCAGGTAAAATTAACTGATAATGGAAAATGAGATCAAATACCGAAAATAATAAATCAATGAGATCAAATACTGAAAGTTTTCATGTCAGATTTATTTAATAGTTTATCACAAACAAACAAACAAACAAATAAATAAATAAATAAGAGCAAAATTAGTTTAAATATTTAAGTAAAATTAACAGTGAATCAAACAATCCTTAATGTATTTAATTTATCTTGTATCATAAAATCTTTATTTCTCTTAACTATTAGAGTTTATCCAATCACCAAACAATTCCCCAGTTTTGCAAGGGTGGGCTGAGAAGTTCATAACCTGACCATGATGTAATCATCGAATTTGACCAGATGTGATTTATCTTTTCAACCCTGCAGGCTACACACTTCTTCCATCAGTGTTGCAGTGCTTGGACTCCTTGGTATAGAAGCTCTTATCCTGCTGGTATGATGGTTTTCTGTGAACTATTGAGCCTACGGACTTCTCAGTTGACCATCGTAGCCTGAAGTTTCTAACTTTTATTGTTTTGCTGCTAATCACAGACACAATCTATCTTGTACAACATCCTGTCTGCCTCTGGGTCTCATCCTTCATCTACAGTTTTTGTGCTTTTTCAATCAGATCTCTATTTTTCTTTCTTTACATCAGTTTATTTTTTTCTGGTTCCCAGTTATTTCCACATTTTCTCCAGTTGTCTCTCTCTGTCTTTCAGTTGCATCTGATTCTCCTCTAACATCCTATATGTTTGTACCAGTTCTTCTTTGATCTCCCTGAGCAGCATGTCCTTCTCTTCCATTATCCTGTCTTTCATCTGAAGTGTTTTTATGTTATCTCTCAAAATCCTATCTTTCTCCTGAAGCTGTTTCTTCTGTTGTTCCAGTACGACCGTCATCTCCTGTAATTGTCTCTTTGCGTCCTGCAGCTCCTGTTCCATGGTCTCGAGGTGGGGGTTTTTCTCATTGATCAGTTCATTTGCATTTTGAATTTTTTCTTTTGTGTCCACTGACCTTACATTTCTCTCAGTAAGATTCTTCTCACCAACATCTAAAGCTTTTTTCATGACTCTGAGCTGTTCGTTTTCTATATCTAATTCATTCTGCCTCTCCACTCGTCTTTTCTCCATGTTCTCCACTCTTGATAGTGCTTCTTCTATGTGGAGGTATTTTTGATCCCGTTGCTCAGTCATCTCATGTTTGCCTTCTTGTGCCTCATGAGTCGTCTTCGCTGGTTTTATGTTTACATTTCTCAGTTCTGTGTTAAGTTATGCAGAAAACAAACACACATTTTGATTAATTGATATTATTTTTATTTACAAGCTAAATCAACTTAAACAACTCCAAAATAAAACGTCTCACACGCACCTGACCTTACATCTTCTCCTGGTTTTGTCACATATTTTTCTGTTTTTTTCTCCTGTTGAAATAGAAGGTTTCACGTGTGCAAATAGTAAGTTGCTTATCCTTAATGAATTTTTTCATTTATCTTTGAAATGTGGAGGATTTATTGGGTCACACTGTAGCAAACTTTAAAGCACAGGGACAAATTATTTCTAATACATGAATAAAGTGAATAAAATCGATTTATTTACAGAATGTGAGGTCTGTTAAGCCACAAAAGTCTCATTTTCGTTTGTTTTTCTTGTTCTTCCATGTAATTTAAATTAAAATTGCCTCTTTTTTGCCTGATGTCGGATGTAATGTTTGGCTGAAAAAAATTAATTAGACTATGTTCTTATAATATAACTTGACTGTTATAAGTATTACATTTTGTTTGCTACCTGCTATTCAAATTTCGTCATGCTAACCTAATCCTAACCTTAAACATTTGGGTCAGAAGGGAGCCTTAGCGGTTACCACACTTATGCTTATCACATAACATTTATTATGGCTTCTTCCCAATCATCACTAACAAAAGACTGCGATGATTGCAGATCTGTTCCTCAGATCAGACCAATAAAGTCACGTTTGATTAAAAAATAAATTTCTTGACATCTACCTTGCTTTCAGTGCATAACTGTGAATTAACTTTTATATTTGTTTTCATAAGAGATATCATAATACATAGGTGTTAAATACTATGCAGGCGGCAAGAAGGCCTGGGTTTGAATATGAGCTCGGGCTTTTCTGTGTGGAGTTTGCCTGTTCTCCCTGTGTTTGTGTTGGGGTACTCCGTTTCCTCCCACAGTCCAAAGACATGTACAGTAGGTTAATTATCTGTTTCAAATCAATAATAGGTGTGAGTGTGAATTGTTGTGTAAGTGTTGGCCCTGCGATGGCCTGGCGAGCTGTCCAGGGTGTACCCCGCCCTTGCAGAGTCGCCTGAGATGGGCGCCAACCTCCCTGTGACCCTAAATAGGATTAAGCAGCTTTGAAAATGAATGAATGAATGAATGAATGAATGAATAAGATGCAAATGAATAAGTTACCAAAATAAATATATAGAAGAACAAGAAAGAGAAAAAGAGTAGAAGAATTTACTTACCTCTATTATAATGTGCAAGACAAAAGAAGAGAATAGAAAGACATCATTAGAATTTTTTTTATTAGAATAATGAGTGAGCAATAGAGAAGGATCAATACTTTCAATACAGTTAAGTAATACTGCTTAGAGTTAATGAAATCTTTGGACAGACACCAAAATTTATTAAGCCAAATGACATAAAATACTTATTTATTGTGTAAAGGCAAAAACTGAAATTTAAAAAAGAGGAAAATAAATCTCATCTGTAAAGTAGACTTTCAGTAATGCTTGAAAGTTTGCACACTTTTTACGGTGTTCAATATTTCTGCTTAAATATGGTGTAAAACTTCATCAGATTCTTCTAAAAGTTATTTCTGTAAAAAACGAAGGGCTGGGAGCCACAGTGGTCTAACCCCAAAAAATTTAAAAATGAGATCATATTTTAACAGATGTGGATAGGGTCTATGTGTGCCAGAATTGTCTCTTCGTCTTCCTTGAATCACATGGCAAAAATTAGCCCTGAGATTTTATTTTGCAAAAACTTTCATGTTTTATGTTTGTTTTTTTTTTTGTTTTTTTTTTTAAATTGTAAACAAAATAGATGGTATTTAAGCTTTTCAATATAACTAAAAGAACATCCCCCCACCCCCATAAAAAATTGTAAAATTAGAATAATAAAAAAACAAGTTAGTGTGACAACCGTTTGACGTTTTAAAAACATGGGTAAATTTTGCATAAGGAAATTGTGTTGTATGTTTTTTGTTTTGAGATTGGTTGCTACCTACTATGAGGGACTAGTGACTACATTGTTCTCTCCAACAATGTTTTGTCTTGCTCCCTCACTGTTGGTTTAGCTCACGTGGCATTCTGGGACAGGCTTCGAGGTCATGCTCGGGAGGACATGTAAATTGCGGGAATGTCAGACAGCGGTGAGCATTTTTTTTTTCTACATGCTACCTCGGCTAATCTAAGCTTTCCTTTCTTACCTCTAAAACAGTGTAATTTTCCATTGCTATAGGCTACAGTAAAAATCAACACCCCTCCTCTGGCTCAAGTTTCCTGGACACTTTTTGGCTGTATGCTGAACAAGTACATGCATTTAGCCTGGCATATTTGAAACTTTAGCATTTGGCTTGCCTGCAGAAGCACAGAGTTGTAAATACTGTAGAGCTCAGTGCTCTGAATGCAAAACATGCAAAATGTAAGGGTAGATCATAAGAATCGTAGTGAATTCTAGCATCATACAATCATATCTGTGTTAAAATATGTCTACTGACCTTTTATGGCATTCGTATGTGATTACTGGCAAGGGAAAACAATAAAATATACTCCTAAAATCTCAGTGTGACGCACCGAAGTCTCTCTGCTGATCACAATCTCACTCTATCACGTTACTGAACATGAGTTTGACATAAGAAAGAGAGTTTATGAAATCATGCAGTGTCTATTACCTCTCTAAGACAGACGACGTGCTAAGTTTGAGTCCCTAGCTTGGTGAGTGCATATCTGTGTGAAGTTTAATCTCCCAATACAGCGAGGGGTTCCTCCGGGTACTCCGGGTTTCTTCTACAGTCCAAAGACATGCCCATTAGGCTGAATGGCTATTCCAAATTGCCCTTTGGTGTGCGTAGGATGAAGTGGTTTCACAAATGAATGAATGAATGAATGAATATGGAGGACATGTGCAACTAGACTAGCCTACATTTAAAGTTTCCCTGTTTTGTGCAATAGTAAACTTACATAAACAGTTTCAATAGACTTTGATTTTTCAGACTGAATGATCATACACGTTTATAAATTTTCTGAAGCGCTTAATCCTAATTAGGATCACAAGGGAGGCTGGCACCCATCTCAGCCAACTCTGGCCGAGGGAAGAGTACACCCTGGACAGCTCGTCAGGACACCGCAAGGCTAATCATACACACGTTACCACAAAACATTGCATAACATATGTAAAAGTAAAAACTGTGGTGTAGTCTGTTTCAGTGATAAGTCAATTTTTAAGCCACAGTCCCACATATGGACACATCGGTTATAACATGCTGTTCATCTTATACCATTTTATGCACAGTAATGATATTCTTTAAATATTTATATACCTAGTTTACTGCTGCAATCTTTAGAAGCTGCCATCTTTGTCTTCCTTTAGGTATAAAAGGAAAGGACTTAAAGGAAAGAGAGAGAGAGAGAGAGAGAGAGAGAGAATTATTTGTTCTTTCCTCTATAAAATGCATTTTTATATCATACATCTAATAATATCCGACATGATTTTATAATACATTTAGGTTTAATGTTTAACATGACGTCATCCTGCTGCTTCCTACCTTCGCTGCTCATCTGCTTCTTTACAGGAAGTGAGTAAAACCGAAATTCCTTTCACTTTGAACACCAGCAGCCGCGCATAAATATAAGACACCACATAACACGCCCACTTCACTAACCCACTGTTCGGGTTAGTATTAGGTATTGGGAATCGAACTTCAGGCAGTACTTAGGGCTCTCGCAGGGGTGTGTCCTGAACTTATGTGGGTGTGTCATGAATAAATTATTATTCGTGACATATGATCAATCATTAATAATAATAGCTTGAACATAGATATATTTAGACAGAATAATATGGATTACTGGTGGCAAGGTCGGGGTTCAAGTCCCACTATCGCCCAGTCACTGCTGTCCCCCCAGTACAGGTGACTGGGTTATCAAAGGCCAGCCATGTCTCACTGTCTGTGGTAAAAGACATGTAAATAAACTAATGTTTTCCTTCGTAAAGAGTAGGCCACTGGGTGTTTTCGCCCTGCGGTGGCTTGGCAAGCTGTCCAGGAGGTACTCTGCCCTCGTCCGGATTTGGCTGCGACCCTAATTAGGATTGAGCGCATCAGAAAATACATGAATAAATTTAAATGTAATTTGTCTCCCTCTAGTGCTTATTTTGGGAAAACAGGTGCGGGCGTTTTTCTGCGGCAAGCGTTTCCTTTTACTTTCTACATGTCCTAGCATTTCAGAAGTCTGGCTAGTCGCAAAACAAAGAAAACCTTATGAAAGTTTTCTTCTTAACACAATTTCCGGCCTCTGCAGTACTGACAGGAAATGAGGTTTCACTTTGTGAACATAATGCACGTGAGTCATTTTTATAAATATAAACATTCTCAGACGTTTTCAGCTTCAGCTTTTGTGATGTAGGAGGACTGCTTACATTTTGAAAGTTGGTATGTAGTTATAAAATTAAATATTTAACTCATTAGTATTTTACTGCAGAATGTAACTTTTATAACAACAAACTTTGTTTTGCGACTTGAGCAAAGCATGACATTCACTGTGTGTTTGTTTACAAGGGAATCACACAGAGGTAGAGGTTAATGAGTATATACAGGGGATACACAGAATATGTGGTGAGGTTATAGATACAGTATA
The DNA here is from genome assembly GCA_039654305.1 of Porochilus rendahli. Classification (NCBI taxonomy): domain Eukaryota; kingdom Metazoa; phylum Chordata; class Actinopteri; order Siluriformes; family Plotosidae; genus Porochilus; species Porochilus rendahli. Next base: position 26,408,051 of record JBCNYG010000005.1, on the reverse strand, counting down.
TGTTGTGAGCTAATAGATACAGTATATGTGGTGTGATTATATATGCACTATATGTGGTGAGGTTATAGATGCTCTATGTGGTGAGGTTATAGATACAGTATATGTGGTGTGGTTATAGATGCACAATATGTGGTGAGGTTATATATACAGTATATGTGGTGTGGTTATAGGAACAGTATATTTGGTGAGGTTATAGATACAATTTATGTGGTGAGGTTATTGACTGATTGAGTGATCAAGGCAAGGTGAGAAAAAAACTTAATTGAAATAATAATAATAATAACAATATTTTTTTTAAATCCTAACCTAATCTATACTGTCTGGTTTGGAGATACTACCGATGACACAAAGACAGGAGGCAGAGCTGGAAGTGGCAGAGAGGAAAATGCTGCAGTTCCTTTATGGGAGTGGCAAGAATAGACAGAATTAGAATTGAAGATGTTAGAGAGACAGCACAGCTAAACGTGTTTGGGGATAAAAGGAGAATGGCCAGCTTGTGATGATCAGTGCATGTGCAGAAGAGGGATAAAGAGTATATTGGTAGAAGAATGTTGAGGAGGATAGGAAGGCCAAAGAGGAGATTTATGAATTTGGTGAGGGAGGAGAGGGATGTAGAAGTGCATTATGGAGACAGCTGTATCGACCGACTCTTAAAGTGAGCAGTCAAAGGAAAAAGGTTGAGGCCATTCCTCATTCATTAGGATAAACAGGTAGAGACTTTGCCTCTTTCATTAAGAGGAACAAGTAGAGGCCACACGTCCAATGCTGATGAGATGTTGGTGCTTGTGGTACAGGGGGGAGTAACATCATAGATGAGTTACTGGAGTTGACTGCATTTCATGACGCTCTACATCATCACCATGTGTCTAATGCAGATAATCATAGCATCACAGTATTCATGCTTGACGTGTTTGTCTTCTAAATGAGCTACAGTCACAAATAAAGGAACCACAAGATGGCATTATGTGTCATTCCAGGATGCAGTGAGTAAAGGTACAGACCAGGAAGAACTCTCGCCTGACGGATTCGGTGAACGGAAAAGAGGAGCGAGTGAAGCAGTTCACGAATTACCTGCAGTCAGTCTGCTTCCACCCTGCAGGTACAGTCCCAGTTTCAAATTATCTCTAGTTCAGGTGTAATACATTCCTCCCTGGCTTGTCCCATTAAATTGAATGATGAATGTTCATGGTTTTAGGTAACCCACTGATGAGAGATTGTAGCAGCTGATATATTTATGTTTTTATGGGTCTTATGTTAAAAGACTGAGGTGCCATGAGACCTGTCTCACAGTATGAAATGTCTGGGTCTGTGAGAAAGGACTAGTCTTAAACTAACTTAAAATTATTGTTGTTGTTTTTTTGTTTCTGTTTTCTTTTTGTTGTTTATTACCTTTAGACTCTAGTTACTGCTTGAGGAGAAAGGGAAGGAAGAGGAGGAGGAGGAAGAGGAGGCGAAACAGAAGGAGGTAGAGTTCAGGTTAATTATTTATTTTTTCCTTTTTTTTATTTTTACTTTTTTTTTAATTGTTGGCTTCATTTGAAAAGACAAAACCGCTATGAGAACTGCTGTCTGGTGTCTGAGTTGGTGGCTTAGAGGTAAGTGACTCGTGTGTGGACTCAGAGGTTGGTGGGTCAAGTCTGGCTTGGAGTGGTGCTCAGTGAGAGTGTGTGGAGGTTGAGGATGGTAGTGTAAGGATAAAGAGATGGGAGTAAATGCTGCTGGAAATCGGCAGAAAAAGTGTGGGTGATAGTTTTTTTACAGCGTATTCTCTAAATGCAAAATCTAAGTCCAACCTCTCCTTTCAGGCTGCATAACCCCTTTTTCATCCTTTCCGCTTCCTGGGGGGGCAGCTGCCCGGAATCCCCCCCACCGCCCTCCGGCCTTCACGCCCTCCGGACCAACCACGTCATACCTTCCACGTTTCCTGCCACTGACTCCGGAACCGTCTACGCTCTTATCCTGGAGTCCTGACTGGGCTTTGAACCAGCAACCTCTCCATCCAGAGGCCAATGCTCATCCACATGAGCTACAGGAACTCGTACAAGAAGTCTGTCTTATAGGGCTTTTCACTTTTATTTACATTTATTTAACCCATTTTATTTAACCCTGACCTACGACTTAAGTGAAAATGCAGATTTGAACCAGCGACCTCGACACCATCCACAGATCGTAGCCTTAACCTCTAAACCACCTGAGGAGCTGCGCGAGCTCGTGAATATTGAACTTTTGTTTTCATAAATGACTTCCAGCCACAAGTTAAAGAATGAACCATGAACTGCAACTAAGGTGAAAGCACTCGGGATTGAACCGGGGACCTCATCCACCAGAGCCTACGTCATTAACCACTACACCATCGCAGGACTTGTTGGGTGTGTGAATATTAAACTTTTGTTTTTATAAATGACTTCCAGCCCCAAGTTAAAGAATGAACCATGTACAATGAACCTTGGGTTTAAACTGGGGACCTCACGCACCAGCGCCTACGTCACTAACCACAACACCATTGTTGGATTCCTTGGTTTTGTGAATATTGAACTTTTGTCTTCATAAATGACTTCCGGCCCCAAGCTAAAGTATGAACCACAGTGTAAGCACACAGGTTTGAACCGGGGCTCTCAATCACCAAAGCCTATGGCACTAACCACTACACCATTGTAGGCCTCAGTAGCTTTGTGATTATTGAACTTTGTCTTCATAATTGACTGCTGTCCCCAAGCTAAAGAATGAACCATGAACTGCAAGTACGGTGAAAGCACTTGGTTTTGAACCAGGGTCAGTAATCACCAGAGCCTATGTCACTAACTACTACACCATCGTAGGACTCAGCAGCTTTGTGATTATTGGACTTTTGTCTTCATAAAGTATGCACTATGAACTACAACTAAAGACAACGCACATGGGCACACAAAAAAGTCACCTCAAACACACATGGGAAACTCCAAAGAGGCACATGCACTCAGTACAGAAAACACAACTGAAGATGGGCAACAATACATACACCCCAAGAAGGAATACAACCACCATACAAGGCACAACCACCACCTCCTTCAGCCTTAAGTCTGAGATAAAAATAAACAAAATAAACAAAAATATTAAAACAAAGATACAGCCACATAACACGTTAACATTTAATACAAACTGGAGCAGGGGCATGCCAGAGGCCACTAGTTATCTGCAGTTCCATCAGCCTCCCCAAGGACAACACAGTAACTGCTAACGGAAAAGTGAAACCAAATGAAAAGAAGATGTGATCAGCAGATTAATTCACAATGGCCTTAGGAGTCTTAGGTTAGACGTCCATAAGCACAGCATTTACCATCACCCTGCCAATCCCAAGAAACCATGACAGAACCCATAGCTAAACAGGAGCGGCTGTGACACAGCAACAACAGTCAGACAGACAAAAAAAATTAAGAAAAAGCCCACAGGAAACAATGCAGCAACACTCCTGCTCAAAGCAGCTGTGATAAAAAGCAATATGCAAAACCCCAGCCTAGTCCCAATACAGCAGCTAAGAGGTATTTAAGAGGCCCAGGATCAGCAAGGTAGCGACAAAAATGTGGCACACAGCAACCATAAACATCTGGAGTAGAAGAATGTAGCGACCAGGCCGCAGTAATCAACTGCGTCTTCAGTGGTGGTCAACAAACTGGAAACCGGAAGTTGACGATCACGGCAACACAAACTGAAGCCTACATAGAACAAAGTAGCAACGTTCTCGCTTGAAGCAGCTGTAATAGGTAGCGATGTGCAAAACCCAGCCTAGTCCCGATCCAGTAGCATTTAACAGGCCCGGGATCTGCAAATATAATTGCGTCTCCTGTCACGGTCGACAAACCGGAAGTTGACAACTACAGCAATTTTTTGGAATTGTCTAGCATACACACAAAAACACACCCTGAAAGAAAGGAAGAGAGAGAGAGAGAGAGAGAGAGAGAGAACACTTACAAGAAACATCTGAAGTATAAACTGAGTAAGCAGCTCGCACGATCTTTTCTTTTATCTTATCTACGTCACTTCTGTCTTTGCGTCACTTGTGTCCTCTCTTAACCCTCTCACTGCCACATATCAGTGTACGCTGATACATTTCATTACAGTTGTATTCTTTTATTCACAATCTGGAAGTATTTCCGTCTGTATCTCAGACATTCTACAGCTTCTACACCACAAGAAACTCCCAGTTACAATCAATCTATTCTGTGTTCTATGACGTCAAGTAAAGATCCACCACGGGGTCCACAAGATGTGTGGCCTGAAGGTAGCAAGACGGACATGCAAAACATTAGAACTGGGAGTCGGGTGACAGACGGGGCTCGTTTTTTCTGGTTGCAAAGGGAAGATGGCTTGGACTCCATGATGGCCTAAGAAAGATGGTCTCTTCCAACTGTCCTAAACTACAGCTATCCTAAAGGTGTCCGGCAATAAGAGTTCACAGTGCAGTTCACCGTGTTAGATATCTAAATTAAAATACCATAACATTTTAACAGTTTTATATTAATTGAGATTTTTTTTGTTGTAGTTTCTGTTCATTTTTAATGTTTCAGTATGAATGATTACATATATCCAGATGTTTTTACTTTAGAGCGAGTGTTAGACATTATTTATTTAAAATAAATTATCACAATGCCAAAGGTTTCCTTTTCATGTTTATTCAATGAATTAAACAAAAGATTATTAATAAATTAAAACAGATATGTAGTGATTACCACAAATCTGTAAGTTCTATACCCTAGATGATGTCTCACACAGTCATGGTTCACTATAATTCCAGTGTTGATAATAAATACCACTTTGAAGAAAAGCTATAAAAGAAAAATAAAGCAAATTTCTTAACAGACCTTAAAATCCCAACCAAAAGATTAATTGGTTCTAGATATAGATACTGATGTAGTCAGGACACATCATCATGAACAATAATTATAAAATTCATCATTTGTACTGCAGTGTGATATAAATACAGATAAGGGTAAAGGAAGGTATCACCTGTTTCTTATCGATGCATTACACACACTGCATAACCGAATGTGTATCAGTTGCTGTAATGTGTGTAAGGTGTATCTTTTCGAACCTACTGCGTGTCTTTTCCAGTGATTTCAAAGTTTTAGCTTTCTAAAGCTGTTACACAGCTGGTTCGTTCGTATCTTGGTCGGCAGAAGAACCCCCAAACTCTTTTAGCCCCTCTTCTTCCTTCACGTGTTCCTGTGATGCCTTGCTGACGTCACTGGCTTCTTTCTGCATTTGTTCCTCACTTGTTGATCCATCTTTCCCATCACTTTGCTTTGGGTGCTGCTCGTGTTCTGTTTT
>JBCNYG010000005.1:26350521-26366033 GCA_039654305.1 Porochilus rendahli | reverse complement strand
CTAGATAAAAAACCTAATAAGTACTTAAAATACTTCATATTTAAAGGTGAATCTAGGCAAAGGCCCCATTTCCCAGTCCATCGTAGGGCCAACAGGCACAAACATTCGTATTTAGACTCACACCTTTTGGTGGTTTGGGACAGCCAGTTAGCCTAATGTGCATGTTTTAGGCTGTGGGGGGAAAATTAGTATAAAGAGAAGGCACAGAAATGGGACACCATGCAAAGATCACACAGAAACGCCCTCACCAACACCAGGATTCTTCTAGCTGTGAAGTAGACATGTTAACCGCTACACCATCATGCCACGCTTTCAAGCAATTATACTAAACCATTTTGGTAACAATTCATTGTAACCTTTCCTCAGTGTGCAAATTTACTCCAATGTCATAATCACCTATTGTGTAATGAAGTAACCTATGTAATAACCAATTACAAACCTTTGCTGTCTTTCCTGGTGTTTTGGTGGACTCTTAGTTCTTCTGACTTGAAAAAGTCAATGCTGGCATATGTGTTGATGCTGGAGATGCTGCTTCCCCCAGCTGCTGTTCCACCTAATCCCACTTCTCCTACTCCTAAGACAGTGAAGTGTGGCCCAGAAGGTCCGTCCAGGCTAATTTGAGGGTTGTCCTTACCAGCCAAGTCTAGGTCAATGTAATTTAGACCTTGCTCCAGTGACAAAGATGAAGGCTGTGCTGCATTTAGAGCTGCCAGCCCAGAACCACTGCACTGTGCAGCAGATGGCTGCCCAGTAGCCCAAAGGGAACTCTCTAGCCCATGGCACCGAGGTGTAGTGGCTTGGGGAGCTTCCACAAAAACAGAGGTGGAAGAAGTGTTAGGGAGTCCTGGAGGTGCCTTGAAGGTGTCAGAGCGATGCCTTCGTCTTGCTGAGGAGTCTGCTCTGACCACTCTGGCACCTTGGTCTAACTTGGGGAATGCCTTGGGTGAGTGGAAATCCATGCTTTGTTCCTGCTCAATAGAGGAAGGCTCAGGTGCTTGGCCAGGTGTAGGGCCATGTAAAGGACTTTCTACTATAGCCATTCCAAATGCCATTTCTGTGTAGTCTGTGAAAGGGGCACCAGTCATATCTCCAGAAGGAAAGGTGGGCAAACCACTCTTTCTATGTCCCTTTTCAGCTTCCTGTGCCACTTGAGGAGCCCTTATGGGATTCTCTCTTGCTTTTGGAGCTATTGCTGGGGTGGGATTGAAAGAGGTGAGAGATGTGCATGACAGAGGAGAAGATGAATGGCCCAAATCCATGTTAACATACTCTGAAGATACAGAGATTGTAGTGGAAAGAGGTGCTGAAAAACTGCGGGGCAGATTGGTACCACCAACTTGGCATGAAGACGGTTGGTATAAGGCTTCTGAATGACCTTCAACCACAGTGCTCCCCTGATTTACACTGGTTACCCCTCTGCTGCAAATTCCCTGATCAGCCTGATAAGTTATACTAACATATTCTCCGGAGCTTTGAGATACTAATGGCTGTATAGCTTCTTTGACTCTAGGTAGGGTGTTGGCTTTAGACATGTCCACAAAGAGACTAAATGGCCTTCCTTTTCGTTGTTGTTGGTGACCCTGTTTCTGGACACCTGGCCCTCGTCTTTGCTGGTGAAAATGATGGGCTGAATCTTTGGGGTGAACACCCCCTACCCTGTGTCCTGTGCTTGCCCTGGTGGGCTTCCCAACTCCACCAGCAGGCAGGGATAGAGGTTTGTCCTCCAAGCTCTCAGTGCTTGCTGAACTGGAAGAGAATGAGGAGGAGGATAAGGAAAGGTTTCCACCATCATTGGGGTTGGCAGAAGAGTCAGCTCTACTGGTATAACCACCACGTCCAGCGCTCTTTCCAGAAACACCTTCACCCCTGGAAATCACCTCTGGCCTCTTACCATCTCCCAAATTGTCCTCAAAACGAGTAGAGAGGGTGGTATGTTTGTAAGACCTTGGCAGAGAAAAGTAAGAGTACACTGTTTTGGGCTGTAGTGGATGCTGTTCTGGGTGTGAAGGGGGTGTGCTGCAGGCGGACCTGGCACTAATGGGTGACATGTTCATGTAGTCACTTCCTGCTCGGCTCTCCATGCTGCTCCTGCTACCCCACAAGCAACCACTCGTGCCATGTAGATCTGGTGAACAACTGCTATGGGGGGACATCATCATGTAGCCCTCAGAGACAGGATGGCGTATGTTCTGTGGGGGCGAAACACTGCTGTTGGGAGTCATAGTCATGTACTCATCCCCTCCCTTTGGTTCTGTTTCAGACACTGTAAGAGATAGATTTGCAGGTGCTGTAACTCCTGGCAGCATAGACATGTAGCCACTGTCAAGTGATGTGTTCTGAAGTCCTTCCTTTGTATTGACACCTTTATTTGCTGAAGTTTCCACATGCCCACTTGGAGTTACTGAGCTTCCTGAGCCTCGGCGAGAGGTGAAGGATTCTCTGCTGGTGCTACGAGACATCACTGCATAGTCTTCATCTTCTTCGTCTTCTTCTTCCCTGCACTGAGGCACGATACGCTCCTGACCAGTGGAAGGTGGAAGAGAAGTACGTTTGCTAAGTAACCTACGCTCAGCTTCGTACTCTCTGCTCGAAGATCGTCTAAGAATTCTGCGCCCATGCACTCTCTTGTGGGAGGTGTCTCTGTGCCCCACTAATATACAGCTGGTAGAGCAATCTACTAATGCAGTAGAGAGACCCGCAGAAAGAAGGGAGTGCTCACCAGGGCTGGATCCATACTCATCAGAGGAGCCATAGTCACTTGGAGAGCCTGACATGGACACTCTCTGTGGAATCCGAGCATAGGTGCAGATGGGTACAGTCCCTAATGGAGCGCCACTCAGTCCACACTCTGATCCATGGCCAGAGCTAGAGGAAAGGCTAGGGGCTGGGGAAGGTGCTGGGTTCTTTGGGGCATAAGGTGCCAAACTAAGTGTGATCTTGGCTGGGGTTGGTGCCCTTGTGGGTTTTGGTCGGAGGGTAGGGGTGGTGGAGCAAGAGGAGCCATTGAGGCTTGGACTGGTGCTGAGAGCAGTCATTCTGCCACTGCTGTCTTCTGTCCGTGCACCAATACTTGCCGTGCGTGACCTGGAGAAGCCATGTCGAGACGTTGGGGATGTGTTGGTGCTGTGAGGCACACCAGGAGTCTCTGTCCTAGCGCGTCTAGAGAAGCCTACCTGTGAGGGTGGCAAATGCGGATGGTGGCGTCGTGATGGCACACTTATGGGATTAGAGGCTGTGCCACCTCCACAGGAAGTCCCCACTGCCTGGGTTTTGCTCCGTTGACGGAATTCTTCACTTAAGGCTTTCATCGCCTCCAGAAGAGTCTCATGCATGTTCTGTGCAACCACAGAATCCTCCACTTGCATCCAAAACTCTCCAGGTCCTGTCATGGCTGATCGTCCCACTTCAATAAAGAAAAAGTTCTCTGAATGACCACAGCGGCGCACATTCATCAGTTGAAGCACAACTGCAGGTACGTCCGAGTTGAGCTTAACAAAGTTGACCGTATTATCAGTAAGGCAAAGCCTGTAGATACCGATCAGGTTCCTTGCTTGCCCTAGGCCCTTGGGCCATAGCTTCACCTGCCATACTTCCTTAAAAGCAGGGCCAGGGGATAGAAGTCCACATTCTCCTCCACTGCCATAGTCATCTGGTGTCTTACCTACAGTGACAACAGATAAAAAAGAACAACTGAAACTTCATAATGACAAACAAATGGAATACCACTGGAAATGCTAGGCTGTACTTTTTGATTATTCAGATTACCGTGCTCATATGGTCTGTCAGAAAGAAACTGAAGTTCTGTCTGTGAGGCATTTCTGGCGATGTTCTCACTGTGTGCATTTAACTTTCCTTCAGGTTCTCCATGTTCCTCACACCTCCCAAAAAGAGGCCAGTAAGCAGATTGGCTACTCTAAATTGCTCCCTAGGTGTGAATGAGAGTGTGAATGTGTGTGCGCGTGCATGGTGTCCTGTGATGGAATCACAACCCATTTGGGGTGCATTACTGCCTTGGTTTTTAAAAGGGGGGATCCTGAGGATTAATTAATTATGGCGGAATTCACATTTCTGACCACGTGATCAAAAAAAGACACATAAATTGGTGCATGAAATTTTAATAAATAATGCACTTGCTTGTTGGTTTAAAAAAATACAATGAAGTGTTGGAATATTCATGCGTTTTCAATCAACCATGGTTTATATTTATTTATACATTTGGCTGTACTATACATCAAGCAGCAAATGCGATACTCTGGGAAATAAAACCAGTGCATAGTAAACGTGTTTTTTTAGGGAGTACAAGACGAGTCAGCAGTGGGATCAGGGCGTTTACATCCAAGCAGATGAAACCAGGTTTATAACGGGCAATCCAGTCGACAAGGACACATGCTTAGGTTGGTGAGCAAATCGCTTAATCACGTCCCACCGTTCAACCCTGTGATCATGCAAAGATGGGGTGGGAGAACACGGCAGCCAAAACACGACAGACGTGCGAAGGAAACCCCGTTTCCCAATGAAAACACGTCGCCGCCGCTGCGGACGCCCTCCCCGACACGCGGTGCTGTGGCATGGAAATGTAGGTTACGCGCACCAAACGTGCTGAAAACCAAAAACAGACGACCGCGCGCGCTGCAGCAGCCTCCGCTGCACAATGCGACACCCTCTCACACACGCATCCACATGCACGCACACACACACACACACTCTCTTACACACACGCGCGCGCACAGAGTGATTCCCGACTGCACCAAAACATGCACATGGGCAAATTGAAAATATATACATGATTGACGCGTGGTGCCACTGAAACCGCGCGTGCAGTGCACCGTTCTGCCATGCATGCGTTCAGGGATGCATTTGAAGTCATCAAAATATATACGATCAGGGTGTGGGGGGGAGACGGGGTTGACATTATGCTCGTGCAGGCGCAGCATTGGGATAACCGATGGGCGGAACGATGGAGAATTTGGTCCACAGATAACACGAGTACATGAATTTATTTCGCGCTTACTTCTGCACTGCAGCTCCAGCATGGCCTGATACCACTCGTTCTGCAGCTCCTCGGTATCCGCGGCCACGGAGAAGCTCTCACCGCGGGTGTGCAGCACGATCATGTGCTTGTTTTTGGAGTCGGCGCGCTTGTTGATGTTAAAGCACGATTCCAGCTCGACCACCTTCTTGGGTACCGGTGACTTGCTCCGGAATTTCTTCTCGCTTTCATAGTACTCGAGGCGGGCAGGGCCGCGCTCAGAAGGTGCGCGCAGTACGAAGAAGCGCCGGTGCGCGGATTTCGGCTTGCGCAGGTAACCGCTCTTGCACACGTCCTCATAGCACCGCGGCTCCGGGGCCGCTTGGTTCTCCATTGCTGTTTTTTTCCTCCCCTGGCCAAATAATCCCTACACTGCACGCTCGCTCATCACTATCCTCGCCGTGGTCCTCCACCTCTTCCTCCTTTCCCTTTCATCATCGTGCCCTCGAAATGAGAGAGCAGGTGTGTGGACTCTCTGGCGTCCTGTGCAACCCAAACACGAACCCAAACCGACGGGCGCGCACATGCGGCACGCGCGCGACGTCTGCACTGAAGGCCGTGCCGCGACAGAGCGCACCACAACTGTTTACTGTACGCAGGGTTGCCAGATTGGCCACCTCCTTCACATCCTACCTCTGCTTCATTCGCTCAACGTTTAAGGCACATGAGCACAAATATACATCTCCACATCCATATACTGAACAATTCGAATACACGCAGACCTATGAAATCGTGCTAAAATTAACCAGGAATGTAACTAATGCATCAAATATCAAGCTTTTTCAGATCAGTAAATAGCTACATTCATTCTATCCAATTCTTCATTCACTCACACTCAGGGGAAATGTGGAACAGCCAGTTAACCTGATGTGCATGCGTATAGACTGTGGGAGGAAACCAGAGTACCCAGAGGAAACCCAAACAAGCACAGGGAAAATATGCAAACTCCACACAGCAATGAACTCGCTGATCCTGAGACTTCAACCAGAAACATCGTCTATTTCTTATTGAAATAATTTAAATTCCCCATTAGTTCATTTATTATTATAAACTGTTCATGTTTAAGACTCAACCACAAATTTTCTCAACACACATCAGCACTTTCATATCGACTCCAAGGATCGCCTGCGTTAAGATCTGGCAACCCTGTATCTGTAGTAGTAGCTTAATGATAATGTGGGCTTCTCTAGTTCCATCTTCTTACTCTTTCATTCTCTTTTCTGAACCTTCCATATATTTGATGTGTTAGGCAAACGATCCACATTAGAGTCTGAATGGCAACTATTTTCACAGAAGAAAAAAACCGTAGGTTATATTTTTCAGTTTATATTATAGTATTATTAAATGCGGGACACCCCTTCCATGTTTATTGCCAAGTCTGCGCGTTTCTTTCTGAGATATGGTTGCCAGATTGAATTGTTGGAATCCCATGTTTAAAATCATCCTCTGATGATTATGACTCTAAAAATAATTCACAGTTAAAAGATAAATGTTTAAAAATCAAACACAATCACATCCTCTAAAATTATTTAATCTTAAGGATTAATTTTTACGGCAAATAAAATCGGAAATCGGAGATGTAAAATCTCACGATTTGCCAACACAAGACAGTCGCAACTCTGAGCAGTTACGACATCTGCTGGGTGACCTTTTGTTTAAATTTACCATAGCAGATAGAAATGTGCAACACTGAATATTTCTTCAGAATATGTCTAAATGCTTGTGTTGCTATGCAAATGCTGGCTTTCAGGTGTAAATATATTTCAGTGCTTATCTTTCTTGACCCTGGTGTCCCACCACTGTGCACATTTTGGGTTTTTTTCCTGCTTTCCCTCATCTGCTCATTAAAAATCCTAAACTAGTTTGATTTTTGTGGCTTGAACTTCAGGACCATTAGATGCATTCTTATGACCTTTTTCACAGTGGAACACTATACTAAAGCATTGTCCAGCAGTAGAAGTAAAGGGTGTGTAATGCTGATTTGTTTGACCCTTTGCATGCACTTTATTTGCCTATTTGCATGAACTGTCATTACCCGACATATTACACCATCTTTGGGCCATTTTGCCTGGGTAGCAACAACTTTGCGAGGTCAAATTTTTTTTAAAAACAAATCCCTATTGACTTTCATATGATCTAGTATAATTTCACTTTGTGTATTTTGTTACATTTGCTGCTTTGCAACCAGAAGTAGCAGGAACATTAAATTAAAATTAGAATGTGGCCTCAATGTGTGTGTTCACCTGATCATGTACTTTTTAATCATCCCATTCCATTTACCAGTAGGGCTGTGCCTTAGAGTTTGGAACGTTGGGGGGATTGGCCACCAAGCCAAGAGAGCACTAAGGTTGGACACTGATGTCCAGCAATGATGCTTTGGATGCGGTTGGTGTTCCATACAGTCTATTATTAAGGTGTTCAGTGGAGTTGAGGACAGGGCTCTGGGTAGGACATTCATGCGCTTCAAGTGCACACTTATTGAGCCATGCCTTCATAAATTTCGTTTTGCGTGCAGGGAGTTGGAACACTGTTGAAATTTTATTGATACAAATGCAACCCACTGTGAGTTTCCTTCCCTGTAACACTTTGGGGATGGTCCACATTTGGATTTAATGCTCATGTGTCAATTAACAAATATATATGTTGAAATTAAATGAGCTGTATGTGTTTCTGAGCATCTTATAGCCACAATTTTTCCTGGAGATTTCACCTTCATCTGCCTCACACTGAGATGATCATGGGTTCGAGGCTCGGTCTTGGTGAGGGCACTTCTCTGTGGCGTTTGCATGTTCTCTCTGTGCTTGCACAGGTTTCTTCTGGGTACTCCAGTTTCCTCCAGCAATCCAAAGACACGCACATTAGGCTAACTGGCTGTTTCACATTGCCCCTAGATGTGAGTGTGAGTGTGAATTATTGTGCGTGTTGGCCCTGCGATGGACTTGCGAGCTTTTATGATGTACCACACCTTCGTCCAGAGTCTCGAAATAAAAATATATAAGCAAGTTTGTGCATATAAAAGGGGGGTTAAAATGTTCAAGTATTAGATATAAATATGTATAAAATTAAATATTAAAAATATATATATATTCGTATAAAGTTTGGTCATACAGACCCATATAAAGGCAATTGATTGACAAGTGTGGATTAGCCAATCACTAAGCAGAATGCAGGATATTTTTTTTGTGGGGGCGGGGCACACAGCACAACGTCCTGGAAGGAGGAAGTGATGTACTGACCGCGTCACCCAATGTAAATATGAGTTAATGGGATGCGACTTTCACGTTTTTGCTTTAAAAGTCAAATAGTCGGTGAACTTGGGAGTGTGGCTCGGGTTGCAGGCTTTCAGTATGAGGAAGAGTGTTTGTCCTGAAAGGGGAAGTGTAGGAAGATGAAAAGTGAGATGTGTTAGCAGGGGTGCAGCTAGCTGGTCCACTTAGCCGAATGAAATCCCGAGGTCAACTTAATGCTGCGTTCATCGACAAGACTTCAGGCTTAACACCGTGAGGGACACGTTTTGGTTCCGGGTGAGCGATAAGAAGGAGGTTTTGGGCTATCAGCTGGGAGGAGAAGAGCCTGGGAGGCTGGGGAGGTTAGCACAGTGTTGACATAGGGAGGCTCTTCTTTGTGGGATTTGAATTTACCCCAAAACAAAAAAAAATGGCACACAACCACGAAAGTTCATCCAACTCGGGTCTCCTCGCCGAGCTGTCCATCTCCTTCCACGACGAGCTCACGGCGAGCATCCAGAGCGCGTTCGGCGTCGCCGGAGAGCTGGCGGTGGTCGAGGTGTCCAAGCTGGTCGGGAAAGCTTTCCGCGAAGTCCGCGACCAGCTGCACAAAACCCTGGTGGCGAACCGGAGCCTGCAGACGAGGCTGAGCCTGGTGCAGACGGAGCTGCGCGCCGTGCAGAGCCGCGCGCTCGAGGAGACGCGGCACACGCGCGACATCGCCGTCAACACGAGCCCGATCCCGTCCGAGCCACGGGTCGGGTCCTCGGTGCACGCGAGAGAGACGCGAGTTCCCGGGGACCCGTACGCGCGCGGCACGAACTCGTCCTTCGACATGCAGCAGGACGGAATCGAGTGCATCCAGGATGTCAAACCAGATCTATCAGAGCACTGTTTGCACCCCGGTTTACACCCGCCACATCACAGTGAAGGTGAAGATCTTACCCAGTTTAATCTTTTAACGACTTTTAGAACACTTTTCTTGTTAATTCAGACCTTCATCAAAATTTATATTTATGTTTGGATGTATTTTAATACTTATTCTTGCCAATAGTAAATAAAAAAGTGCCCTAGTGATCTCTAAATCCATCAGCATGTAATACACGGGCGAGGAAGAACTGTAGGCTACAGGTGATGACGTCTTGATGTTTACGCAGGTTTTGGAACAGCTTGAGTAAAAGCCTTTATAGAAACCAAGATTAATATGTATGGAATGTGTCAGGATTCATTAAGCAGTTCATATGTCTGCCTTAAAGCGGGAAGATCCAGTGCTCGCCGAGGGCGCTTCTGTCCGGGTGTCCTCTGTTTTCCTCCTACAGTCCGAAGACAGGCGTGTTAGGTTAATTGGCTGTCCCAGATCGCCCCTAGGTGTGCGTGTGAATAGGTGTGTGTGTGTTGGCTCTGTAATGGACTGATGAGCTGTTCAGGAGCACAGTGAACAGTAATCCGGAAGAGTCTCCAGCCTTCCTGAGGCCCATAGGACGATTAAGTAGTTCGGCAAGTTAATAAACGGATGTGATATTTAAGTACAAATTAAACGGCGTGTGTGTATGATTTCATTTTAAAAAATCTAATAAATGAAAATTGCTTAAGCTTGTTGGGGAAAAATGAGGGAAACCATCACTTTCCATAACCAAGAGTGAAAATCTCAGAATATTCATATTGCTTCTTTATACAGATATTAAAGAGGACCATCATGCCATGCAGGGAAACGCTTCCCATTGTAATCAGGCCTGCACCGGGGCAGCAGTCGCTCCATCCCCCTCAGCGATCCAGATAACAGGCTGTATGTCCTTTCAGTCTGGCCGTGCAGCGAAGTTGGAGGAGGCTGATCAGTGTGCTCATGCGGAGTCCAACAACGAGCAGGTGTTTAGCTCAGACTCCCTCTCAGTGGCTCAGTCCAAGTTACTGGAGGACTGGAGACCTGAACCACTGCAGCTTCAGAGCTGTCAATCAAACTCGTATGCCTCCTCAGGCAGCGCTGCTCTGGGTGAGTTTTCCACTGGACTACAAATTTCCATAAAATTAATAAATATTCATTCATTAACTACATTTTTTTTCTCGTGTCTCCAGTAGCCAGTCCCCCTCTGTTCCAAGGAGACCTTCCCAGTATGGACTATCTTGCTTCAACGTCCTCCAGTCAGCAAGAGCCGCGTCAGGCACCCCACCCCCGACAAGATTCCCTCAGTAACCCCACCCCTAATTCGCATTTCCCCACTCATAGCTCTGTACAAGCGCACACCTTGGATGCGGCCTTTTCTCTGCCGGAGGATGTGCGCAGGTACCATAGCGTCCTCCTTCCCAAACCAGCCAGCCCTCAACAAAAATGTCCCAGGCGCAGTTTGTATCCGCCCGGGCGGAGTCCATTTCGCTGCTCGCAATGCAGCCGTGATTTTAACCGAATGGAGCACCTGAAGATCCACCAAAGGATCCACACAGGCGAGAAGCCATATGCGTGTACAGAATGCACCGCACGTTTCCGACACTCGTGGGCGCTCACGCGCCATTTCCGCATCCACACAGGCGAGAAGCCATATCTGTGCACACAGTGCGGGAAAAGCTTCCGGAACTGTGGTGGGCTGCGTTTTCATCAAAAGACACACGCACGACGAAGTGGCGTGACAAACGCTCGGCCAATTTTAGAGGGTTATGGGAGGGCATAAGGGAAAGTGTCTCTTTTTCTCCTTTCATTTTTAGGTCAATATCATTAAGAATCTATTAAAGGCTATGGTACTATTTAACTGTAATTACAATGTTATGACACAAAAAGGAACATGGAATCATTTCCATTTATTTTAGCCAAGGATGAATTACGGTGGGGTTTTGAGTCATGATGAAAGGGGGCAAGATGAGAGTCATCAGATTAAGAATTAAGGTTTCATACATATTTCACTCAGAACAAATAGGTTCTTATCTGGTGTCCTTCGGTTCTCTCCTAACTTGTGTACATTTGGATATTTGGGTGTGGTGTGCTGTGGGGTGGGGCGAGGTGAGGTGTTTGTCTTTGCTTTTACATTCTGAAGTACGTTTGATGAAGAGGACCAAAAACACGGTCCTGGTTTTCTGAACCCATTCGAGATGCCTCCGGGGTGTTTGTCCTCCACACCGAGATCAGTGGGTTACCTCATCATGAACGTGTGTCGTTCCCTGGGTAGCCATCACATGGTCAGGAAAATGACTGACCAGCAGGACCACGCTGAGGAAGGACAACAAAGCTACCATGAGTGTGAGACTGGTTTTGTATAGACTGTATAACTTATTGTTTTCAGTGTGTGTGTGAGCTGTGAATTTCACATTTGGAACTCGAAGAACATGAGCAATGTGGTGATTAAGCAGAACCTGGGCAATTTGGCGTTTAGAAGAACGTTTCTCCCCCCCAAAGGGACGAACCGCAGCTCATTCTGAATGTCCTACATTTGCTTAGATTTGCCTCATTGTCTTGGAATGACTCCCAGATGTGTCCTAGTGATGCGTAACAGCACTTTTGGGTAAGGAAACAACTTGGTATTGAGGCTGTATATTCTACTTAGGGATTTGAACCAATATCACACTCATGAAACAGACCTCTGTTTAGTCGATTCAATAATCCACATGTATCAGGAATGTCATTTCTACAGTGTGTGCTGTTCTCATGTTGTGACCCAGCGGTTTGGTATGTGACCGGGAGGAGCAGGTGAAGACTTGTTACTGTTTAGTTAGTTTGTTTGTTTGCTTTTAAGCTGCTTGGACTTTTAAAAGTGCCTGAAAAACAAGACGACATGAAATGTGAATTTGTTTCATTTCAGATATCTCAGATGTGAAAAGACTGGAATAAAAAAAAGTTTTTAATGCCCTTTAATGGAATTTATTTTTTGCATATTAAATTGTATCCTCTGTACATATATTTTAAACTTTATTATTTTACAGTAAAACGACATATCTATATATTTTTATTATTTTTTTATTTTATATTAAATGTTCAGGCATTCTGTAAATAAAAGAAGACAGAAAAAAATCTGGAAATCAGGTAAGTTTTGGGTATACAAAATCTCCATGAATTCAGATAATTATATTACACACACACACACACACACACACACACATACATACATATATGCATGTATGCAGGGGGCGGCACAGTGGCATACAAGTTAGCCGATCTCACAGCAAGAACGTCCTGGGTTCGAGTCGTGAGCCATGCGAGGGTGTTTGTGTGGCGTTCGCATGTTGTCTTTGTGCTTGTGTGGCTTTCCTCCCACAGTCCAAAGACATGCATGTTAGGTTAATTGGCACTATCCAAATTGCCCCTAGTGTGGATGAGTGTGGATAGTTGTGCACCATGCGATGTTCTGGTGAACCATTCAGGGTGTACCCCGCCTTCACCCAGTGTCAGCTGATAGGCTCCGGCCTCCCCGCATCCTTAATAGGATATAGTGGTTCAGGAAGTGAATGTGTGAGAGAATGAATATTATTTATACTTAGGGAACATATTCAATACCATCTCTACCCTACTGATCTGTCAATATGTTTAGGTTATCCCCTTTTTCATGGACTGGATCCCCCTTTATCCAGTTCGTCAGGTTTGAAATCGCTGCCGCGCTGCCCTGGGTGCAGAGCAGGTCAGGGACCAGTAGTACTTTCCGTCTTTGGTGCACTCGTTTCTGGTTCTTAGGCAGATAAAACAGTATGCGTGCTTGCAGTTGGTGCAAGTCACATACTTGCATCCTTTATCATACATCATTATATTGTGACACTTGGGGCAGGCTCGGAAAACAGGGCAGCCACGCACCCTGCTGGCGGAATTTTCGTCCAGGTCACAGGTGAGCAGCAACGAGACGACCGGGCATGACTGGTTGGTGCAGATGATGCCAGGGCAGGGGAAGAGGCACTTCTCACACAGGGGTGTAGGAGGGCAGCGTTCGCACTGCACTAGCAAAGTAGGAAGTCCTGATGGAACCACTAGAGGCATCAGGATGGAGGAAAACTGCGAACCCTGTAGAGTAGACACAAAAAATGAGGACTGGGACAGTATTCTTGATGCTCTTTTCTTTTATCTCAGATCTTTACAACAGCTTCTTGACAATAGACCGTGAGTGAATGGATGCAATTGTTTTCCATCCTCTTGAGATCAGAAGGTCAAACTCCCGCCACTCCTGTGGGCCAAATTTGGCCTGCCAACTCCTTTTATATGGCTCGGGAAAACTTTTAAAGAATATGATTATCATACATTCTTTGCATCAACCATTACCATGAATGGTCATTCATGCTGAACGATGTTCACTCACTATTTGCCTTAAAAATTTAGTGATGTTCCCCCTGATCATTGAATTATATTTATTAAACATTGTATGTTAGCAATTTATATATATATATATATATGGAGAATGTTCACCCTACATCAAGTAAACAAATCACAGATATGACGATTTTGGTCAATAGTTTTTTAACATTTTGGCCTCATAAAATATTAATAGATACAAATGGATTGAATTACTGACTTACATTTTTACAGATTAATGCACTAGGGAAAAAATAGAGACGACGCACCCAGCGTTGAGAAAAGAATTATGGAATCACCCTGGAATTTGCATTTCTAAAGCATATACCGGCACAAGTCTAAAAATGCAAATTAGCCTCCAGTTAAAGCAGAGTGCTTACAGACAAATCAATGAAAATGAAAAGAGGTGAATTTCCCCCTCCCTATCGAATTAACTTCCAAAAGAATGCAATGTGTGCAGCTGCTGTAGCGTACGTGATGACAGGAAATAACTTCTTTCACTGATATTCCACAGCGTTACATAAAAGGTTACAGCGTACTGCGTGAAATTGTAAAACACTGCAAATGCAAATTGCTGTGATATTAAAGAAAAAAAACAAACACTTCGGGATGCGCTTGCTGTTAGAGTAAAATTATTACAGATTTAAATACTCAATTCTGATTGGTCAATAAGAGTATTCATTTATTTATTCATTTCCCAAAGTGCTTGATCCTACGAGGCTCGCAGGAATGCTGAAGCCTCTCCCAACTGACTCTTGGTGAAGGTGGGGTACACCCTGAACAGCTCACCAGACCACCGCGACACATACAATTATGCTCACAACTAGGGGCAGTTTTGAACAGTCTACTGTGTATGGATCTACCCAGAGGAATCCCACGTAAGCCCACGAGGGGAGAACATGTAAACTCCACGTCGAAACGTCCTCGCGGGGACTCAAACTCAGGACCATTTTGAGGTGAAGCTAGCATGCTAATCACTACGCCCTCATGCCATCCAACAGTATTCAGCAGTCTTATATCTCTGTCAATTTTTTAAGTTATATTCACATTGGTGGCATTTAGCAAACACCCTTATCCAGAATGACTTACATTTATCATTTTTTTATACAATTGAGGGTTAAGGGTCTTGCTCAAGGACCCAACAGTGGCAAGTTGGTGGGACTGGAGCTTGAACCATCAACCTTCGGATTAGTATTCCAGAGCCTTATCCACTGAGGCACCACTGCCCTGTCTAAAACATAAATTAAATCAATGTATGTTTTAGGTAGCTGTGTAAAATAAACAAATAAATAAATAGAAATTTTAAATGAATATTATTTAAATTAATTATTTAAATACTTCATTCTTACTGGTCAGTTATGGTATTCAGGTGTGCTATTTCTTTAACAGCCTGCTGCTAAGCATAAGTGACCTCTTTTATATAGCAATAAAAATAATTTGTGGGCAGCTCTGGAACATGTAGGATTATGTAGAGCGAGCTGGTCATGACTACGATATAAACCTCTTTGAGTTGATCACCCTGTCTGGGTTTATTTACTTATGTAAATAACTCTAAATCCCATCCAGCCCGACATTTTCCTGCAGTAATTAACATAATTAATTCAGCATGAATTTGTAATCAGTTTAGCATGTCCGCCTCACAGCAAGAAGGTCCCGGGCAGCCTGACTGTTTCTGTGTGAAGTTTGCATGTTCTCTCCATGCTTGCCTAGGTTTCCTCAGGGTATTCTGGTTTTCTACAACAGTCCAGAAGGCATGCACATTAGGCTAAATGGTTGTTCCCAATTGTCTCTAGGTGCGAGTGTGAATGGTTGTTTTGGAACTGGCAAGCTGTTTAGTGTGTATCCTGCCTTTGCTCAGAGCTGGCTGAGATAGGCTCCACCGTTTGCATGACTTTGATTAAGCCGTATGGCAAATGGACCTTCTGTAATGTTCATTCATTCATTTTCTGAACCGCTTATTCCTAATTAGGGTCGCGGGGAGGCTGGCGCCCATCTCAGC
>JBCNYG010000005.1:26326961-26337774 GCA_039654305.1 Porochilus rendahli | reverse complement strand
CTGTTTTCTTCTCCAGGGTTTATAATAATAATAATAATAATAATAATAATAATAATAATACTAATAATAATAATAATAATAATAACAAATTCTACGTTTAGTAATATACCTAGCGATGGACTTATTTGTGAGCATGAAATTATTGTGACAACCACCAACTGAATTATTTGAAAATAATGAAACACCCTAGTAGATGGTGTAAAGTTAGTTAAAGTGTCAGCAAGCCTAATGTACCATTGCTGTAATAATACATTAAAACAGCAGTGATAAGTGTGCTTGTCCACATGATCTGACAGAAAGACCTCCCTTTATATCCCCCTCAAACCAAACCCTGATCAGGATACAATCAATTTTAAATACTCACATAATTGCAGTAATGGCGTGTGTGCATTTTGGAATGGGCGTGGGTGCAAATGGCTTTTTTGCTGATTTATATCCAACCACCCATCCATTTGCTGACCCAGGGAGGCTGGAGCCTATCTCAGCTGACTCGTGGTGAAAGCAGAGTGCACTCTGAACAAGTCCATCGCAAGGCCAGTACACACCCGACCATTCACGCTCACATTCACAACTAGGGGCAATTTAGAACAGCCTCATGTGCAGTCTTTGGACTGTGGGAGGAAACCGGATTACCCGGAGCAAGCCCACGCAAGCAGGAGGAAAATATACAAGCACACAGAAGCACCCTCACCGAACCCGGAACCAGATAGGATATTTATATCTTATAATAATAAGAAGGCATTTTATTCCTTCTACAACCGATTTTATTTACAGCACCATCTCTTAGATTTTCAGTTTGATAGTATCTACATTCTACAAACTCTTCAGTCGGAATGTGGCCTATTTCTGAACCTGGAGGAACAGTACAGTTCAGTGCACACAGACATGGCAGGTGATTCTGGATTGCTGCAGAACTGAAGCTGAAGCGATAACAAGGTCCAAGAACCTTTCAGACATTTCCCCAGCTCCATATATCAGCTTACGTGCTGTGCCTCAGTATGGGGTGGATGTACAGAACATTCAGCCTTTGTTGTGAAAAAAAGATGGGATCACACACATGTGATTAAAAAAATGTAAGTAAGTGTGAGTGAGAGCAGGATTTTCTGTGAAGCTGATCATCACCATCATCATCATCATCATCATGGGCGAAAGAAGAAGTGGAAAAGCTACAGTACAGATGTGAATTTTGCCCTGTTCTTCCAGCTGTTTGACGAAATTTGTTATCCAAATGTATAAACTTGGCCAAGCGTAACTGGATATGAGTCATTACACCAGCCTGACTGGAATTCTCTCCAAAATGAACATAGTGTACTGTGTGGAAATTTAAAAAAAAAAAAAAAAAAAGTGTTGAACTTTCTTTTTGCTTTCCTTACGCATTGCTCAAACTTGTAACATTTATGCAAATCATTTAAACAGACCTTTTAAAGGGCTACATTTTCCCCTGACCATGATAAAGCAGTTACAGATTATGAAAGCATTATTTACATTCAATCATACATAATTCTCTTCTTAAAAAAAAAAAAAAAAAAAAAAAACACCCACAGTTCATAATCTTTCAGGCTTTCTTTGCCCAGGCTTGGCGGGAGATATTATGTATTCACCAGTGTCTGTTTGTTTGACTGTTAGCAGGATTACGCAAATACCACTGAACTGGTTTTCCCCAAATTGTGCATGGGCAGGCAAGAAATGTACAACATTTTGGAGCAGATCAGGATCACATTCAGCATCCAGGAATTCATAAAAATTGTTAAACAAACATTTATTTAATTGATTTTCTTTTCTGTTAGCAGGATTACGCAAAGATTACTGATCTGATTTTCAACAAAAATTGTGTAGGGGTGTGGCCTGAGCCTAAAAAGTACTTTTTTCTTATTCTAGAATTTAATTTTGGAGTTGATCTGTTCAACGGATCAAAAAAATAATTTCCTAAAATCCTGATCCCGAAAAAATGCCTATAATTTAATATGCACCTAGACGCCCACTAGGGGGAGACATTTCATTATAATTATGTCAAGTTATAATAATCCATTGGTGGCTGACGGAGGTACCTTGCACCCTACGAGTGCTCCTCTAGTCTATAAAATATCTTTTATAAACATTTTAACAAACTTTTAGTGGTTTGTAACGGTACATTTTCAGAAGCAGGGGTCCATTTATGTCTCAGGAGGTACAACCTACACTAAAAGTACCCTTCTGTGGCTAAATACTGGACCTCAGTAGGTAATTATGTGAACCTTTTAAGGGCCAAAATGGAAATGTTTACAAATAAGTACCTCGGGGAGTACTGCTCCAGAGACCAGCCATTGTATTGTTATTTTCAGAAAGCGTATACACACAATTGGACATTTATTAGTGTGTTGGCTGCATGTAGCAGAATGGCAGTGGTTCATATTGAGAATCTGAGGACACCCTGACAAAAAAGAAGAAGAAGAAGAAGAAGCCAGCTTGGAAAGTGTGTTTTGTGAGCATCAGAGAGTAGAAGAGGTATAAGAAAATAATCTCCCAGGGCATCTTCTTTCTTCCTTTCCCATGCCTTAGTCTGTTGCAGAATGCCAGAGGTCTGGGCACAGCTGGCGGAGGAAGATCAGCATCACAGCTTACATGGCAAGAAAGGACAAAGAGGTCAGATCTCAGTGCAACTGAACCACCGTGTACTATTTTATTAGTTTTTAAATTAACTTACTTAAATAATATAAAAAAGCAACAACAACAAAGTGCTCCATATGTGGTAGCTGCCCTGACAACCCTACACCAATTACCAGTTTACTGCATAAATATTATAGCGTAAACATATATAATATAATGTAAGCATGTCCTGAGGGAAGAGAGTTTTCAGTAAAAAGATCACACGCTCTATTTGTCTTATTCCGGGTCAGATCCCAAAGTATATAGAGATATATATCTATATATTCGATAATCTATTAACCATTACAGTGCTTGAACTAATTTATGAAGAACCTAAGTGTAAAAAAGAGGTGTACACAGTGGTGTATATGCATTCTCCCTGGGCTGATGAGATGGTGTCCAGTATGGGTTAAAAATTTATGTGATGTCAAATAAAAAATAATCAACATACAATGTGTGTAGTTGAAAATCTTTCTGTATCAGGAGCTTTTTATGCAATCAGATTTCAGCAACCTATTTTCAAGTGTTCAGGAAAATATAATTCAACTGATTTCATTTTCAACCTCTGCGGCAAGAAGAGATCCGAAATGCAGGAGGTACTGTCCGACAGGGGGCGCTGCAGAACAGCAGTTCAATCCTGTCGGGTTCTGAATGACTTGTCTGAGATCTCGACCAAAGATGAAACATCAGCAGTATATTTTTACCCCTAAATATTACACGTTATATAATTAACGCAACTGCTCCAATTAACATGATGCACGTGCATATATTAAAGTTATGTCCAGAAGTCAAATTAGACTTGGAAATGTAGATTGAGATTATTTCATAACAGGCCCTACGTTTGAGTGCCACGCTCGGCGTGGGCATTTCTATATGGAGTTTGCATGTCCTCCCTGTGCTTGCATGGGTTTCATCCGGGCATTCCGGTTTCCTCCCACCGTGCACATTAAGCTAACTGGCTGTTCCAGATTGCCTCAAGGTGCGGGTGAAAATGGTTTAGTGCGCGTGTGTGTGTGTGTGTGTGTGTGTTGGCCCTCTAAAGGAGTAGTGATCTGTTCGCCTTCACCCAGAGACTGCCGAGATAGGCTCCAGCAACCCTAGTAATACAAAGCGGCTCGGAACAGGAACGATTGAAACATTAAAAACAAAATAAAACAAAAAGCATTATATATGAAATTTTTAATTAGAATTGAAAATGGCACATGAAATTTCCTGCTATCTCTCATTTACACTCCTTTCACAGTTTAGGAAAACTTTTGTTGTTGTTGTTGTTGCTGTTGTTGTTGTTGGTAACTAAGTAAATAATTTAGTAGCATATACCTAACCCTCCTTCTTTAACCCATCCTTTTTTGCCGGTCCAGGAAACGCTGCCTTCTATCTATAGGAATCTCCTCCAAGCTGATGCCGTGGTTACTCGCCCTGCGTGACACCACACAGCACAAGCATATGTCAATGGAGCAGGAACTAGAATTTACTTATGAAGGTGTTGTATGTTTTTAGAGGGATTATGCACGTGTGACTCTCACCCAGGGGTAAGGTCTGGTGGAATGGGCAGCGGTTTGGTGAACCCATCCTTCCCAACTAACCAGAATGTCTCCTCAATTCCTTTACCCTGATCACAAGAGAGAATGGATGTAAGGTTATGTACCAACAGGATGTGCTGTTATTGGAAAATAATCGATTAATATGATTTACTTTTTTCGTATAAAAACACAATCCCCTGTGCTTTATTCCCCGGATTCCTCCACGAACAATTATCAGTATCATCACAAGATTTCATCTGTTAATTAACACGTCGTGATTTATCTATTTGCATTATTAATATATTTATATGTAGTAGAAATGTATTACCTTCCTTAATTATTAAGTTAACACAAAAATAAATAAACAAATAAACAAATAAATAAAAGGTAGATCGTGTTACTGGGAAACTAAAAACTTGCACTGGAGACTCATTCAATGCATTTTACAGAACGTTTTACTAAACAATGCATTATTATATATTTTTCTATGTTAAGTAGCAGATTTATTATTTAATAAAGTGAAAATCGGTCCCAGATGTTACTGGAGAAATGGTAATGCACTAAACTAAAAGAGGCCCTTACATGGCTGTTACATGTGCTCAAGGTTCAAAGAAGTGTCGACTTTTAAACTCATGAAATATCCACACCTTTTTGTTTCCTTTCCTTTGATAGAAACTTCATCTTATATACAGGGTGACCCAAAAAACCCGCCAACATTTCAGAGGTAAGTGTGAAAATGGTTAAAGATAATCAGATTATTCTTTGCACACATGTAACTTCATTCAATAAAGTTTTTATGCATAAATAATATATAAAAAATACATTTATTATTTGATGATATTTAACTCTTTTCATGTTTACCTTTGAAATGTGGAAGGGTTTTTATATAAAGGTTTAAAGGTATAAAGGTTTTGGACATCTGCATTTGCTTTTGGACGTCATGTTTTACTTTCAGGTTGTGTGATTGTTGCGGGAATACACAAAACAGTTATGTGCGAATATTAAAAAATTTCTACCAGAGGGCGGGGCTTTGGACATACAAGTTTTGGAGATGATCCAGATTAAATTCTGGGTTCGGGATTTTTTTTTAAGGATTGTTTAACATTGTGAGATAAGACCATTCTTGACATTTTGGGGATTTCTGGGCTTGGCGGAGGTTTGCGCTCTCTGGGTGGTCTTTTTTGTTTCTAGAACATACATCTGTATGCATGTACCACAGATAAGGCAGAGCCCCTTTAACAGAGATCTCTGACTTGAACTGCAGCCGTATCTACTCTCGGTGCTGCTGGTGTAGAAAATCATTGACCATCTCCTGACCAATCAGATTCGAGAATTCACCATCGCCGTTGGATACAATGAGCTGTGTTATTTGTGTGCCAAGATTTTAGGGCGGAATTACAGGGTACGCTGTGTGTGTGTGTTTATATGCACAGTATTATACCTTAAGTTCTGTTTTGCCTCTTAATTGTAGCTGGTATCCGAGCTGGAGTTCTCGGAGGATGTCGACTGTGCTCTGGTTCACGTGTATCCTGTAGGCTGCAGGGGAGATTAAAAAAGGCCTCAGATTCCATTTTTATTTAAAAAGCCTGAAGAGTCTTTACATGGCTCGTAGTTTTCATGTATTTGAAAGCTGGATCAGTCAACGGACCACTCCTTCCTGCTGTCCTTTTCTCCTTGTCCTTCGCTTTGTGAATATGCAAACGATTAGGTGTGATTAAAGAAATTAGAAGTCACTTCTCGGTCATGCCCACATCACCTGCCGATTCCCATAATCCTCAGCCAGATGCTACGTCACATGACAACCAAAGCGAGTCCCTCATGCATGTCGTATATACCCCAGACATTCATCACGATGTCCTGCACCAGTGTTTTGCTTGTGACATTTCCAAGCCATTTGCATCGCCTGTTTTGTTTAGATGGTTTTCACCTCTATCTTTGCGTACCACTTATCGACCTTGCCTGACAGCTTGATCACGGATTCGGAAATCTCTGGCCGCTTTGTGTGGATTGTTTCGGTTTACTTTGGTCGCTTTTTTTTTTAAATAAAAGAATAACCTGCAGATGTGTTTTCCAGTCTGCGATTCATGGGACGACAACGTGCAATTGTACAGAAGTCACGCACAAGTTAATTAAGAGAACTTAAGCTGCGGGTTTGAGTCCCAGGCTCGGCGAGGGGCGTTTCTGTGTGGGGGCTGCATGTTCTCCCAGTGATCGTGTGGGTTTCATCTGGGTACTCTAGTTACCTCTGACAGTACAAAGACATACACATTACACTTATTTGCTGTTCCAGATTTCCCCTAGGCGTGAGTGTGAATGGTTGTGTGTTGGCCCTGCTCAGAGGGTTCCTCACTTTCGCCCAGTGTCGGCTAAGCTAGGCTCCAGCCTCCAAGTGACCCTCATTGGATCGAGCGGTTCCGTGAACAAGGAAGAAATTATTTTCAGTGACTTTTTATAACATGGCCATGCTTCTATCTATGTGCACAAGTTTTGCCTGTGAGTCAAAATGGGAGTTGTCCTGTATGGTGTGTGTGTGTATGTGTGTGTGTGTGTGTTTGAGAAGAAAGAAGAGAGAACATGTTCTGTGAGGACACTACTTTACTTTTCTATTAAAGCAGAATTTTCTTTCTAATTCGGCTGATAGTCTTAAAAGCTTATGATGTAGTGTACAGCTTAAGCTCTCTAAGCCTGTCACAGACACACACACACACACACACACACACACACACACACACACACACACACCCATCTGTATACCTTTACACACGATATCGTGGAAGAAACCCATCCTAGGTTTGAATATATTCCCATGACACAACAAACAGAAATCACTTCACGTACAGTTTCGAATGAAAACATGACATACACATTGGCGAGAACATTGGCGTACTCACGCAACCCTGTGGATTCCATTCTAGACGCCGTGTTGACTGTGTCGCCAAAGAGACAATACCTAGGCATCGTCAACCCCACCACTCCAGCTACTACTGGACCTGTAAACAAACACATACCAACGCACACTAACGATCAACAAGAACTAATAAGATGTTCATTAATGAGGTGCTTGGACGAAACTCGCCGTATTTTTAATTTACACCAAGATAAGTGTAAGCAGAACGCAATGAGACCCACTACAGTGAGTACGCATGCAGTTCAGGCTGCTTTGTGCTAATGGTATTGTGGTAATGGACTCACGGATGGGGACCTGGTGCCTAATTGGATGAGGGAGCTAATTGGATATCACCTAGAAACGGTGTCTCACTCCAAATGCCTGTCCATCAAAGGAAAGAAAAATTACACATAATGGAATCATGTTGTCATGACAGCAAAGTTTCCAGTTCAGAACAAAGGAAGATGGCGTCAGTGGTGTGTCGTGTTGTTAGCATTTTGACATTATTAAAACACACTAAATGATATACAACAAAATAAACTTAGTTTTATGGCTACATGTTTTAGTTACTTAGTCATTTTTCACTGAGGGCCACGTCACAAAACTTCGAGGCCATCAAGGGCCACATCATCTAGACAGAAAGGGCAACCGTGAAACCTGCACATATATTGCACATGCTAAACCTGCACATTTATTAACTAATAATAAATTATTAGTTTAGTTAATGTTTGCTTGAAATAGGTGAAATAGGTTTGCCGCCACCTAGTGGATAGACGATAAATTGTGTTTCATAGTAATGGTTGAGGAGAACAATGTACGATAATCATATACTTTGAAAGCACTCATCAAATGAGCTGGTGGACCAGATCTGGAACAGAGTTTGATATCTGATTTACACCAAAAGTGAACCATGATTAACCTAAGGGCTAGTTCAGGTCAGCTAGCATAGCTGTGTTAACTGCGGTAACCAGCTAAGCTTAGCATCACTTTCTGTACTAGTTTTCACACAAGTTTTACAGAAAGCTACGATGGCAATAAATGTTTACATCAGTGAACCATATTACGCAGTGTTCTCACACCATCATACACCAGTTTCAGTAGCTGAAGCCTTGCTTCTTTTTATATGCGTGATCACATAATTAAGTTTTACCCCAATTTATTTGCCAAAAGGTCATCATAAAATGCCACGAATGCCGAGAACACTTGTTAGTATATGTTAAACAGCCTTTCGCTTGCAAATTGAAAGGACTCAAGAGTTTTGGAGCGCAATTTGGACGAATGGGAATGGATTGCAGCACCACCTTTTGGAAATCTAAACTGCTTTCACCGATCAAGATCACACTGCCAGCCCCACACAAACTGCCACGTCCTCCGTAAGCCGGATATCCTTCAGTATGAAGGAGTATGACTTGTTCGATCAAATCATTCAGGTTATTTAGGTGTTTTCTTCAAACTACGATGACACCGCCCCTTAATAATAATTAAACACTTCGCATTATAACCAGGTAAAATGTTCCGAATTTGTTTTCGCCATGGTCGATGGATTTTTGCTCTCCAGTAAAGATAATAGGAACACAATAGAAAGCACTGGATTCGGCAGTCTGTTTAAAAGTGAGAATTTTACTGTCATGACAACGTGATGTCATATTTCTGGACTCTGTAGGATGGATTGCCAGCCTTAAGTACCTGCCTAAGCACCATCCTACACTGAGTTATCCTGATTCAAGTGGGAAAGATTTCATGCCTCGTATCCAAATGCCAATCAGATTATATGGATGAAATAAAGTAATGATAAATAAAATCAAGATATTTAACATGTTTCACATTCAAAAGTCACCATCTTCTGGTGTGTGTGTGTGTGTGTGTGTGTGTGTGTGTGTGTGTGTGTGTGTGTTAACCTACTTCCAGTGCAATGGTAAAAGTCTTTATGGAGGATCATTATGAACACAAATGCTCATTATTATTCTGAATATAAAAAATAGTGCTTATAATATGAAGCAAAATATAATTTAAAATTTAATAAAGTACTTATTATAATGGAAAATATATAAATTATGAATTGTATATATTTTTTTATTTAATAAGCATAAATAGAATGTTTTTAATTAGCTGCAGTTATTTTACTCATCATACCTAATTTATTAGGGATTTATTTTTTAAATCCATTTCACTAAACTTCCACCAAGAAAAATATTTTCAAAAACAAGAAAAATTTATATTCCCAGGAGTTAGTGGTAGGTTCAATTCATTTCTTCATTTCTTACTCCTATACAATATTTACATCCCTTTATAGCTCCCGCCGCCATCGAAGGTGGGCAGAGTGGAAGCTATGGAAATAGGTTCTGTCTGTCTGAGTTGTTAGTGCAATAACTGTGGAAGGGAATGACATAGGACCACCAAACTTAATTAAAGATCACTTTTCCTAATTTGGACGTGTCAAATGGTCCTGCTGGCAGGAGTGTCTAGACCCCTGTAGTCATTTTTCAATTAGTTTTACTTTAATTACTGGATACTTTATAGTTGCTGTAAAATAAATGGGGTAGAATTAAAAATAGACAAATAATAAAACTTTTTGGGAGCTATTCAGTCAGTTATCCAATTTTGTAATTATATCAGCGACCATTGCTGGATGGCATTGATTTCATGAAGTTGCAGGCATGACATATCTCTAGGTGTGTGTGTATAAATCCTACATATTTGCTAACCAGAGTGGAGTCCAATGCGGATTTTGACTTTGACGCCGGGCATATGTCTCAGTTTGAACGTGCCGATGCAGGACAGGATGTCCAGAGACATGTTGGCCATCTCGGCTGCGTGACGGTTACCGTTGCGGCTGGGAACTCCTGATGCCACCATGTACGCATCACCGATGGTCTCGACCTATCGGCCCAAAAAAGCAGTGAAGGAGTTGAGTAGCGCACACATTACTTTCACACACCTGCGACCAAATCAATCATGCTTATCTACATACTGCATCTTATAGAGCCGTCTGCTGCATAGTGCCAGCATGGGTTCAATCCCAGAAGGCACCACTGCTGGAGCCTTAAGCAAGTTTATAACATTTCGCTTAAATTATGTTCAAATACTGTATTTGCTTGATGTCTTCGGCGCCCCAAAAGGGACATGGGTACAAAAAAAAAAGGTTACATTTCTCGTGCGCACGAGAGTCCTATCTTCTTTTTTTCCATGCCCCTTTAGGGGCTCCGTAGATGTCAGTGGTTCTCTTAAAAAAAATCATATATTTACAAAAAAACATTTCAATAATGTGTAAATGTTACAGTCTCCAGTGGAGACCCAGAGGCAGGTGGGATCCAGTATGCATAGAGTGAGAGTGCAGGGGGGTGATAGTGTATGATATACTGAAGAAATCTTGAAGGCTATGGCAGAAGTTAAATAATGAGAAGAAGAGAAATAAGGATTTGATGCCTCTGGACCACCGTAGCAGACGAAGCTGTCTGGGAAGCGTCTGAGTGAGGGGAGGAAGTGCTTATGAACACAGTGAGACAGCCGGAGTTCTCTCTCCTCACCGTTATCAGAAATATCTCTTCCTTTTCTGTTTAAAATATACATTTCGTACCTTCTTTCTGTTTTCAGAAAAAAAAGAAAGTCTTTGGAGAAACTCTCTTTTTCCATAGATATATTTTCCTTTTCTTCTCTTTTTAGAAACATTTAATTTTTTTGTTTTCTTTCCTTCTTACAAAAAAAATCCCTTCCTTTTATTCTTTGCTATTCAGAAATATTTTCTCTTTTTTTTCTTTTCACCAAAATGAAATATCCC
>JBCNYG010000005.1:26313525-26324222 GCA_039654305.1 Porochilus rendahli | reverse complement strand
TTAGTTAATAGTCTTTTATTAGGTAAAGGAGCAGATCTGGGGGTTCTCAGGCATAGAGAGTTCTGGTAAACTGTGGCATTGGGATGCTGTCACTCCCTCACTCTGCATGCTTACCCAGGTATGTTGACAGTGGAGTGGCTGATTGCCCAACGTTTCAGGGTGCCCTTATGTCTGTCTTCCTTTCTTCCTTCCTCCCACAGTCCAAAGACGTGCATATTAGGCTAACCTGCTGTTCCAAATTGCCCACAAATGTTTGTTGGCTGTCTTTGATGATAAGGCAAAATAAATAGGTTCCAGCCTCCCCACGGCCCTTGTAGGATAAAGCGGTTTGGCAAATGATTGAGTTCTAACCCCGATTTATATACACTCGCTCGCTACTTAGAACTGTACCTGTTTGAAGATGTCCTCAAACGACGGTCTCAGCACTGGGTCTTCACTCCAGGCTTCCTTCATGATCTGAATGACTTCCAGTGGAGCCTCATCCGTTGATACAGAAGGTCGGCAGAGAGGAGGAGGATTGGTTACCTTATCTATGATCTCTGCACACAGCACAATCACACTCATTTTTCATTATTATTTACAGATATCATCTTCTTAGACAAATTTTTGTATTGAGATACGTATTCAAGCTGTATAAGTGCTGTTATACGCAGTAATTCCCATATGGATTCCATATCACAGCTTGCTTTATGACAATGTCTACTCAGAAATCCGCTCCACAAGTCAAATGAAATTGAGTGTATGAGTGTGTGAGACCTTTCACAGACATGTCCAGCATGCAGAAGGGAGCAGAGCGAGAGATGACCTCCTGCATGATGATGGCAAAGCTGTAGACGTCAGCCTTGTACGTGCCCTTCCTCCTCAGCGTGATGCTCCTCAGGAGCTCTGGGGCTGTCCACAGCTGATCTGCGGACAAAGAAAGATGAAGAAGTGTTCCACCAAAACTTGGAAGTAGGACATGGAAATAAGCTTATACCCCATGCGATTCTTACCCTCTGCTTTGCTGTCATCCTGGATGATGTTTAGGGAGCTCATAATTTTGTTCAGACCATAATCAGTCACCTTTAGAACAAACCGGCCGTCCACCACACAGTTTCGAGACTTCAGACGTCCATGAATTATACCCCGATTATGCAGATATTTCATTCCCTGAAAGACAACAAACGACAAACGTTAAAGGACATGAATAACAGAGATAAGAGTTAAAATGAGAGCAGGAGATGATGTTGTTGGTGGCGCTGCTGTTGTTGGTCTACCACGTGGATGTACCAAGATTAACTGTTGTCTCTGACTCCAAAGCTTCGATAAATCAATTCAGTGCACATTTCTCACAGTGATGACACTGCCACCGTGGGATTGTCACTTGATTAAAACTACACTGGAAGACAAATGGAAATACCAACATCTACAACTGAAAAAATTGGGGGAAATTGTTCCTACAGCTCTCAAAGAGGCGACTCATTCATGGACGATCATTACCATGCAGCAGTTGAGGAAAGGAACGAATAGTGAGAAGGAAAGCAATCGATAATAAAGCTAACAGTATATAGAATAAAATGTGCACATGCTAACCTTATGTATAAGGATTAAGTTTGTAGATTTATAATTAACAGTCAGGGTCATTTCGATATAAAGGGATACATTTAAACTTGAAGTAAATGGTTTTAGGGCACAACAGAAGCTAGGTGCTGACTTTAGGCTAGTTTTGCTGATCATGGTGAAATGAACCAGATCCAAATTTACCACAGAATGGTCAGGTGTGAACGCTATTTCATAAACAAAATGAGTTACGTGGAAGAATATTAAGATAAATCTCTAAACAGATTATATGTTAGCATCTAAAGTCTGACTAGCATTGTTGTTGTTGTTGTTGTTGTTGTTGTTAAGACAACAAATAGTTTTTTGTTGACAAAATATTTTTTTCGTTCAATGGATGAAACCATGAGAATGAAAGCTGACCAAATACTAGTGATATTTTGGGATATTTCGGTGTTAATTTAGGTTGTCCCATATAAAGGGTACCTGAGTGGCGCATCAACAAGTTATCTCCTGGAGGTCACAAGTTCGAATCATGCCGCCATTTGTGGCCTGGGACCAGTAGGAGCTGATTGTCCACGCCATCATGGAAAGAAGGGATGACATACACTAGTGTCCTTGTCACTTAAAGCGATCACCAGCTAGTCATGGGTGTCTGTGAGCTCATGCACATGCCCCTGAATACGCATGCACAGGAGCTCAAAGGATGTGGGTGGTAAACATCATGTGTCTCGGTGGAACACGTGCTTGTTCTCCCCCCTCCCTGGTTGGTGGTGGTTGTGTGATGGGGAGGCTTGATGGATGGGAATTGGCTATGACTAAACTAGGGAAGAAATATTGGGAATCCTCAAAAAACGAACCATGGCGATATCTTTGGTCATGGCTCGAAAATAGTGGATGTGCATTGCACTGTGAGATGCGTGGAGGTAGCGGTTGTCATGGTTTTACGTCCAAAGGTCACATGATAGAAATTGAGGATGACTATCTCATAATGTGGCTGCTGCTAGAGCAGTATATTGACTTGTAGCTTGTATCATAGCCTACAGCCATCAAACCTGATGTCGTGCCCAAGTTTATTACATCCACTCCACACAGTGTGACTTTATAAACCTTATATGATTGTGAAACCTTACAGTCAGTAGCCACCATTACCCTGATCAGGTCCATAAGCAGGGAAGATTTGAACATCCAGTCCAGTCTCATTTCCTCGTTGTTAAGCAGGTCCTCCAAGCTGCCTCTTGTGCAGTGTTCGGTCACGATGCCAAAGATCCCGGAGTCCAGAAACAGGCCCAGGAACAGGTTAACGTTCTCCTGACGCATGTCCCAAAGCTACGGATTCAAGCAGACATGTCTAAGCCTTCTACTCTCACTTCACTCTCTCAGCTTGATCTCACTCTCTCACTCTTTATCTCATACCTTAAGAAACATGACTTTTGTGCTTTCACTGATCTCTGTGATCATTTCTCCATGCTGGCATTTCTTCAGCCACACCCAGTCACCCTGCCAGAACACATTAAAACCATTTAATCCTGCTAGGGTCATGAGGAGGTCGGATTTCTGTCAACTCTGGGCGATGGTGGGGTTAATTGCAAGGCCAACACTCACACAATCATTCACACACACGCACACACGCACGTAGCCTCCTAACACCCAATTAGCCTCAAGTGCATGTCTTTGGAGTGAGGGAGGAAACCATACAACCTGGAGGAAACCCATGCAAGAAGAACACGGAGAGAACATGCAAAGCGCACATAGAGACGTCCTCGCCAAGCCCAGGACTTGAACTCAGGACCTTGTTGCTGTAAGGCAGACATGCTAAGCACTACGAGTTCCCAATATCGGCACACCTCAAACACAGCCACACTGGAGATTTCAGGGGTGGATGTGAAATAGCTTCGTCCTGAGACAGAGTGAGAGTGGTTTTGTTCTTCTGTTGGACTCTTCATCATGCTTTCTTCATTTAGTTTCTATCGACAGATAGAAAGAAGTTCTAACAGACTTGTATCTTATAACTAATAGTCAAGGTGAGTCTTTGCCCAGTATGATATGTGTACATTGTAATACTTATAGTAAGGGGAGAGTACACAGATAAAACACGGACATAGACACGGACATAGACAGGCATGCTATTTTTACAATAGCAGCTAACTAGCATAGTATTACTAACCCTCCTGCTCAGTTGCGTGTTAATAAACACCAGGTCATCCAGTGTGAGCACTATCTTTGACGGGGATGAAATTCCTCCCCATCCAAACATACCCAGTTGTTCTGTCATCCTACATGCACAGAAAAACACAAACTTGGGTTAGTAAGCATAAGCAAACGATTATATCGTTCATCATTAGCTGTACCGCTTACCAGAGCAGCCAGAGGAAACCCACGCACACACAAGGAGAACATGCAAACTCCACACAAACGCTGAAAAGCCCTAGTCAACCAAGAGACTCAAACCCACAACCTTCGTCTTGTAAGTTGGATGTGCTTTAAAAAGCCGAAATATTGAACTGGATAGAACCGGATTAAATAGTAATCATAAAGTATAATAAATAAATCCTTACTTCAAGTGGTAGAGGAAAATACTTGCGGCAATTAAAGCACAGAAAAGGAGGCAAAGGAAAAAGAAGGTCACACCATCCATTCCTGTTAAAAAAGAAGAAAGGAGTAAATAATTAGGACAAAAATAATTAAATACACTGCAAACAGGATAATAATTTTTTAATTGTATACTCGTTTTTGCTGCAGTTTTAAAATATTTTAAAAGATCCTTATATTACTTTTAATGTAAACCCCCTTTCATTAAGATACAAAATTAATGTAAACCCCCTTTCATTAATATACAAAGGAATGGGCCGCCATGGCCAGTTTTACCACCACTGCAGGCCACGAAGCTGCTGAACCAGCAGTTGGGGTCAGAGCTGGGGGAAGCACCTGCAAAGTGGATGGACTTCCCCATGTACTTCAGTGCACCAAATTCCCCATATGTGTGCGGTGCCTCCAGGACATGTGTCCGCTTGAGAGTGGCACCGGTGCCATCTGTGTCCAGCACGACATAGCGTGCTTGCATGCCCTCTCCATTGCTGCCTGCCGAAATGGGTTGGTTGAAGCCTCTGAACTCAAAGCCTCCCTCGTTTTGAGCCAAATCCTCACCTGTCACCCATTGGCCACCTCCAGCCAACCTACTTGTTTCTGTTGCCATGGCCGTGTAGTACAGCATGTTGTAGATGGTGCCAAAGAATGGCGAGACCTTAAGAGAAAAGTGAAACCCGTAAAGTGACTCAAAGCATTTCATCAATTAAACAGAATGAATTTTTGATTATGTTGGAAGCATTGGCAAAAACGTAAATTAGTACTTGTTTAGCATAGAATGAACATAGAAACATATGTTTTCTACCTCTCTCAGGAACCCTTCAAGGTTCTATCCTGAGTAAGTAACTTTAAACTTCAAGAGAACCGTAAAGTATACCGTAACCCCTCCTCCCATATCTCACTTTTTCAGGCTCAGCATTGCTGCGGATCTCGTAGCTGTCCTGGGCTTCTTTGAAGGCTTCGTAAAAGTTCTGTTTTCCTTGGTCCATGGTGATGGTGAGGACTCCATCGTATGCCCGCCTCAGTTGGGTGTCATTGGCCAGTACTGAGTAGGTCGTATTTTTATATGGCAGGGCATACAGTAGGGTGTCATACGGCATGAAGACATAACCGCGATCTATCATGCGCATGTGCATTGCCGTAGTCAGTAACTTGTATTGAGCCTCTCCACCCATAAGGACAGAGTGCATGCACATGATGACCACTGCAGGGACAGACAGATAAATACACAGACCAGGGAAAATTATCAAGTCAAAACAGGACAATGTGATGCGAAATGTGAATCAAGGAGACAAAGATCCCAGGATAACCACAGATGTATACCAATACAAATATGTAAAGTGTTTCTTTGAGTCTCTTTTTTAATCACACACCTCTTACACGATCTGCCTCTCGAATTTTCTCCAAGGCCTTCCGGGGCCCATCTTCGCCCATCCTCATGACAACCACGGTGCTGACAGGAAGGCCGAGGGTACGCAGTGACGCAGCAAGTTCCTCTCCAGTTGCTTCCCATATGTCACTTTCCTCTGACATAATGGCGACATGTGCCCAGTGAAAGAAGCGCAGCACGGCAAAGAGCACCCGAGACGAAAGTGGCAGAGGCCGCAGGAATGTCGGGTGCGTCTCGTCATCCATGTTGGCTTTTAGGCATGCCCAGGACAGGATACCTGCTTTCCAGTTCTTGACCAGAAGAGCAGCAGAAGTGCAGTAGCCTGGATTGGCTGGCCCAAGAAAAACAGAGCCATATCCTTCCAACTCAATGAAGTGAGCCAAAGCCCGGGAAGTCTGGCAGTCCTCATTGATCAAAGTGAAATCATACCAGTATCCTTTACTGAGGAAGGGGTCTTTGTTGATGCGGGTCATGGCCAATCTGGCAGCCAGGTCAGGCAGGGCTTTGGAGTACAAGGGGTCACATGTCCAGGGTCCTACCAGGGCAATTTTGAAAGTGGCACCCCAAGCCTCACAAGGCAAATAACAGACCATGAGCAGAGGCAGAAGAAACCAATTCGTCCTCCACCAATGCCTTAGCAATAAAGAGTTTGTAGATGTGGGAGTATGTATTCTCTTGCAAGTGTTCTCTGAGTCTTTTTGAGTTTTTCTTTTCTCTTCTTTCCTCCATTCTGTGTAAGGTTCCGAATGCCATCGTGGATGGTGCGACTGCCAGAGGAAGTTAGAGTCTCTAAGGGCAATCATTGTTTTTCTCCTGTTGTGGGTCAGGGAAATAAGACAGGTGTTGTTAGAGGACAAAATGTACAGTATGCGGAAGGATAAAGGTAAAAGGTTTGGTTAATAAATGTAAATATTTTCATATGTAATCTACTTGGTTGAAATATGGCCAAGAGTTCACCTACGGACCAGTGCGTATCTGACTGGCAACTTATCCCTTGGCTAGCTTATCCATTGTGGTCTAAGGTCTTTAACAGCTTCCAAAGAAGCAATTAGCGTTTTCTTGAAGAGAAAGTCCTGTGAGGTATTCCCTGCTTGTCAGAAAGCTCTTGTTCTTTATGGGACGGGTTACAAGCTGAAACCTATAAAGCTCTTACAGACACGGATAAAGACATCTTCAGAAGCAGACAAGTAACATAAGTGAATAAAAAAGGGTCACCATTTTAAAATTTCTTCTGGTAAACTGCTATTTAACCTTAACCAGAGAAATCACAGCCCTGGGTCTTTTTTGTACAGACCTTACCCCTGGGCTGGAATTCCTCTGTACAGACCTCATGCTCAGTTAATAAGCAGCATATGTTGCCCTACCAATTTTTAAATTCATGTTGAAAATTCATTAGAAATCCTGCATAGCTCACATGGTTGCTATTTTACAACCCTACCATCACCTTGCCAACTGGTGCTATCTGAGTGCTGAAGACAGCAACATGTTGGTGAGTACACAGTGTCTCTGTGGTAGGTTATGTGCTTGTTTACCCAGTTTGTCTGGCCAGCTGGTCATCGTTAGCCTAGGCAGTACCTGGGCCAGGGAATGTGATGCCCAAAGTCATAGAATCTCTGCAATTTTTCTGGTTAACAAAATGCCCTGCTCTTTAGCATGTTCTTAAATTATGATATTTACCCCCTGGGTCAAAATTGACAGCATTTGGGAAATGTGTTACGGCACCATTTCAGCTTTTGTTTACATGGTGTATAAAATCGTACAATCAAATGATCCATACATGTAGTCAAATTTCAATATGAAGAGTACATGAAAGCAACTTGAATTTTTATACATTAAATGGCCTCACATAGTCCCCACTGCCTACAAATTGTCATGGCCTTTTGATTAAATCCACAATACATAAAAAGTAATGTGGCCTCTGCTTGAGCTTCCTAATGATCTTCCGATGATGCAAGGAAATCCGACTACGTGCTAACCAAATTTGATGGCTGTGTGATCGATATTTATGGACTTATTGCTGTTTGAAAAAGGCCTCTCATTTACAAAACCATTTTTCACATCAGTTATCTCAGAGAAATTCTTGCTCCATACAGTTTAATTAGTTAAATCCCAGACTTCACCCTGCCTGCCTGAGTACTTGGTGTTGTCGGTCCTGCTGTCTGTTACTATATATTTTAATGCCGATGTACTAGTGCTACGTATTGGTGCTTATTTGAAATGTATTCAGTAAAAAAGGTCTGTTGCTTACTATTGGCTTAAAATTAGCTCAAGCCAGATATGACTCACATAATCGATTATGTTTGGAAGAAATGTTTGATTTGTTAAAAATTTGTCAGCTACCATCTCGCTAAATATTGACATCTGAAAAATTGGCTAACCCTTACTTACGTAATCAATTACATAGTATAATTAACACCAAATGTTTGAAAAACATCAAACCAGTGGGTCAACCCTTTCGGTGGAGATTACAGGATGTTCCATCCAGTTAGCATCATACAGTATATTTAGCTAGCAATGCTAGTGAAAAGGTGTGTGAAATAAACTGAATGTGATAAGAATTAAGGTCACGGTGATACAAAATGTACTTTAAATGTAGCCAATAATTTCAAAACAGTGAAAAATGAAGATTGTGCTAACCTGGACCGATGTGTCTTAAAAAAGGCTTTTTGGACTGGACCTTCCATCAGAACCACGGAGTCTGGAGAAAACCTTTTCTGGAGTTTAGAGAGTGCTGCATTCTTCCAGGGGGAAAAAAACGAATGAAGGTTCTCAAAAAAGAAAATCTGTTATTCCAAACGAGGTTTAAAAAATTGGTACTCCTTAAGAAATATTGTGCAAGAAAATAAAACTAATCCCTTTAATTAGTGCTCATTATTCACTGCTCGATGTTGGACTAGGTCTTTCCCCAAACCGAGGTGCCTTTTGGCAGAGGGTAGGTAGATCCGACACTTCTCTGAGCCTTGGTTCTTACTAGGAATGAACAGATTTAGCAAAGGAGAGATGAGGACAAGTGGAGGACAAAGCAGGGGTGGATGAAGGCTGAGTCCAAATGATGACTTTTTGACCTTCTTTACTGTTTAATCCACACAGCCTTTCTCATGGAGTGTTGATGTGAGTGTACGGTTATCTCTGTGTCTGAAGGTATATACAGTCAGTAGACGTTTGGAAGATTCCAGAAGACCAATTTAACCTTTTTTAATGCAACATTTTAGATACGTAAACCCTTTTTTTTTATTTATAAACCTGGTGTCAAAATAGTCTGGAGTACACAGCCTGAACTTCATAAACACTGAGATTGGTAAAGAATATGGCTGCGCTATAGACCAATCAGGTTAAGTGGGTGGAGCAAAACTTCTTCAAACAGCTGTGGCTTCTTCAGACAGCAACGTTACATTCATAGCTATGTGTGTATGTACGAATAACAAACCATTTAGGTTTAAGTCTATCTCCAGCCTGATAAAAAAAGAGTTGGAGTTCACCGCTCCATCACAAAGCCAACAAGTACAATCACACCAACAACCAAATATGCATGTCTTTGGATTGTGGGAGGAAACCAGAGTACCTGAAAGAAACTCACACAAGCGCAGGGAGAACATACAAACTCTACAAAGAAATACCCTCGTCCAACCCCGGACTTGAACCCGGGACCTTCATACTGTGAGGTGGAGGTGCTAACCACAACACTACCATGCCTCCGACTCTTGGAGACACCAAGTAGAATACCTCAGTTCAGCTCTTTATTGGACAGATATACTGGAGAACATTCTCTCTTCATTTCAATCCTTTAGGATCCCAAGCAGAGATTTGGTGGGATCATCCTCCTCAAAGAAATGGATATTTTTAGCCTCGTGATATTGAGTAACAGCTTTGTCTTCTTGATAATTTCCCTGATCTGAGCGATGGTAAGAGTTTGGGAGAAAGACAGGATGTATAAGGAGATCATATTTTTATCTGATCTGATTAATTATACATTTATTTCCTTTCAGTGTTTGATCCCCAGTGCAGAGCAGGCTTCCCATAATGCTTTACTGGCTTAGTTAGACGGGGATGCCGATCAGGGATCTAACCTGAAGGCTCAGGGTCACTCTACTTCTGGTTAGTTTGATTCAACATCCGCGATCAGGACACTGGACTGTGTATGACATGGGTCATAGGAAATGGAATGGAGAAGAAACTTGATAGAAGACAGCGATAGAGGTTTTGAAATGAAATCGTTCAAGTCGTGTATGCAAGTCGAGGAAATCCATACACTCTCTTTATCTTGTTTTTTTTTCTCTCCACTGGCCATCGATGTGAATGTGTGAGTGTCGCACTGTCTCAGGATTCTTATGCTCCAGTTGGTCTAATAAGATTAGGCAGCCTGGCATGTGTTGTACTAATCTTCAGCCTGCAAGCCTCTTACAAGCCATCAGAAGAACGAAAGAGGTGGAAGAGCAAAAACAATTAGTCATTCGAACACTGAGAGGAAGAGAGAGAGAGAAAGAGAGAGATCTTAAGAAATCGAAAAAATCCTGACTAATTATCGAAACCTATTTGCAAATGTATATACTTTATTTTGGTCGCAGGGAGGCTGGAGCCTATCTCAGCAAGTCAGATGGAGTATACCTTAGACATCTTGCCAAAGGGATAAACACACACACACACACACACCTATACCTAGGGATGATTTGAAACAGCCAATTAGCCCAGTCTGCATGTTTTTGGACTGTAGGAGGAAACTACACTGTGAGCACAATTATTAAGCAAGTTGTATTTTTGATGATTCATTTGATATTTTAACAAGTACAGCTCTCTCACTCAATGCAAATGCTAATAAAGCTCAAACCTGAATTTTAAAGAAAGTAAGTCAGGTTTTGTCTTTAAGAGAATCCCTCAGTGTGCACAATCATTAGGCAAATATAGGTGCGCAGAATTACTCACAGAGCAACTAAATAAAAAAATTAATATTTTCCATCTCATACCATCTGTTCATGAAAATTATGAACAAACGACTAAAAATAGTTCCACAATAATATAATCAGTGACCAAAAAAGCCGCCTTCTTTTCAGTAACTGTCACAAACCTTCCAGTAACTCGAGTCTGTCAGTTTCTTTATCTGTTGAGCAACTTTTTGTGCAGCAGCCACAGCCTCCCAGACGCTGTTCAGAGAGGCGTCCTGTTTCCCTTCAGGGTAAATCTCCCGTTT
>JBCNYG010000005.1:26297710-26313425 GCA_039654305.1 Porochilus rendahli | reverse complement strand
CTCAGGGTGCTCCAGTTTCCTCCCACAGTCCAAGCACTGTACACGCACAATGGCTTAAATGTCTACTCTAAATAGCCCATAAGTGTGCATGGGAGTTTGTTAGCCCTGTCATAGATTAGATTGGTGACTTGTTCAGGGTGTAGATTAGTCTTCGACAAGATCAGCTGGAATATGGGATGAAAGTTGGGCGGTAGATCTTTTTGCTCTTTAGTGCTATTAACACAAATAGCCTGCATTTGATTTGGTCAACTGAAGGTGCATATGATTTGGGGGTACCTCCAGTGGCCATTAGATGACAAGGGCATCCATAGGGTAGAAAGAGTGTATGGTCACTTAAATAAAATAAAATGTAATTAAAACATAAAAAAAATAAAATAAAACATATAATAAAATAAAATGTAAAAAGCAAAATAAAATAAAATATGGGTGACAGCAGAGTTACATGCTCAGAAATAGGGGTCCCCCAAGGTCCACATGTGCACTAATATACCATCTAGTCTAATTATGGGACCCCCAGGTAATTATAAGGTGTAATTGGGGACCCCATGTATTAAAAGGTACCTATATTATGTATAAACACGTAGAGTAGAGGGTGCTGCCCAGTGCCGTGTTGTTTTAAATGTCCTTTTTTTGGGAGGGTTGAAGCAGGGGTGATAAAGTGGCCGCACTTTCTCTTTTTCTTCTTTTATAGGACATCATGTGCGGATGTGTGGTGATAATCAGTGCCCGGCAGCCGTCACTGCATGATGTGTTTCAGGATTATCAGCATGCTTCCACGTCGGGTCTGATTCACGTGCACGTGTGCGAGCCT
Source organism: Porochilus rendahli (assembly GCA_039654305.1). NCBI lineage: Eukaryota > Metazoa > Chordata > Actinopteri > Siluriformes > Plotosidae > Porochilus > Porochilus rendahli. The sequence goes on along the minus strand of JBCNYG010000005.1, from coordinate 26,312,614 downwards.
TTCCGCTGATACAGGCGGGTTATCAAGCCCAGCTGCAGTCCGCCTTCCTGCAGGCGCTTCCACGAGGGTTCATCCTCCGGCTGGATCTCTACCTTAGTACCGCATCGGGCGATGACCTCCAGCCCAGAGGAACCGGATCGATTGTGGGTGGAGCTTGCATAGTAATAGGCCAGCGCTCGTGGCCGGTTTAAAGGCGCGGGCGCGCGCACGGCAGGTCCCTGTAGCGGAGAGGACGCCAACATGTTCGGGAGCGCGGAGTGCTGCGGGGGTCTGATCGGCTCTTTCCTCTGCGGTCTGGGTGGCGCCGCGGCGCTGTATTACCTGCTGAAGTGGTCGTGGAGGATTTGGCAAGGCTTCAAGGTGCACGTGCTGTCCAAAATCTGGCAAACAGATCTGAAAGAGTATGGACAGTGGGCAGGTAACACTACCACTTCTACCTGTTATACACCTGTAATGCACCTGTAATGCACCTGTAATACACCTGAGCAGAATCCTTCTAATGTAATTACTGTCTAACGAGCAGCTCACCTTTTATACTAATGGTGCAAGGGATGCTATTAATAAAACAATGATTAGAAAACACCCAGAACAGGCTTGTAAATCCATAACGCATTACATTTTCAACACATGGAGTTGTATAAATTCAACTTGGAGAGACTTGAGAAAGAGAATTGTACTACTAAAGGCTACTTCTGTTGGGTAATCATGCTTTGTGTTTATCATCTGGGTTGCTTTCTGGTGGTCTCTGATGGTGAGTAAGCTGTACGCTGTGGTTTATTGGTCATATAAGGGACAGAACAGAACACTTCGATACATACCTGTAAACATGCTGTACGTCTGTCTATCTGCAGGAAAACACAACATAAGAACAGACAAGTCATGGAGATTTTATACAAACCTAGAACAACAAGACTGAATTAGGTTGTAAATAGTAACCCTGACACTACCACTTACCTCAGTCCCACCCCTTATATATATATATATATATCTGTGGGCAACTGCCTCACAGAAGGTCCTGGGTTCGAGTCCTGGGCTCAGCCGGGGTATTTCTGTTTGGAGTTTGCATGTTCTCTCCATACTTGCATGGGTTTCCTCCAGGTAATCTGGTTTCATCCCACAGTCCAAAGACATGCACTATGGTCTACTTGGCTGTTCCAAATCACCCTGGTGTGAGAGCGAGTGTGAGTGGTTGCGTGTGTGTACGCTCCAGCCTCTCCACAAACCTGGTAGGATTAAGTGGTTCGGCAAAATAATGAATTAAACATAAATATAATTGAGTTTATGTAAATTATGAATTTACAGCAGAAAGCTGAAGCAGAATTATTATTATTATTATTATTATTATTAAGAATCTGACTCTAATTCGGATCTATGAAGCCTTTTAAAAGGTAAATTCCAATCAAATAACTTAAAAAAAAATTATTTCTTTATTTTAAATAACCTTTTCTTAATTGGTTCTCTATAGAAGTAAACAAATGTAAATCTTTTATCCTCAAAGGTTCAAGTTCAGCCATATGCCTTAAGGTTCTTATCTTCAAACTAATAAAAACAAGACAAACCCCATACTCTCGAGGTGACCCCTCAATGACACTCTTTAAAAGAGGTCAAGTAGTCACTTCTTATATAACACGAGACTGATAGCAGCTCTGTGACTGCGAGATGGGGGGAGGACGCGTTTATATATTAAAGGAAACAGTAGAATTAATGAGGTTAAATAGAACGTTGGGGATTTTGGTGTATAATTGTGAAATATCTCGGATATATTTCAGCCTCCTGGTTTCCTCTGTTATTTGGAGGAATATGTGAAGCATCCTACTATAAATACTCACCCAGAAAGAGAAAAGGAAAGAAAAAGAGAAAGCCCAGATGATTAACGAGGGGGAGATTAGAAGAACACAGTGTTGTGCCTGCTCCCCGTGGTGGGATTTCTGATGATAATCACACCATAAAAAAAATCATAATACCTGATGAAAACTGTATAAAAACATATAATTACATGTAGCTTTGCCCAAGTGACAAGTCAACAACAAGAACCACTGCAGAAATAAATCATTCTGTCCAAAACGTATTTATTTCATTAAAAAGGAAACAATTTGTTCTAGACCTCTATTTAATTCCTAGCCCTATTTCCTGTCATGTTTTATGGCCATCAGAAAGACTTACAAAGGCACTAACACCTGATGATGACGTCATGTGGAACAGCGTATCGTGATGTTCTTCTAAGATAGTATTGATATCATGTCATAATCTTTCCCAGCCCTGATACACAGCATGACCAGAACGTTAAGCCTCTGCACTCAGAGGAGCTGGAGAATAATCCCCCACGTTAAAACTTCTGTTTCTTTCATTCCGTAGTGGTTACAGGGTCAACGGCAGGGATCGGACGAGCCTATGCTATTGAGGTAAGTGGTGACTTTGAAACGTTCATAAGATCATTGCGTCTCTTTTAGTGGGTGGTTTGCATATTTCTCGGTCCAGGATAAATAGAAGCCCCATGAAATGTCTTGCAGATAACACAATTTTACTGTCAACTAGAGCAGCACTCTGAGTACAAGGCTCATCAGCCAGGCACAAGAGGATTATTATAACTTGGCATAGTTATTATGAAACGTCTCCCCCTGGTGGGCACTGGAGGAACATTTTGGCCTATATGAATTAAATATGGGAATTTTGGGGGATATTTGGATTTTTATTTTTTTTTTCAACACGAACCAATGTATCCATCACCATGGCTAGATATACTGGTGATTGATCGGGGACAGGAAGTGTGCCACCCCAACTTTAGACTACGGCCAATTTTGCTTTCTTGGCTGGGGATTTATACTTGCGCTCTCATGATGACAGGGCGAAAGCTTTTCTATCGCACCCCTCACTAGCCCCAGTGTTTACTTTGCCAGGCAGGAAATTTCCAAGGAATGAAATAAAAATCAACGTGAAGGGAAAGAAGGACTTTTACTGCTTCGGAGTTTGTACATAAAAGCAAAGAGATCGTCTCCATCCCCCCATCTGTACACATCTCAGGTTACAGACTCTGTCCTGATGCGTGAGAAAAATCTGTGTGTGTGTGTGTGTGTTAGCTGGCCAGACGAGGACTGGACATAATCCTGATCAGCCGGTCAGAAGAAAAGCTTCACACAGTTGCTGGTGAGATCGGTGAGTGACTGCTGGTTAGACTGGGTTTCATATCATCTCCTTTAGTCCCAAAATTAACTGTACATTCCTTCTTTTATTTCTACTCTGTCTCTCATTTATTTGCTGAACCGCACAATCAGGTCGCGGGGAGGCCGGAGTCTATCTCACCTACCACTGGGGAAAGGCAGGGTACACCCTGAACATCCTGCCACAGCGTCACAGGGTCAACACACACAACCGTTCACACTTCTCACTTACACCTAGGGGCAATCTGGAACAGCCAATTAGCCTAATGTGCATGTCTTTGCACTGTGGGAGAAAACCATAGTTCCCTGATGAAACCCCTAGAAGCATGTGGAGAACAGGTATACTCCTAACTGCTAACCACTACGCCACCGTGCTGCCCCCTCTTATTTATATCTGTATTTATATCCATTACCTGTACGTTCTAAATCTCAATAAGGAAAAACATCCAAGAAGATTTAATCGGTAACTACATGCTGTTTTTTTTGTCTCTCTGAATTTGTGTTTTAGAATCACGTTACAGACGGCAGACGCGAGTCATTCGGGCAGACTTCACCGAGGGCCAATCTATTTATCCAGCTATAGCAGAACAACTCAAAGGACTGGAGATTGGCATTCTGGGTAACTTAAAATGGATTGTAAATAACACCCAGCCCATCCCCCCCCCAACCCCCCGTTCCAACCTCATCAAGTGTTGCCTGCCTATCACAAACGACCCCCACCAACCCGGGGGGCGTAAGCATGCACAGGCTCCTTCTGTGACATGCAATGCTGGCACCCACCTCTTTATGAACTGCTGCACATGCACATTCGGACTAGCAAAAGCATTATCCACCCCTTTTTGAGCTCACAGACGCCCATGGATTGCTGGTGATCGCTGTGAGTGACAGAGGAGCATGTGCCCTCCCTCTCAGAGAGCTCGAACAGTAAGCTCCCATCGACACCCGGTCATGGATGGCTGCGGCATCAACCTGGATTCGAACCTGCAATCTCCAGGTTGATAGTTACACACCTTGTTAGCCTCACATATCCCTTTATATTAATGTTTATTAAGGCTAACAGAAAGTTATCATACTCATATTTCACGTTTTTATACAACTGAGCAATTGAGGGTCAAAGGCCTCGTTCAACGGCCCACCAATGGCAGCATGCTCGGGCTTGAACCAGCAAGTTACTGCTAGTACTCGGCTAGCAGAAACTCAGAGCTTTAAGTTAATTCTGTGCATTTTGGGAAACAAAATTCGAATAGAAAAATCATGAAACATTTCCTTTAAAGACTCAGTATGTGGAGATGGGTCAGATTTGTGATCACCAGGCATTTGTAAAATATCTATAAGGAAAAGAAAGCTGCAGGAACTTGTTCTGTATTTAAAGACGTCCAAATATTCTATGATCTGCTCTGACCTGATATGAGTGTAATAAAGGAAAAAAGTGGAATTAAAAAACTCTGTACCTGTTTTTGCATGCTCTCTCCCTCTCTCTCTGTCTCTCTCTCTCTCTCTCTCTGTAGTGAATAACGTGGGTATGAATTATGCCGGAATGTTGGTGAACTTCTTAGACGTTCCCAACCCTGAAAAGGTAGCTCGGCATTAGCATCGATACGCATCCGCTAACGTGTTTACATGTATGCTAATAACAGCAAGGACTTTGCTTTTAATTCCTTTCCAGAGAATCACCGAAGTGATCAACTGTAACATCCTGTCCGTCACTCAGGTACGAACACGCCCACACTGTCAATCAACAGCCACCTGAGCGTAGCGCATGTCGTTGCAAGAATACAGTGAGATTGTTTGATTTTACGACGATGGAGATGATAACGATGGTCATGTTGTACTTTAGATGTGCAGACTGATTTTGCCGCAGATGGCCGCAAGGTACACACAGATCTTTGTTTTTTGGTATCGGAGAACATGAACGGCGAGTTCGCTGGTATTAATAAGTGTATGTGTGCATGTAGGAGGAAAGGACTTATCATCAACATGTCATCAGAAGCAGGTTCTCAGCCTCAGCCCATGCTCACATTGTACTCGGCTACAAAGGTGCCATGAACGCATACAAATCAACCAACATAATATTTTTAAAATAAATAAATAAATAAAATCACACATGTGCCGTAAATAATCTGACTTTTTTCCTCTGCCAGATATTTGTCACATATTTCTCTCGCTGTCTTCATGCAGAATACCAGCAACGAGGAATCACAGTTCAGGTACAATTACAGCATAAACGCTGCTTATTTCAACTAACGGTTTGATCGAACACCTCCCATCACTTCTCCTACAGTTAACTAAATATCATCACAGAATAAACCCCGACAGAGAGATCACAACCCTGACACCCAGCACACAGCTCTCCAATCACGCCAACGGAGTTTATTTCACAATTATGACCGGCTCGCTGTCCATTTTCGCACTTATCACGCAGCCACTTAATAAGGAAATCTATCATTGGATAAAATATTAACTTTAAAAATTATTTTACCAACGTAAAAAATGAACACATTGAGGTCATTAATGAAACGCGTCATAGCAACCATTAATTAGGTGAATGCTGTGAATGACCAATCAAAATCAAGTATTCAAATGAGCAAAATTTGTACATAGGACACAGGATCAGTGCAATCTGATTGGTTCTCGATGATGGGATTAAAAAACATTATTCTGGGTGAATAATGATTGACTCAAAATCCCGGACACTCACAGCGTGTGTGATAATAATAATAAGCTATGTAATGATAATAATAAGCTATAAAAATCTCATTTTAGTTTACTTTTATGTTCATGTTTTCAGGTGGTATATACTTAAATGTAAAAATAAAGAAAGTTAAAATGTAGTATATACTAAAAATCGATCAATCAGGCTAAGTGGCGACCAGGTGTGTGATTATCAACCCGGAGATCGCAAGTTCGAATCCGTCTTGACGCCACAGCCGTCCGTGACCGGGAGTCCATGGGAGCTAATTGTCCGAGCTCTCACGGGAGGGAGGGATGGCATACGCTCACTTCCCCTGTCGCTCTCAGCCAATCACAGACGTCTGTGAGCTCCTTTATACGAGGGGGCGGATGGCGCTTTCCTTTCGCGTGTGTCAGACCGCCCACAAAATACGCATGAGTAGCAGTTGGAAAAAAGGCGGGTGGCGAGCACTTCATGTCACGGAGGGGTTCACGTCATGGGCATGTTCACGCCCGCTAATTGGTTGGTGGTGGTCGTGTGATAGGGAGGGTAAAGCTTGATGGGAGGGAAATGAATACGACTAAAAGAAAAAACTACCTGTTAACTCTTCCTGTTGTCTCTCTTTCCTGTTAGTGTTTAACTCCGTTTATGGTGTCCACTAATATGACGCATAACATTGCGGTTAATCCTCTGGTGAAAAGCGCGGCCTCGTTTGCCAGAGACGCTCTCAACACCGTGGGCTACAGCTCCTTCACCAGTGGCTGTATTACTCATGCTTTACAGGTATGCACACACACAGATCGGAGTTCAATCTGTCGGTCATCTTTCCACAGGGCCATCAAATATTAATCCAGATACAGTTAACCTTTTCTTTTCGATGCAAATCCCATCATTCAACTCAACAGACACCTACTGTATAACGAGGCGCACACACGTCAGGGCCATAAATGCTGCAAATGTCGGCAAAGAGTCGGTATGTCTGGATCTTTAACGTTGTAGTTGACCTTTCAGCCTCCAGTTGTGTCTGTTAACAAAAACCTGAAAAAAAGAAAAATAAAAAAACCTAACAAAAAGTACACAGCACCCCCTGTTGGACCTGCTGTAAGATCTCACATCGAAGACAAACAAAAAAAAGACATCCGATCCCACAATGTTAAAGAACCATTTAAAAAAATTTCCGGATCCAGAATTTGATCCGGATACTCTTCCATATTGGAATGGGGTCTTCCGCGTCCAAAGCCCGGCCTCTGGTGACAATTCGATGAGGATACTCACGTTACTATTTGCGAGGTGACAAAGAAAGATTTCATAAAATACACCTCATGGCCGAAACCAGTAGAGCTACATCTTGAGATTCAAAGAAAAAAAACAGAAGGTGGGGAATACCGTCTGAAGCCAAAGCCATGTGTTTGAAGTGATACAGTTCCGAATGCATTTGTGTATAGCGGTATAATTAAACTTTGCACTATGCTAACTACGCTAGCAATAAGATGGCCAGCCATTAAGCGGGTGGAGGGGTTACACGGGTGCTCAATTTAGGCCAATATGGACCCCACGGGCCTTGGAGGGGGATTAGGGGCACTATAATCCTTCCTTATTTTAGAGAAACTACCCTTAGAGAGCATCGCTACTGCAGCCAATGATTACAATTTGGTTTCGAGTTTTGCACGTGTTCCCTTTGACTGCATGGGATGTGTGAATGTATGGTACCCTGTGAGGTACTGGCATTCGAACCCGGGTGGATTCCTGCCTCCGAAGTTCTTGAGCTCCAGATCCCCCAACCCGGCGGCAGAATAAGAGACACTAAAAATCAGCAGATGCCGTGGTACTTTGACCCCATTTGCAATAAAAGGAACATCATATCACTGTTACTTCTGCCCATTCCCTCACCTTCTCTCTTTATCTTTCTTTCCCTCGATCCAGCATCTCGCTCTGACCATCCTGTTGCCCGGGTGGCTGCGCCTGTCTTCCTTTTACGTGTCCTGCATTGACAAGTATGCACGAGAAATAAACCAGCGAATAGAACAGAGGATGCTCCAGTGCCAGAAGAAGCAGGAATGACGGAACCCCGACGAACAGACGAGGAAGTCACGTGACCACACAAACAACCCGGTGTGACTAACTTGTGCTTCTGGATACGGAGCTCGGCACACACTTTTATACAAACGCTGACTGCTTTGATCCCATCTGGAAGTGTCGGCGTACGTTCTCTGCAGAATCTCGGCCAAAGACGAAATAGTCGGCCGTGTTAATAACGAGGAAATGGATCCTAATATATGGCTGCGACGGGGAGACCCGAGTAGCCGTGGTTTAATAAGGCGTGATCATGGTGATGTGGCGACAGGTCCACTTCGGATTCTTGGCACCCACACAGAAGCTACGGTAAACACAAGCTAGTGAGTGGACCAAGAACGTATTCATCTGCTTCCTTTAATTTGCTTTATTATCTTTTTCTCACACTCGACCAACTTTGGACCAAAGTTTTTGGAAGACGCAGTCCAAATACCATGAAATACCATGATACCCACCATTTCATTTTTTTTACCGTTTTATCCTTTGTGTGTATGTGTACTGTCGGAGGAAACTGGAGTACCTGGATGAAACCCACACAAGCACAGGAAGAGCACACAGAAACACCCTCACCGAGTCCAGGACTCAAACCCAGGACCTTCATGATGCAATGGGGGGTGGAGGGGGTGTGTGTGTGTGTGTGTGGGGGGGGGTAATCGATTCAGTTTCATATCAGTTATTTACCTTGTTCTTTTCACTGGTGATTTTTATTACATTTTAGTTTTACTGTTTGAGGCGGTAAAATGCTGCTGTTCCTCTACAGTCCTACAGATGGCGCACTTTACACTACAAGGCTGGGCTGAAAAGTTCATAGGCTGACTGAGGCGGCGTAATACCAGAGCTTCTACACCAAGGGGATCCAAGCACCTCAACACCGATAGAACAAGTGTCTAGTCCTTAGGGGAGAGTATGATGAAAAACGATTACCATATTGCGGGAAATTCGACCTTTGCATCATGGTCATCCTATGAACTTTAAGGCGAGCCTCAAATTCCAGCAGCACGACATCCGCCGTGGTAGCCATGAATTATTTGTAAAGTTGGTTTGAAAATAACAATTAACCAACTTTTGTTGTTTTTTCCATGGTATACGGTTGTACAATTATAACAAGCAGAAACATTTTATTAGGGAGTGAAAATATTTATCGAATTGGCACCTAGGTATCGTGATATCGTATCGCGATTCAATAAATATTTTCACTCCCTTTTAAAAATGTGGTTAATTGTTATTTATTGAATCGCGATACAAATCGAATCAGCATCTAGGTATCGTGATATCGTATCGCATGATCCCTGGTGACTCCCATTCCTACTAAAGAGGTCGTTCCTTCTTCAAGCCCTTCTTCTTGGATGACCGAAATGGGTTTCTTGCGGACGTTATAAACTGTATGTAATGTTTAAAGTTTTATTTGAATCTGCTTTGTTTTTTGGGGGAGGGGGCAGCCCACTGCTCCGAGTGTGTGTGTGTGTGTGTGTTCACTTTGGATGGCTTAAATGCAGAGCTGGAATTTTCCTTGCGGGATTAATAAAGTAAAGCAAAATTAAAGTCCAGGGCCAAATGCAGTGTGCCGTAACACAAACACCGAACTGTGCTGTGCATCAGAAACAGAGACAATTCAGACGCCGTAGGACTCAGAAAGGAAACTCGCAGTTTATTGTGAACATGGATTGTAACATGGACAGAACAAAATCGCTGTATGTCTGATAAATGGAGCAGAACATGTATTGTTACTGCAGAAGCTTTTTTATAAATATGCATTCAAATAAAGCACGAGATCACAGTTGTTTGTACACAAGACGAAACCCCGGCAGCGTCGAGAACACGGTATTCACACCCGGAACGGTTCTCCTGTACAAAGTACAAACGTCTGCCTTTCTATCCCTCATTAATCCAGAAAAACCGAGGTGGTGTCCACTGACCGACGCATCCATCAAAACATTAACCACTCAGTTCCATGTTCAAAAGGCATTACGCAAAGTCTTAAACCCTCGCCTAGTCATCTTACGTAACACTCGGCAAGAGGGCACGAGGTATCGTGAACACTAGAAACATTCGGTGCCAAGAAGCGCACTAATAATAAGGCTGAGCGGTGGCAGCAGCACCGCACGCCCTTCTAACGCACGACAAACAGCTGCATGTATGATTTTGGCGAAGTGAGTAAACTCAAGCGAACGGAGTACGACCTGCCACCACTGTGCAAAAACATCCACCATGTTTACGGTGCTATAACTTAAATAGGTCTTGGCATCTATATACTGCATAAATCTATTTATATAAACATCTTTTGTTGAACCACCTTTAGCTTTGATTACAGCGCGTAACCGTCACGGCGTGGTTGCGTCAAACTTATACGCCGTCACGTCATTTATTTCCATCCCGAGTCGAGTTCTTTCTTTACTGACACGCCTGAAAATGGAACCACTGCGTAAAGTCTTCCCCAGCACATCCCACACCACGTCTACAGGAGAGTGCAGTGAGGGTTCTACACCACCACCGCCACGTTTGTCTGAAAGGGCTCCTAATAAAAACTAATTTAAAAAATGAGATCTCTCTTTTTTTTTTTTTTGAAAATGTATTGAACGATGCAATTGTAGAAATCATTTCGACAAGTATATTGAGGTAAAAGTGTGGCTGACTAACAAAAACCCTGAAAATACCAACTTTTCGGAAAAATTTAAAAGGTGTCGCAATTTTTTGGGGGGTATTTTTGCATAACATGAATGAACTTCAAACCATATGGATTGGTTTAGGGAGTCCAGAAATCCAAAAATATGTGAACACTATGCCTGAAAGGTTAAATGCTAGTAAAGGGTGGCCGCAATAATTATTGACTTTTTTCTTTAAAAAAAAAAGAAGAAACTGTAATTTTTGTTATTACACATTGTTGTTTGTTTACTTATTCTCATAATCATCCATATGGTCTGACGTTCAATCATGCTATGCAAATGTTTTTGTTTATTAGCCATACTTTTACCTCAGTGTACTTGCTGGAATTATTTTTTTTTCGTTCTCATTGCCTACAGTGCCATTGTTCAATACATTACCAACAAAAAATTACAGAGAATTTTTTACTTCTTTTTAATAGGAGCCCTTTTAGAAATGAAAGGCGACCTGTGCTTAAACTCCGCGATATTCAGTTCGAAACTCAGTGAAACGTAAGACGCATGCATGGGCCGTGGCTTCAGTGACATTACAGGAGGATAATGTTTACTATCACCACTCCACAGTTCCAAAAAAAAAAAAAAAGAAAAGTGTTGTATTCCTGTCGTACTACAGTGATCAGCCACTGAAGTCATCGACTGCGAAACGTCATCATACACTCTCTCCGTTTACTTCCGTTTCAATTTCTGCAAAAGCGAGTTAGTTCACCTTATCACTTACTTTATAGCAGCTATAAAAATAAGCAGGTGTTCCCTCTCCTCTCGTCTCAACTCGCGCTTTCAAGTTAATACGAAACTTTATTATCGGAGGGAAGAGTTATGGGTAATTCCATACCAGCAAGGTCAAAGTTCTTAAGAGAAAAAAAGATCCTGAAAGCGGTGCTGGATAACTTTCTCCTGTTCCTCCTTTCTTTCCCCAATCACGCCGACAAAGCACATCATCGTTCATGAGGGTGGTGACGTACAACAGACACGATCGATTAAAATAAGGCTGAAAAAACGCTGGAATGTTCCTAAAAACTGCAAGGCTTTAGGACGTAAACACAAACAGGCTTTAGGAAGTAACGCACTGACCTGAGAACACACGGAGACGCCACGTATCAGTGAGTCCGCCTGTGCGGGACGACGGAACCGTGCGAAGGTGAGGAACACACGAGCCTGAACCAGTCGGGAAGGAAATCACTGGAAGCCGTTTCAGAACACAGGAAGTTATACAAATGGAAGAAAAGATGGCCGACGTCAAAGCTCGGAACCAGAACCGCGCACGGAGACGCTCCTTTAACACAACCATCGCTAAATGTTCCCTAAACACCCTGCTCACGCGGGCGAAGGAATGCGCTTATATAAATATATAACTGTTGCTATGCGGAATGATACCTTTTACATGGCAACAACAACAACAAAAAATTTTACGCCACTTTTGGTTCAGTTCATCCCTTAAAAATAAATAGCGTACACAATAAACATGACGAGGAACAAAAGAAGGCGTCCTCACATTAAGACGCACCTGCGGTAAGCACTAGCTGTCGCGTACATGTCTACGTTTGCTAACCGGGTGGTTGTGCAAGTCAACGATTTTCATCTTGGTTTTAGTTTGTAGCTTTGAAGCCAATTTAGTGAAACACTTCAGGCTTTAAGCTCCACCCCCTACTTAGTAAGTGAAACATTTACTGAGGCTATTTTAGAAGAAATACGGTATAACGGTGTACATTAAAGCGAGCCTATAAGAGATGAGACTGGGGCCGGACTTCCCTTAGTGTCACAGCTGATGTCACAAAAACGAAAGAAGCAAATGTCGCACGCTAGTCATCTTTCCCGAATAAATTTAATCTTAGCGGAATTCCGTTTAGCGGCTCTCAAAGCTCAGTGCACGTAACCGGGGTCAGCCCATGAATCAGAAGAGTGGGCCCGAGCCCTTGAGTAACAGTATCCAACTGCTGCAGGTACTGCTGGGATTGGCTGGAATCGGCAGGTGGGCGGGGCAAATAGAGGAAGCGTACCGCAGCGGAAGGGCTGTGTTCTTTCAGGAGCCGGTTGACTGTACACAGGGCCTCCTCCGTCACCATCGGCGGCACTGTCCCGTCGCTATCGCGCAGCAGCCGCACCACGGGATCCCACGGCACGATCTTAATCGTCGCCCGGATCCTCAGCTTCCCCAGCAGCTCCCTGAAGCGCTCCTCCTTCACCAGCCAGCCCTGGTCTCCAGACTCCGACTCCACACAGAGGAAGATGCGCAGGCGTGCACCGCGCCACCCGGCAGCCATGTTTAAAACGCACGCCATCTGGAGCAGGAAGAGGCTGCAGACGTCCACGTAGCCCTGGTTCGCGCTGGCGCTCAGCAGGTTCGACGGCCACACGTCAATCGTCTCGTCGTTTTTCGCGGGGAGGGCGCCTTTGCTTTCAGGCGGAAGCTGGAAGAAGTAGCGCGCCAGGCATACGTTCTTGCCCATTTTGATGGCGTCCAAGATGATGCCTACGTACTCATCCGGCTGAAGCCAGCGCGGGCTCTCTGTGTGACGCACGGGAGGGAAGTGAGCCTGGAGGGACGGGAGATCTACACCAAAGTTGTCCCCCTCGTCGCTGACGACACCGTTCACTGCACCCGTACAGAACGTCAGATCCTGAAGGAAGTAATCCTCCGGGTAACAGTTGTCGTAGAACCCCAGGACGAGCGTGTTGGGCTTCATTCCTCCTGTCGTGGAAGAGCACAAGCAAGACGGTCATGACCAGCACCCTACCAAGTCTAGACCTTGATTAAATCTTCTAATCTTGTAACTACAACTGCTTCGTCGTGCCTCATTTAAGCTTCTATCGATTTCCAAAGCGTCTCAAAGCACAAGATTAGTGTAACGCTTCGGCTATTCCTGCAGATGTGGGTAGTCTCACCCAGGCCGGTGATGCGCAGTAGGTGCTGGGTTCCCTGCCTGACTGAAGGCGAGAGCGTCAGATCCACAAACGCTTTAACACCCAGTTTATCCACCAAACTCAACCAGTAATTATACTGCTGCTGAACAGGGTCCGTCGGCATCATGTCTATCAAAGGGGAGGAAATAAAGACACAGGAAGAGAACAATTATACACTGGAGTCTCTCTGTTCAAAAACTTTCAACAGTGGATTAAGGCTAGAGAAACGTTTAGCTAAATTAGCTAGCTAGCAAACTGAGCATGATAGGCTCATAGTGTGGCACGATTAGCTCGGGAATGTGGGGAGTATCTTATAAGACCGCAACCCGAGAAGGTTCCAAACACAGTTTACAGCTTACATGCGCTCACCCCCTTGGCCCCCAAATTTGTGACATGGGGATGCCCCAAAAGTGCATTGTTTGTCATTTTTCACTGAAGTTGACCAAATGACAGCAATATGACAGCATTCTGATTTGCACCACGCCCACATTTCAGCTAAAATACGCTAAATATGATCAAAAATGCTAAAATGTGGTCTCATTAGCGATACTCGACTGTGCACCTTTGCTTTGTGGGTGGCATGCCCCAGGGCGGTGCCTCCCCTCATGACATCGTCACAAAGTGTGAAGGTCATGTGACACACTTACAGGACATGGTAGAGTATCGCCAAGAGGTCTCACAGCTAGGTGAATTTAATGCTGTATGAACATGATTAACCCCGAATACAAATTTAGATATCAAGGTCACCAATCAAAGGGAAGGTCATTTTTAAAAATGGAGGAAAGTACAGTATTTTAAGGAGTAACTTCAACCCCCAGCCCCACCCTCTACAGTCCGGGATCAAGAATAAAAACAATCAGAAAAATTTGATCTGGGATCTAAAAGTCAATTAAATAAATAAATAAATAAATTAGGCAAGGTACGAGGGGCAAGGGTGTACTTTTGTCAATGATTTCTACTCAAGGGCGGAGTCTGGGGAGACGAGGACCGCCCAGGGTATTTTTATATATATATTTTTTAATAAAATGATTGCTAAAATGGTGAAGTAAAAACTTAACTAAGAAGTAAACGAGGTACGTGGGGAAGGGGGTGTAAACTTATGTGAATGATTCCTATTCAAGGGCGGGGTCTGGGGAAAATGAGAGCCACCCACCTGTGATTACAGAGCATTTCTATTTTTTTATGTAAAAAATTGCTTGACATCAAGAAAACAATAAAAGGAAGAAAAAAAAGATAAAAAAAAGTACTAAATGAAGTACAAATGGTTGAGGGGGGGGGGGGTTAGGGGGTCCCCACACAAGGGTGGAGTCTGGAGGAAATGAGGGCCGCCTACCTCATATTATGGGGAACTGACTTTTTATTTCAACTAAAAAAATGTGATAAATTTAGTGTAAAAAAAAAAAAAAAAAAAAAAAAAAAAAAAGAAAAACAGTGAGGTACA
>JBCNYG010000005.1:26227911-26239862 GCA_039654305.1 Porochilus rendahli | reverse complement strand
TTGCTGAGTTTGCTAGGAAAAAAGAACCCAAACCACCCTTTTTCTGGGTACTGGAAGATCTTGTTGTCTACCAAACCACCCTGAGAGTAAAAACTAAAAGCTTCCCCGCCCGGTCCCCCCCCCCCCCCCCCGACATGCTTATAGCACTTACATTAAGTTGGGCGTGGCTCATAAACATGTCTGATTGAGTAGGTACCACTGTAAAGTAAGGATACACGTACATTAGATAATATCTGTCGAGCTTCCAGGACTCTCTAGCTGCATTTACAAACGCCCATCTAAAAACTCACAGACACGGAGAGGACGGATTGGGTTACCTGGATCACCTGTTACCGACATGTCCAGCTTCGCAGCGTTTCTCTGTTATGTGCGCACATTCAAGGGCAATTAAGATACAGTGAGAATGTGCGTGCGTGTGCGTGGTGGTGGTGGGGTTTACTCACGAGGTGCACCCTCTGCCATCTCAATCGCTGTGATTCCCAGAGACCAGATGTCGCTCTGTAAAAATAAATAAATAAATAAACGATATCATTAAAACCAATCTTAATCATTCCCTTTCACACTCACAATCCAGAAGTGCGCTACAGCAGCGAGCATGCTGCTCATATTCCCTCCTAGTGTTCAACATCAGGAAAATCATTTACTTAGAAAATACAGCCCCACAAAGTGTTGATACCCCTCAGCCCATGTGACGCATCATAACAGGCATGAAGGCGCTTTTGAGCCAGTGACTGGAAAGCAAATTCAAGATGACGGCTGTGGCGGCAATGCTGGATATTGGACCGCGACGAAAATTGATAGGCTTGTGTAGTCGCACAGTCCAGTAAACCAATAGGGGTGTGTAGTTACACGGTTACATCATCCACATCAACAGTGGTGATGATCAGTGATGGTGTTTGAGAAAGTTAATTCAAGATGGCAGCTGTGGTGGCCATATTGGATATCAGACTATAACGCAACTCGATAGGATTGAGTAGTTACACACTCTTAACATTCATGCAATACGGCAGCTGCGGTGGCCATGCTGGACATCGGACCACAACAAAAATCGATAGGCTTGTGTAGTTACACACTCCCAACATCCACACCAAAAACGCTCAGTGATGATCAGTGATGACTGTTTTTTGAGCAAAGCTGATGTAGGAGAAGTGTTGAAAAAATGTTTGAGAAAACAATCGTGCCGCTCTAAAAGAAGCTCGAGAGAAGCTCTTCAAGGAAAGCCATTAAAGGAAAAGAAAACATGGAGCGTCGTATGACAAACGACCGACAGTGGGGGGGCGGGGGGACGCCGTGTTGCGCTGACTGTATTTTGATTGCGTAATAAACAGAGTCCCATTTTTCCTCCT
This sequence comes from Porochilus rendahli, assembly GCA_039654305.1. Taxonomy (NCBI): domain Eukaryota; kingdom Metazoa; phylum Chordata; class Actinopteri; order Siluriformes; family Plotosidae; genus Porochilus; species Porochilus rendahli. The sequence goes on along the minus strand of JBCNYG010000005.1, from coordinate 26,238,516 downwards.
ATTCATTTGGGAAAATGGGTCGAAAAAAATCTGAAAGTTGAATTAATATAAATAAATATTAGATTATATTCTTATTTGCATTGTTTCATAAATGTGTTTAGAAAAAATAATGAAATATTAATTTAGGTTAATTAAAAAGTTTTAAGAAGAAAACTCGTTATAAATACAATATACACTTTAAATCTGATAAATAACAAATCCAGAACAATAATAATAATAATAATTCCGCCACTACAGCTCAGTCATGAACACTTGAGAAGGTCTTTGAGAGGAGAACCGAGCATGACATCACTCATATTTGCTGATCTGGCGTACCCATACAACACACACCCCTCCCCCCACACACCCACATGACAGTTACCCTATAGTCGTAGGTGGAGTCAGGGTTCTCGTCACAGGCAATGACCTCGGGGGCCATCCAGTACGGAGTGCCGATGAAGGTGTTCCTTCTACCTACAGTCCGGTCCAACTGAGCGCTCACGCCAAAATCCACTACACACGAGACAGAGAGAGAGAGAGAGAGAGAGAGAGCGAGAGAGAGTAAGCGATAGAGAGAGAGCAGTAACATTATTAGCAATCATGATGCGCGTTTTTGTTACCGTATTATAACAAGTTTTCCCATTATTACAGTTAATACGGTACGGTGTCGATATGTGTGTCAGTGTATCTGTATAAAGTCGTGCAGGTTGTCAATAAAGAGACGACAAACACGAACACTCTGAAGTGGACACGTGGATCACAGCCCCCTTACCGAGCTTGACCTCCGCGTTCTCAGTCAGAAGAACATTCTGGCCTTTGATGTCTCTGTGGATGACCTTATGTGCGTGGAGGTGCGACAGGCCCTGAGAGAGGACGACAGCGACAGAGAGTGAGAGACGCTCATCCAGGGGGAGTATGGGTTCTCAGGGATGGGGCAAATACAGTTTTATTTTTTAGTTTGTGTGTATGTATGTATGTGTATGTGTGTGTGTGTGTGTGTGTGTGTGTGCTTCTCACTCTGAGAATCTCTCGGCAGATATAAGCGATCCAGTCCTCCTTCAGCGAGTTTCCTTTAGTGTTCTTCACCAGATCAGTCACTGAACCGGCACCGCAGAACTCCATCACCAGCTACACACACACACACACACACACACACACACACACACACACACTTATTCTATCTCTCACCGTCTTTCTGTATTTCAACATTTAAACCGACACGGGGCGAAGACGAGGTGCACCCCGAACGGGGTTAATACACACACAACCTTTCACTCACACACCTCGAGACAATTTGAGACAGCTAATTAGCCACAGACATCCATCTATTTATCTACCTGCATATCCATCGATTGATGCATCCATCCATCCATCCATCCATTAAACAGTTCTTCTATTTATCTATCCATTATATCTACCTATCCGTTCATGTACTTCCTATATCTACCATCATATCTATCACTTCATTTTCTCTCCATCCTAAATTCATCTCCTTCATTTTTATTTATTTACTTTAATTATTTATTAATAATTATTATTCATTTTCTTTTTCAGTGATGTTCACCTTCAACTTCCACTTCATTTCTTTATCTCTCCCTCTCGCTCATCATCCCTCTCTCGCTTTTAATATCTTCAACTTCCTCTTGCTTAATTTGTCTCTCATCCCCCGTTTTCTTTTTCCATCACTCCATCTATCAATCACTCTGTTTCAATCACTCGAACTACATATCCATCCATCTTTCTCTCTCTTTATCCACCAATTCATCTATCTATCCATCTATCTATACAGTAGACAGATAGATGGAGAGAACGTAGACAGATAGATAGGGAGGCTTTGGGAGAAGCCTGTGCCATTTCCTGTCAAAAAACAAAACAAAAACTTGCTGCTTGAATAAAAGGGAATAAATAAGATCGATCGATCTATCAATCTATCCATCCATCACTCTATATCCATCTACCTACCGATCTACTAATCTATCTCTCTCTTTACCTATCTATTGATCTATCCATCAGCCTATGTATCTAGCTATCTATCTGATGAATCTAACACCTTAAAATGGCATTAATCTGCATTGTGGCTGTTAAGAGTCTGATAACAGAAACGATGGAAGCCTGATGGCACCTTTCTGATCCTATTCATCCCCACGCTGCTTCGCTTCTCATTTGCATACACTTAAATTCTGGTTTAACTCCCGCGCGTCGCTCTCCTGACGACTTCACAACACGATCCGTTCTCCTCTTTTCACTGGTTATCGTAGACTAGATAAGAAAAAGGAAATCCAGGGCGACACTTGGACTTTCTACGAGGGTTACCCAAGAATGCACGACAGGAAACGAACGCTATGAGCAGCGGTTTTTGATTTGTAACACCGTCCCTTAAAGGGCGTCATCACGTTTAATTCTGAGTTACGAGTTTAGAGCACAGTGCTTGGATGAACACGAGGGCGGTGTTTGCGGTGTTCTCTCGCACCCAGAGCTGGTCGTCATGTCCGGGCGGACTCTTCTTGACGAAAGCGCCGTAGTACGTTGCGATATTACGGTGGTGACTGTACTTCTTCAGCATGTTGATCTCGGCCTTGATCTCCTCCTCTTCCTCCTCGGTGACGTCCATCACCTTTATCGCAGCCAGCTGTCCCGTCTTCACATGGCGCCCCTTGAGGAGGAGGAGGAGAGAGAAAGAAACAGTGTGTGAGTGGTGCGTATAAATAGCACCGAGCAGATGTGTATTCTATTAATAGATCTAGAAAGCCCCGTATGGGATATCGGAGCCGGCTTGACGGCGACCTCGTTCTCACCTTGTTCCCCCTGCCTTCACGCCTCACCCTGCCCATCTGCACACTCAGCACTAAACCTGTACTACAATGGAGCCAAGACACTCGTAGTGTAATACACATAACTTCCCAGGCTCTTCCTTTCCTCTCCTTATCTCCCACATCAGTCCATCCCTACGGCGGCTCCTCGCTGTTACGGTAATCTGATAGCAGCGATATAAACACATCCATCACACTAAAACCTGACAGCAGCTTTCAGTTCAGCTCGGCGTTCTGTCTCGAGGCTACAGATAATTTTTCAAACTGGAAAACACACATTTAAAAAATGACTTTTCTAATGATGTGCTTATAAATGCTAATACGCTCTGGATGTCAGAGTTGAAAACGCTTCTTACGCAGCTGATGTCATGTTTTCCTTTGGCGTGGTGCTCCGTGTTTGCCGTTTTGACTCGGAACAGATGAGGCATCTGTTTCATATTGGACACCGTGGGGGTCTTCCTTTGTGCCGTGATTGGCTACAAGGATATCCTATAGAAGCTCATAAAATGTATTCGAGTAGTGCTGCGGACTGAACGCAAGGCCACCTGGCTTTTTTATGGATACAGCTTCATCAATACACTGATGCGTTCAGGGACCAGGTGCTCTATCGCTCCTTCCCCTCCTCCCCTCGGATCGCCCACGCACGCGTTAAATATCTCGACTGGAGCAGTCAGACATCATGAAGCCATCCTTCTCTATTCTCACCTTGTACACCTGCCCGTAGGTACCGTTACCCACGACCTCCACCAGCTCAAAGATTCCTGCTGGATCCTGGCAGAGAGAGAGGGGGGGGGGGGTTATTAACACGCACACACAAAAGTTATAAATACACTTTATCTCGGAGCTCTGCGCAGACTGACAGCCCAAGGTCAAGAAACCAATCAGCAGAGAGGTGTGTGTGTGGATCAAGCGAGGCATGCTTCACCTTGCCAAAGTTCCCAAACAGTGAGTGAATGAGCGGGTGGGTGTGAGTGTGTATGTTTTACAGCTGAAATCTGCTACAGTCACCTGTCACACACCATTACATACTAAAAGATAATGTGTGGATAACACTGGGAAAGGCACTGTACACACACACACACACCTCGGTGGGTGGACTGGGCTGCCGTTCATCACAAACACACAGTCACATTTTTTCAATAAAAGCATTTTCTTACATCTTCTTCACTAAAACACAAGCACACCAGAGTACACCAGAGAGAGAGAGAGAGGGAGGGAGGGGGAATGAAGGAGAGAGAGAAATAGACAGAAAGACAATGAGAGAGTGAGAGACAGAGAGAGAGAGATAGAGACACAGACAGAGAGACAATGTGAGAGAGAGTAAAACAGAGAGACATAAAAAAAAGGAGGGGGAGAGAGAGAGAGAGACAAAAACAGAGAGAAGGCAAAAGAAAGAGCAACAGAGAGTGATGGAATGAGACAGACAGATAGATGAAGAGACTGAGAGAAAGAAAATTTAGGGAAAAAACCTTCACGCAGATCTAGCTGATGCAATAAGAGGACAGACACTGTGTGTGTGTGTGTGTGTGTGTGTGTGTGTGTGTGTGTGTGCGCGTGTGTATAATACACCGGTAATCATGCACAAAATGGTTCAGTACAGTTCACTGTATGATCACAATTCAAGCTGAAGTCAGCAGAAATCACAGGTTGCCAAAACCGATGAATAGATTCGCTGCTCAGGTCATGAACGCTTCCCGTACAGGAAATGATGTAATTAAAGTGAGAAAGTGAAATCCAGCATTGTCACTGTTAATCAGTGGATTGAAAAGTGGATTGTTCCAGGACTGGTAAGAGAAGAGTCCTCAATTATGTAAGAAACACAGAATGAAAATGGAGACTCCTTCCACCAACGTGTCCTTACAGAAAATGTCTATCGACCAAATAGCGGTGAATCTGTTACTATAGCAACAATGTAACAAGATCGGACCTCGATTAACTAACTAATAAACAAACTAGCTAGCTAACATCATAGAGCCATGATAGCTAACCCACGTGGCCAGCGTGACGCTGAATGGGTGTCCATGCTAAGTGTAATTGAGCTAATTAATTTCGCTAGCTATGAAATGTTATCGTATTGTTATGGAGGCTGGATTAGCCACGCCCACACATGACCAATTAAAGAAAGCTGTTGTTCATTAGCAGTGATTACGGGTAATCTTTTCTGTTTATATAGAAGTGAATATGAATGGATTTTACGGAACCTCCGTTAATGCAGTAGGAGAAAACACGAGTGCTAAGTGAAGCGTTTTCGACACCACGCTTCCTTCTTGTGCTTTTTAGGAAAGTCCATGCAGGTGAGCTTTTGCTGAATCAACACAGAGAAGATGGAAAGGGAATCACACACACACACACACACACACACACACGCTCCACTGTTGGTCCTGCAGTAACGCAGACGAACGAACGTACATACGAAACCTCCCAAGATAAGATAAGAGATCTTTATTATCTTTAACTGTTGTTTAGCAGCATTTATAAAGGGTACACAAAAGACAACTAAGGTAAATAGACTAAGCTATAAATGTGCATATACCTACATACACAATAATACACAGACACCTAGACATACATATATCCTTTATATGCAAACACATTTACACATTTAGAGACATACACAGAAAGGTGCATGATACGTCAAAGGTGCACGATATACACAGTGTGAGAGGTGGAGCTTTTTAATCATAAGGTGTATTAAATGCTGTATGACATTCGAGACCCGCTCTAAACATGAGCACTGCATAAGAATTACTTCAAGAGTGATCTTGCACTGTCCAGGAAGGTCTGAATGATGGTGATTCAGTCAGTGTACGTGACGGTGGTGGTGTTGGGGCCGCACGTTTAACAGATTGGGGCTAAAAGCTGGTCTTGAGTCTGTCAGTTTTTGTTTTTAGTGTCCTGCACCTTTTTCTGGAGAGGAGAGGGGAGAAAAGGGGATCTCTCCCATGGACCCACCACGTGTGGGAGGCGCCGGACCAACCCTCGGCTACTGACACCAATTTCGGAAGTTACAATTCCTATTAAATAAATACTGATGACACTTTTGAGTTAAAGGTTTTAAATTAAAATGGAAGGTCCATGATTCAGAAACTCTCTCATTGTCACTGTCCAAATACTTATGAACCCGGGAGTATTTTTGTCTGTGTGTGTGTGAGTTTTATCTGTGCTCGGTAACCTTTGATACTGAGCATGAGGATTCTCTCTGACTGTACCTTGGTACACAGTGATAGCGCGAACACATGCTATGCTAGCTGTTTCCACATTTTTTATTTTTTAACACACATGACTGCAGAGATGTCATTTAACCAGCCATGCTCATTCCCACAGAACTGTAACACTCGTTACCTAATCATCCCAGCACCCAGAATCGATTAAATCCAACCGGATAAAAGTGACATTAGTAATTTCCACATGTAGGCTACGCACTTTGGGATTCCTAATCATCCCTAATGAGCTCCTTTATTGTTTTCATTACTCTGATGACCCAGTGCACAACGAGTCCGGGTTCTTCCTGCCTGCGGCACAAAAGGCACCGATCCCTACGGGACGGAATGGAGGTTAGAATCCCGGTTGAAAAGACCCAGACGGCGTACGCATGTCACGTTTTGATGTTGCTCGTAACATCGTATCAGTGAGTGGGCAATTCACAGGACGACCAATTAAAACAGAGCTGAGGTGAATCATCACTCTTAATATTCTCTCTATCACTAAATGCTCTCCCTCTCGCTCTCTCCCTCTCTTTTACTCACTCTCTCTCCCCATCTCTCTTCTGCTGTCTCACTCTCTCTTGCTCCATCTCTCTCTCTCTTCATGTCTATCTCAGAAAGAATTCCACACAGTGGCCTGCAGAGTTCTGGCACGTAACTTGCTGTACCAGCTCACCACTGCACCCTTCCCCCCCCAAACACTCCAACACACACACACAGCAAAGGAGGAAAAAATGAAGTTAATAAAAGACTCAGTGCTTCCATTTTCCTCCGCCGGCTTGGTTCAACCAACTTCATCTGTATAAGCATAACTGTAATTCCTCAGAGCAATGACCTGTAACACGACATGATCCCCGTAAAACTTCATTTTAATTTACCGTAAAAAGTAAACGCTTCCACGGACCCGACATCTCCACCGTTCATCTATAGCTTGAACTCACTGTGACTTTTAAAATTTATTTACATAATAGTTTCATTTGCTTTTACTATCCGTATCTGGCTGATCGACAGAGCGTGAAGGTGGATATCAGGCCACGCCCCTCTCTTTTCTTTTCTTGACATTACCACCGCCTGCACCTTTACAAAGCAGCGAAAGATATCCTCACCAATCAGGGACATGACAGGATGATTTTAATGATATACTCCACACTATCTCACAAGCACAGGGCATTTTCCGTCTTACTGACACCTGTCGGATTAAGGAGAGGGGGTGTGGCTTTCTTTTTTAGGGGTAAACTGAATTTGTTAGACTTCTAATAACTTTCGACTTTCTACAAAAATCTGTCAGGTACGGTTCCCGAGTGGCACATCGAAAGGTGAACGTGGAAATCGCCGATTCGATCAACAGCCAGTCATGAGTTTAATTATCGGAGAGGTTTTTTTTGTACAAAGAGGCGGAGAGCACTTTCCCTCTGAGTGTTAGACCATCCTGAATGCACCTGCACAGCACTACATAAAGATGCAGGAGCCAGGAGCATGTGTCATGGAGGGGGTTCAGTGCTTACTTATGCCCCTTACTGGTTGTTGGGGGTTGTATGTAATGGGGCCAACACCTGATGGGTGGGAATCGGCCGTAACTAATTTTGGCGGAAGGGGAGGACAATTAATAATAATTTGGTTAAAGAGTACATGGTATCCTGTATAGATATTAAAAGCAACACTACTGTTTTTTGGTTTGTTAAACACACATACACACACACTTACATATATACACTGTGATTACCATCGTCCTGTTTTGGAGCAGCTGAAGCTCGTACGGTTAAACACTGACCTCCTGTTATTGCTGGTACTTGAACCTGCAACCTTCCAGTGCCAAGAGCCAGAGTTTTAACATGTCCACCACTGTGCTCCCTGATAGTAACCATGGAGTCTGGGTCAAAACATGTAGGTGGTTTTTCCCAAGAGTTCCTAAGAGAGATCTAAGTCCCTGCCATGACCCAAAGAAACAAAGTTTCCATTGTTTACGAGCAAAACAAACAAAGTGCTGAAGGCAATTTACATCAGTCTAAGCAGTGAAGTGCTTTCAGGTCACACGTTCATAAGGGTGGAGATGATCTCAGGATATCTCAGAGATATTCTCAGTTTTCAGCCAATATAAAGTACGATAAACTCCCGATACAGATTCGAAAACTGCATTCCAACGGACTCGCACACATGAACTCGCAAGCCCGCATCCACAGACTAGCAAGGCCACACCCAGGGAACGGACTCGCAAACCTCTTGCCAAGGAATCGAGAACTAAAGTCTCAAGGGATCTCAAGAAGTGTTCCACAGACTCACAAACCACTTCACAAAAATTGAAAACCGTGGCGCTAAGAGCTCGTAAACCACACCCACCGACTCGTAAACTGCACCCACCGACTCGTAAAACCTGCCTACAGATTCACGACCATGAGCATCATTAATCCCATCCCAAGAAATCTTGAGCCACATTCCCAAGAAATAGCAAACCAATATCCACAGATACATAAATCTAAAATTAAAGACAAGTACAATAAGACTATAATTTCGGACGACTGCCAATTCCTTAACTAACACAATATATCACCAAAACTATATGGACACCTGACCATCCCTCCCCTGTGTGTCTTTTCTCCAAACTGTTATCACAAAGCCTCTCACCTTTGAGCTAATGCTGCAGAATTATTACTTGAGTAACTGGTACTGAGAACCCCAAAACCTGTTCCAGCGTGCCAATGCCCCCGTCTACAAAACAAGGATCATGAAATTACGAGCACCGCCTGCGCCCCGGACCTCTTCACCCAGCCTGATTTCACCGAAGCTCTTGTGGCTGAACAAACACAAACCTTCTCAGGTCTGCAAAACCATCTAGTCGAAAGCCTTCCCAGAAGAACGGAGCTCATTATAACAGCAAATCAGGACTTACTCTGGAACCGGGTGGGGTTTTTTTTAATCATTTGGCTGCACAACGCATCTCACTTCCCTTTTAACGACTAAAGCACAACATGACCAACAGAAAAATATGCTTTCAGTGTACATTCACTTCTGGTTGTTACATCATCATCTAATCCAGATGGGAAACAGCTGTAACATACAAATGATCTGAAGCATTATGATATATGACGCATATATGATGTACCATGGGAAACTGGTTTGTACTAGAATTAGCTTCCTGACATGTGACCAGGCAGGTGTTTAGCACCACTTTTTTTTCTCTCTCCAATATACGGGTTACTGGTTAAAACGACAAGCATGAGCACGAATACCAAATACTCGCAAATCTGAGGGTCAATTATCCAGTGTATCAGAGCGCACAGGTGCATTATTACGCTTCCTATAAGTGTGGCACGAACGTGTAGCTGAACAGATGAATTATTTATCTCTCCATCTCGTTTCCACAGAACTCTTCCCCTTCCTGAATTCCTGTATTATCTTGTTTGTTGGTGTTTTGCGTCTGAAAGCTGTTAAAGCAACAAAAACAAAACTAAAACTTCCATTTGAGTTTGAAAATCGGTTGTTTTAGGATCTGGGCCTTGTTTATGACAATAAGAGGCGTGCTGTGTAAGAGTCGGGTTTTGAAGGGAATTCCCTGCATACAACAACAGAGCTTAACGTGGTATGATCACGCGAAACATGCAGGCTCAGGGAGAACACAACCTCTGCTGTAAACCTACACCTATCCATCGTGCCGACAACAGTTGTAGGTGTGTGTAGGGGTTACTCTATCCTGGGAGAAGAAATCTTTAAATAACTAGAAGGGCGACATTTACAGACAGACAGAGAGGTGTATAATGCAGACATGAGGGTTGCCAAAAATCACAGCCGTGACTGTATGACGCTGAGCCGATACTGGTGTCCTCACAGTGCACGCGCACACACACACACACGCACGCACAATCGTGGCCCAAACACAAGCAGATGGACGATCAGCCAATCAGTCAGTTAAATAGGTCACGCATTTCAGTTTCAGCCATGGTGCGCTCATCAGGAAAAAATTACAACCAGTCAGACTCCAGAAACACTTCTGATTTATACATACACACACACACACACACACACACACACGCACACACACACAGACCAAACAACAGTGTGTGATACTACACAGCAGTATGCTTACGGTAAACACCAGGAAGAAGAAAAGCCCACAGGTCGCGCACGGAGCTTCATGAAAGAACGCTGCAGCCGTGACATAAATGATGCAAAATCCGATCGGCCGAGGCCCGTTCTAACCAACTAAACTGCTCTAGTACTGCGCAGAGGAACCGAGACCTCGATAAGTCTTAAACGTGGACACACAGTCTCTACTGACTACTGACAAGTGCATAGGGATTATCATAACAAAGCACAGGCGCAAGTGCTCATCGCTGTTCATAGCAGAGCATAAAGTGCACAGATCTGGTCATGGGGATTCACAGGCGTCGAGGAGTTCACAGACATAGTCATATCATAACATGATCATAAACAGCAACAATAATATCATCATGGCTCTTCAGTGCTCATGTGGCCGTTCATGAGTGCTCATGGCTGTTCATAAAGCACAGGCACTCATGGCTATTGATAAGAAAGAACAATTGTTCGTAATGAACCATGAGCGCTCGTGGCTGTTCGTAATGAACCATGAGCGCTCGTGGCTGTTCGTAATGAACCAT
>JBCNYG010000005.1:26216954-26227190 GCA_039654305.1 Porochilus rendahli | reverse complement strand
GCTGTTCATCATGAACCATATGCGCTCCTGGCTGTTCATCATGAACCATATGCGCTCCTGGCTGTTCATCATGAACCATATGCGCTCCTGGCTGTTCATCATGAACCCAAATGCTTATGGCTGGTTATTATGAACCATATGCACTCATGGCTGCTTATAAAAAACCCAAGTGCTTATGGCTGTTTATTATGAACAATATGCGCACATGGCTGTTTATTATGAACAATATGCGCACATGGCTGTTTATTATGAACTATATGCGCACATGGCTGTTCATAATAAACCCATGCGCTCATGACAGCACATAAAATAAAGCTGGTTCTTATCGAAAAGCAGGTGCATACGCCGAGTCATATCACAAGAAGGACACAGGCCTGATCATGACCGCACACAGGACAAACCTCAACAGCAGCGCAGAGATACAGATCAACCACCGCAAACGGGTTTCACCAGAGAGGCGACACAGCACGACCGAAACCTGCGCGCAGTGTCCGTGTCTGGGTCCATGACCCGGATCACTCTTCGAGCAGGCGATCATGAGGACATGCACCATCATCACCCCCTCAATAATAATAACAATAACAACAATAACAATGTTATAACAGGTTTAATACGGAGTTGATTCTCACCCTCAGAGCCGCCAGGTCGATCTCATCCAGACTCCGCGTTGGTGCGTTTTCCGACATCTTTGTCCAAGTTTTGTCAGCGACCTCCCCAGATAAACCGTGATTATATCCAAACCGTGGGGAAAAAAACAAACAAACAAACAAACCGCCTCACAAAAACTTCTTAGGTCCCATTAGAGTCTGCGGCTCCGGACCTGACACAAGGTAACTAAGCTAACTAAGACAAGTTAACCAGTTTCACATAAAGACTGTGGAATGTCACTGAAAAAGAGAGTGTGAGAGAGAAAAAGAGAGAGAGAGGCGTTCTAGAAAAAAAAACCTGACGCGTTTGTTTACACAGGCCTGCTCCGTCGAGCCTGGAGACGCTGTTAACGCGGTGAGAAGCTAAAAACGTTAGCACGGTGGCTAATACCTCAGAATGCGTCGCAGCGCGCGGGGAGCTCGAGGCGCCGCTCGTGCCGAGTCACAGCTCCGGTATTACCGAGATTATCGATCACATTTCCCAAACCGAGCTCCCGTTTGCTGCTCATCTTCCCCTTCGGCTTGTAAAACAGCAACAACAATATTTTATTTCTAAAACAGAAGTGTCCCAGAGGTGAGAATCCACCACTGACGCCCACGAAAGAAGTTTAGTCGCAGGCTAGCCGAGCTAATAATAAACACCAGGACAAGCTCCCGCATCGGCGTCGCGTCGGCAAAACCCCCTCCGTGTAAACCGCGACAGCTTCCCACGCACCGAAACAACAGACCGCGCGAGCTTCCTGATAATCACACAACGGGCTCGCGGCGGTCGTTCACATCGTCCCAAAGCTCGTACATGAGAAACAGAGGCATGTCGGGTCGGAACCGCGGCCGGAGTCGGAGTGTTTGTGTGCAGTAGTCCGGCCCGCCTTGCAAACTTTCTCTCCTTCCGTCAGTCAGGCGACGAGAAGCGCGCGCACGCACGCGCACGCACGCGCACACCAAGGAGCTGGGAGTCGATCCTGAAGTGAGTCGACTCTCCGATGCTTTTGAGTGAGTCGGCTCCAGAGCTTTGGTGACTGGCATGGAAAAGTTACAACACACACACACACACACACACTTTTTTATAATTTTTAAAAATATTTGAAATACATTAAAAAATTCCTTAAATTGTGGACACCTGACCGGCAAAACCCTTTATTAAAGAGGTTCCGCACAATTCGATGTCTTTATAGAGCTATAATTTGACTAAATTACTAAAATACAGTTATGCAACACGCCCATGTTGCTCTGAATGTTGAAATGATTATCATTAATTCACTCACACCGAACTGCTTAATGCTATTAGCGTCACAGAGCGGCTGTATCCTATCTCAACCGTCTATGGGTGAAAGTGGGGTACACGCTGAACGGCCTGCCAATCCATCACAGGGCCTACACACACTCACACAGTCATGAGTGAACATGGGAAAAACATGCAATCTCCACACTGAAATGTCCTGGTACTCGAACCCAGGACCGTACTGTTGTGAGGCAGACATGTGAAACACCACGCCCCGGTGCTGCTCTATGAGCATTTTATGGGTTAAAAATAGCTCAGAGCCTGTTGGCTGTAGCTGGAGCCTATCTCGGCCGAATCGGGCGAAGGCGGGGTACACCCCGAACAGCTTGGCATCCTACTCATAATTTCTTTATTTCTCAGGTCTCAGAATGTGGGAATCGATTCTGAGACTCGAGAAAAATGATTCCTAGATTCTAGACCATTACACATTTCGAGGAATCGATTCCTAGAATCTACGTCACGGATCCGTGTGAACCGAAACTGAGTCGATTCTGGAATGGAACAGCTCTCACGCTCGCGCAGGCACCTAGGCTCATGCACGAGGAGCAAAAAAAAAAAAGTGTGTGTGTATGTTGGACTCACACACTCCCTCCCTTTATTTCAAGGGCTTGTTAGGACAAGTAATTTTTGTTTCCCTGGGGAAAAAAACATCTAAATGAATCTTTAGATGATTCTGATTCCTATCCATGTAATAGTCATTATATCCATGTAATATAATAATGATAATAATAATAATAATATTGCAGCTTGGTGGAACAGAGCCGAGTCCTTAATCACTCTGTGGTCCCTTTGAAGCTACAGATAGACAGTGTAGTGCACTATTTATCCTATAGAGAGCCATTTGGAATTCAGCCAGTAGTCCAGTCTAATCAACTATTTGTTTACTTGTATGATAATAATAATAATAATAATAATAATAATAACAACAACAATAATAATAATAATAATAACAATAATAATAATAACAATAATAACAATAATAATAATAATAATAACAATAATAACAATAATAATAATAATAATAATAATAATAATAATAATAATAATAATAATAGGGCGGCACGGTGGCGAAGTGGTTAACACGTCCACCACACAGCACGGGTTTCCTCCCACAGTCCAAAGATATGCACAGTAGGTTAAATGGCTGTTCTAAATTGCCCCTGGATGGAGTGTGAATGGTTCTGTGTGTGTGTGTATGTGTGTGTTGGTCTGGCGAGCTGTTCAGGGTGTACCCCATCTTCATGGCACAACAACAACAACAATATTAATAATGATAATAATGATGATGATAATAATAATAATAATAATGATAGCCATGTATTTCAGATCACTAGTTTCTTGATTTGGACTTCTGTTTAATTATTTTTCTTTTTTTTTTTTTACTTTTCTTGAAATGATACCCCTGCTTCTGTTCCCTAACACTTAATCTTAGACTTTGCGACTTTCTACAAACAAATGTTGCGCTGCCGAGTTATCATGCGTGCGCTAGATCGTTCCTCCGCCCACGTGGTCTTGTTATTGTTCTAAACAGATACAGAACCAAAACAAGATGTAGGACAGGTGAATAGGAGATACTAAGCTCGTGAGCTGGTGTAGTTAAAACCGTGAGGAAATGTGTGTATTGGTGAATGGAGAAGTCCTTTAACGTTATGAAAAATTAATCTAATCTCCATGAGGAACAAAATAAATGTTAATACCACATTCTGTATGATGACAGTGTGTATAATTTGTAATCTGTGGAATATAACATTGAGAAATTACGGTATGTTGAAAAGTATTTATTCTGGATCAGGATAAAAAAATAAAAATAAACCTGGGAAGAAACCAGAAAGACTTTATGAAAGGTCCATGTTTTATTTTGAACATCTTACCTGGCTCGCAACAGTAGGTCAGTCAAGTGTTAGTTAGTGTTAGCACAATAAAACAGCAAATACAATTATCACGTCAGTACTGCATTCTGACTTACATCCCTACGCTATGATTTACACAGGGTTCGACTAAAATATCCACCATTTAGAGCAACAATTTAAGGAAGAACACGGTGTACAAAAATAGACCACCATAAAAGTTTGTTTAAAAAATCTGATAGTATTTTTAAGGTAGAGTATACAAGTATTGCACTAACCATTAATAGATAAAAGTCTTAGACGCAAACAGTACGCGGTGAACTGATCATCACAAAGTTTAACAAATAGTAGAGAAAAAAAACCAAAAAATCAGTAACATAAAATAAACATTGTTTAATATATGGAATGTACTAGAACGTAGAAAGTCTTCGACCCAAACTACTCTTATAAAAGGTTATAATCGGAAGTATTAGCATACGATTGAGAATACCTGTTCGTGGCTTCCAAAGTTGACTCAGGATATTCCGTAGTAGCGGATTTAGCGTGGCAGGCTTTCCATACGTAAAATACTCATTAACATAGTGCTCATGATAGTAATGCTTCCATTATATCTGTAAAATACAACACCAAATACGAGTATTACGAATTAGTAGCAAATTTCCAGTTGGTCCGAGACCCGGCGTAGTATTTAAGAGCAATTCAAGACGACGATACGGCCTGAACCTGCTTCTTTATCTACTTCAGTTAGTGCTCCGTACGTCCGTAGTTAGAGTACACCCTGGTGTTTTAGTCCCTCCATTCACTGTCGGAATAAACTACACATGGTCAACTGAGCGGATAACTCAAAATCCGAACCGCTACTACATCAGTGTAGCATTCTGGAAAATAATAGGCTTCTGGACACACCCTAAAGCAGTAACAATACCGAGTTGGCTAAGGTGAAGTGGTTCTTCAGATATTGCCTGGAAATGGTTGTATGGGAGAAAAAGAAGAAGAAAAAGAAAGGAGGAACCGAGAGACACATAAGACCTAAAAACAGATGTAGGGATGCCGACGGGATCCGCGTGGCGGCTGTGACAGTTCCTCGACCTCAGCTCCATCGCTCGAGTTCGGAATTAGTTCTGGACTGCAGATGCGCAGCGATGATCGCCTCACGCGGCTGGTCTTTTTGATTTCTACAAACCTGCGATTGTCCAACAAATTAGTTTTACACCAAAATATAAACAAACTAGCATTAACCGAAACCGGAGCATCCCTGATTAGCGATGATAGTTACAAGAATTGTCCAAAGAGTTTAAGTACGGGGATGACTGTCGAGTCGGACTGTTTCGAAATAACAAGAAAACGTAGCCTTTGGGGCTTTAAATTAAAAAAAAGTAAAAAAGTAAAAAAAAAAAAAAAAAAAAGGAAAACGTGTAGTCCTGAATAAACCTTAATAAGCTACAGTCAACTAAAGCCAGGGATTAAAGCCAAACCATGAACTGGGCTTAAAGTAGGAAATTCATATTCATATCTTTATTTGTATCCATTTAGAACACACCGTTTATACCCAATATTATATTTGTATACTCGGGAACTTCGCTAGTATTCAGAATCATAGTAAGCTCAGCCATCTTAAGCTCGTTTAGCATCTAGTGCTCATTTTAATTTAGAAATACTTATGCGTTTGTAAATCTGAAC
Organism: Porochilus rendahli; assembly: GCA_039654305.1. Taxonomy (NCBI): domain Eukaryota; kingdom Metazoa; phylum Chordata; class Actinopteri; order Siluriformes; family Plotosidae; genus Porochilus; species Porochilus rendahli. The sequence continues at coordinate 26,221,734 of JBCNYG010000005.1, read as the reverse complement.
CAGATTTAAAAAGAAACAATCGTGGAAAAAACCCTAAAACCGAATAAAAATATAAAAGTATAATAACGTTTTTGTGATTTGTACATCGAAGTCGTAATATTCACGATTCGTTCCTTCGGACTTGGGATTGATTTCATAGGGGTGACATCCTGTGGTCGACCGAAAGAGGATTTTCTCGTGGTTGTCTCACCTCGCCGTTACTGTACGAGCAAAATGGTATCGGGGTTTTGTTTTATTCCTCAAAATTTCTCAACACTAAAAATCATGAACTGAAATGAAGCCCCGCCCCATTGCCAGCGAGTCTATTTCCACGGCGAAATGTTTCAGTATTCTCGTCTATGTTAGTCACAGACTGGACGCACAGGCGTCAGGTCCAGAGGGGACGGATGTTGTCTGTCGGGGGGGTTGTCGATTACAGCGTTACATAAGCAGGTGGAACGAGAGATTGAGCGACTGCTTCTTCTCCCTCTTTCTCTTCTTCTTACCAAACAATCATCAAGTTTGATAACAACTGTATTACATAAGCATAATCACTCAGGGGGAGAGGGATATTATTGCAGGACTCAGACAGATCTACACTTCCCCTACACGCTCCATAAAACAACCCCTCCATCCCACTCTCTCTCTCTCTCTCTCTCTCTCTCTGTCCTCAATCACCCTTTTAAAAGCATTTAAAATACCCTTCCCTTCTTGCTACATCCCTCACACTTCCTCTGTCATTTCCGCTCGTCCATCTCTCCCTCTCTCTCTCTCTCTCTCTCTCTCTCACTTACTCTCTCAGCACTCTCTCTCTTTTATACCTGTCACCATAACAACCACAAATGTTCGCACACAGATTTACTGGCACCGCACCGAGAGGTGTAGCACCGGGGAGAGAGAGAGAGAGAGAGAGAGAGAAGAAGAGAGAGAAGAAGAGATATAGGAAAAGAGGTTGAGAAAGTGGTGCAGTCCGCCTACACGCCGCCGCAACACAAAATGTACGTTCTGTCCTGATCATTTTATCCAGACACTCCTCTCTCTCTCTCTCTCTCTCTTTCTCAGACACACACACACACACACACACATACACACACACACACACACACAGCGGCATTTTACATATCGACAGCAGCCCCGTTCTCTCCGTCTCCCACCGAGCCATTTTAAAGCCCGAAATCCTCTGCAGGAGAGCGCACACTTCCACACTTCCTCTCGCTCCCGCAGAGCGACATGAGTCACTCCACTACGATTCGGTTCGGCTAATCGTTCTCCAACCACAACGCCACATCCTCCGCGACATTAGCACAGACAGGAAACACTTTGGGCTTCTATCTCGACCAAACGGCGACTACAGGGCGAACATTAGTGTCCGGATCAGTGTCTGTTTGCTTTCGTGTGTTTTTCTGGCTACGCCGTTATGTCCATACGTCCTGAGGAACTATCCCCTCTTTGCTAGTGGCTGGAGGAAGCAGGTTCTCCTCGCACAGGAAGTGTAAGGGGAAGTGGACCAGGATGCCGCGGATGGCACGCAGCTCTTCGGCGGCCTTCTCCGGGTCGCTCTGGACCAGGGCGGTCGTGTTGACGTGCTCCTGCAGCTCGCGCAGGTTACGGATCGAGTCTGAAGGAAGGCATTGGAACACCTGCAGACCAACAGGAGCAGGGGGAAGAGTCGGGTTATAAAGGAAAGGGTTCAACGTGTACCAACACCAACACACACACACCCGACCACTTGCACATTTATGTAGTTTTTTTTCCCCACATCATTGACGTCATTACTGCCGCCGCACTTGCGTCTCAAACTCACCCTTTCATAAATGCAAGCGTTGGATTTGGCGATTTTATTCCACACCTCAGAGAAGAAATGATCGCTGACCGGATCGTCGATATCCACCGAGGGGTCCGAATCGGCCCCCAACAGGACCCTGAGACAGAGGGAGAGAGGGAGAGAGAGAGAGAGAGAGAGAGAGAGAGAGAGAGAGAGAGAAGAGAGAGAAGGCTCCCTTCAGCCTCCATGAAAATCCCACTTCACTTCTCATCTTCCTCAGGCGTGTCTCTTGTTCTGTCCTTTCCGAGCTCTCGCCGTGCAGATTAATGCAAAATAGAGCCGATCTGAAGCTGGGAGACACACACACACACACACACACACACACACACACACACACACACACACACACACACACACACTGCTGTGATTCATCCTAAAGCAGCATTTTGCTTCAGCAACAATGGCAGAGTCACATCGGTTCAGCTTTATTCAGTTCGATTTTCCTCCAGTCGCAAGTGAAGCTATAAAGGGAGCGATTTTTTCCCCCGTCTTCTTCTTCTTCTTCTTCTTCTTCTTCTTCTTCTTCTACTTCCATCTCAGCTGGAGATAAATGTAGTCATATGATAATCCGTCAGCTGGGCGACAAAACCTTTAGAGAACTTTAGTTACGTTTCAATGCGTACACAATAAAGTGACACTGAAAGCAGGCTGTCTCTTCATGTGATTTAGACAAGGTCTACTGCTACGTGTTTAGTTAAAGGGGGGAGAACATAAAGAGCGATACACCTTTTAATGTCGATCACGTTTCTTTATTTGATGTTGTTTGTAACAGGATGTGGGAAGAAAAGCAAAAGCGGAGGCAAGAAGACCGACAAACAGACAGACAGACTTAATTTATCCCTGTTTCCATAGCAGCCTGGCTAACACTCGTCCACAGGAGCACATTAAACTCGACATTGAACAATATATAATACAGCAACGACAAAAATTTCAATCAAAAGGCAGATAACTCTCTCTAAGAGGGTAAGTATATACTACATGGAAACTTGAAGAAAGGCAAACTAAAACGACATTTTAATTCATATATTCTTTCCTTCATTCATTTTCTGAACCGCTTAATCCTATTTAGGGTCGCACGCAGGCTGGCGCCCATCTCAGCCAGCACTAGGCTGGGGAGGGGGTACACCCTGGACCATCGCAGGGCAGAAACACGCTGACGGCAACTCGATGACCTACTGTTTAAGAACGACAGCGATTGTTCTTTTCCATGCCTCTCACCACAGACAGCGAGACTTGGATGGCCTTTGAGAAACCAGTCAGCTGCACTGGGATTGGTGGTAGTGGAGCTAGAACGTTTTCTAGTTTATTTGTTAATATCAGGTGTTCTTTGTGGACTTTACGTGTTCTCTCAATACTTGTAAGGCATGGATTTTCTTCCAGGTACTCCAGTTTTTTTTTATTTGTTATTTTTTTTTGCACACCACAGTCCATAGACATGCACATTAGACTAATCGGCTGTTCCAAATTGCCCTTAGGTGTGAGTATGAGTGCAAATGGTTATGTGTGTGTGTGTGTATGTGTTGGCCCTGTGATGGTCTGGCAAGCTGTTCAGGGTGTAACCCGCCTTTGCCGGTTGTTGGCTGAGATAGGCCTCCGCCTCTCTATGATGCTAGTAGTGAGTGAGGAATTAATTATGTGACTAGACGTAGCTAAAGACACCGTAAAATAAGAACTGGAAAGTAGGCAGGTACAAATACCAACCTATTGTGCTAAAGTTGATTGTCACGCATTGTCACGAATGAAAAAATCTTTCCGAAGATGTGTTATTAAAAGTCCAACATTGAAGAATTTGCAACCGCACCGCCGCCTGCACCCCACAAGTACCACCATAGCTGTTATATTATAGTTTACTTAGCAAGACAATGCTAGCAAGGAAACAGTCACAGCAAAACCGATGCCAATCATCTCAATGCAGTTTGTGTTTCGTACAAATCTGTTTTTATCTTGTCGGTTTTTTTTGGGTTTTTTTGCTCACAAACTGCCTCAGTCTGACAGTCTACTAGAGGATTTAGTCCAACAAGCCAGTCAGCTGTTCTCACTGGTCTGAACTGTGTCTCAACAAATAGCTGACTTAGCAAACACACTAATACTGTCGGTAATTTTATACAATTAGCTACCTTAATAATACCTTAATAGCCCACGCTAGCATTACCAGCTAACAGTCTGTAAGAAACTTTACCCCATTACTCGCCAAGAGCGAGTGCCTCTATTGGTGAAAATCAACAACAGTGTTCACTCTTGTCACGCTTCTGTTCCTGTGCCTTGTTTTCTTTGCTGAAGGAGGTAGTTTCTTGCCTGGAGCAGGAGGTGGTGGTGTCAGTACCTTCAAAATGATTGACAAGAGGTTAGAAAAAGGCCTTGGGGCAGAGATACTTTTTCGACTGGTTAGAATGCTGATGTTGGTCTGAGGGTAGACTGGACACAAAAGTGATATATGATATAAAGTGGGATTATAAATCAGACAGAACAGTCCAAGGAGTAGCTGGTTAGCATGCTAACGTCAGTAGATATCTTTGCGACACAATGCCTAGATATGTTTGACATGACATCAAAACTTTTAGATTTATTTATGTTTCTTCACGTGAATTTTACAGTTGTGGTCAAATTTTTAATTCCCGGGTCTGCCAGGGTTTCCTCCGGTACTCCGGTTTCCTCCTACAGTCCAAAAGCACGCACAGTAGGCTTATTGGCTGTTCCAAATTGCCCCTAGGTGTGAGTGTAAGCGTGAATGGTTGTGTGTGCGTGTGTTGGTCCTGCAAAGGTCTGGCGAGCTGTCCAGGGTGTACCCCGCCTTCGCGCGGAGTCGGCTGAGACGTGCTCCATCCTCCCTGCGACCCTGATTAGTTGCAAGCAGCTTAGAAAATAAATGCATGGATTATTATTTACATATAAATGTCTATTTAGGGCGGCACGGTGGTGTAGTGGTTAGCACGTCCGCCTCACAGCAAGAAGGTCCTGGGTTCGATTCCCAGCTCG
>JBCNYG010000005.1:26175190-26194746 GCA_039654305.1 Porochilus rendahli | reverse complement strand
CGCTGCATCAGGCCAAACGAGCTGCGTCTCCTTTCCCTTACTCCGTTCATCCCCCCGGCGTCCTCTCCTTCATCCACAAGTGGGGTCATACCCAGGAACCGAGGGATCACCTCCAGGAAAATCTGGCCAAGAAATAAACAGAACTTCCTGTAATGAAAAACAGCCAATTGGCCTAAAGTGCATGTCTTTGGACAGACGGAGGAAACCGGGAAGCTCAAAGAAAACCTCAGTCACAGGGAGAACATGCAAACTCCACATAAAAACGCCCTCACCGAGCCCGGGACGCAAACCCAGGACCTTCTTGCTGTGAGGCAGATGTGCTAACCACTACGCCACCGTGCCTATACTGTAGGTAATAGTCCATCGGCGTCCCTTTTACATGAAACGAACCCCATATTGAAGACCTACATGTTTGATGTTGCGAGGCATGTTGTGTGTGCTTGGGCTCCGGCAGGAGTAGTTCAGGACGATGATGCAGTTGGTGACGATGAGAGTAGTGACGGACATGACGAAGATCAGGTACCTGAGAGGAAGATTCCAAACCAGCAAACTCAGGAAGTTTTAAAATATAGTATAAAAATTCAAAGTAAACAGAGAGAATTATTCCCACACAGGGACTCACTTCCCGATGAGAGGAACGGAGAGAGACGTTTCCGGAATCTTCTGAGCGATCAGAAACAGGAAGACTGTCTGAGCCAGGAGGACCGAGATGGACACAGTAATCTTCTGTCCTCCAGCTAGGAGATAAAGAGAAGAAAAGAAAAATGAACAATAAACCAATAAACAAGTCAATAAATAAATTAGGGGGAAAAGAAGCAAAAAATAAACAAAGAATGAAAAAAGGATGGAAGAAAGAAACTGAAAAAAAGAACCAGTAACAAAAGAACAAAAAAGGTCAAAGAAAAAAATAACTATCAATAAAAAGGAAAGAATAAAAGGAAAGAAAGAGATTCCAGTTACAATGAAAAAAGAAAGAATGAATGAAAAGGATGAAATAATAAAAAAGATGAAAGAAAGAAAAATAAGAAAGAAAAAGCAAGAAACAAAAAAGAAATACCAAAAAAGGAAAAAGAAAGAAAAAAGAACTACCAATAAAAAAGAAGAAGAAAAAAGAAAGAATGAAAAACACAAAGAAAGCAGAAAGAAGCAAAGAAAGCATAGAAAAAGCATGAAAAAAATAGAGTGATAGCAAAAATAAGAAAGAAAAGTAAGAAAGAGCAAAAGATGAAAGAAAGAAAGAAGCAAAAAGGGAGGAATAAAAAGGAAAGAAAGAAACAAAGTAAAAAACAAAAAATAAAACAAAAAGAAAGAAAGAAGCAAAAAAGAAAGAAAAAAACAAATTAGAAAAAGATGAAGGAAAAAATATATATAGCAAATAAAAAAAGAAAAAGTACCAGTGACAAAGAAAGATCTTATCAATGTATCTATCTATCCACACATGCACTCTTTCTTTCTTTCCTGTTCTCTCTCTCTCTCTCTCTCTCTCTCTCTCTCTCTCTCTCTCACCCTTAGCAGGCATGAAGTAAGCCAGTACAACGAGGGAGGAGATGAGTGAACAGGGCAGAATGATGTTGATGATGTAGAAGAGGGGTTTCCTCTGGATGATGAGGTTGAAATAGACCTCCTGGTACTCCAGGTCATCCGGGGTGTAACGCGTGTTGGTGAGTTTGCGTGCCGGCCGATGCTTGATGGCCCACTCTCCATTTTCTGCGCAGACACATGATTGGCTGAGGGTTTGCTAACAGGAATGTGTGTGTAAAGGGCTATCTGTTGATCTAGTATTAATTTTCCGAGACATGTGGCGGGTATGGAGGCAGTAATAAAGAGAAGTGGGTTTATAAGTGGGGAGGTTCATGGTACCAGTGAAGGCTGCAGGGTCAATATCCACCCACTCGATGGGCTGTTTGGTGTCCGCATCGATGGCCAGGATCAAGTCGATCTCGTTAGCGCTGTATGTCTGGGACCTATAAAATATAATCACAACAAAAACCGATTGGTCTAACAATCCTACAACAGAATAGATCTGTTTTCCAGACTTCAAAACATCTGCTAGCATCGACTCCACTGTCTAGAATCGATCCAGCTGCAAGTTTTCCATGAGGAGGCATTTAAAGGGACGGTGTGTAGCATTTTTAGAGGCTCTCTATGCAGAATTAAGTACATCATCAATCAATATGTTTTAATCCATAATCATTAAAAGAAAGTCATGGAGTTTTCAGAGCCTGATAATAAGCTGTTTATATCTACATGGGAGGCGGGCTCCTCCCCGTGGAGGCCACCATCTTGCAGAGCCATGTTTCTGCAGTAGCCCAGAACCGTACAGGCTTCAAAGGAGAGTGGGTCAGAAATGAAACTTCTATTGGTTGCAATCTGCGATTTGCAATCCTCACCACTAGATGCCACTAATCATCGGTAAATTTACACACCGTACCTTTAAGTTATCTCTTTAATAAAAAGCATTTAAAGGAAATTGGGTGTGAAATAAAAAAAAAAAAGATTTAGCTGATAAATTAAAGAAAAGTACACCTTGAGTGTTTTTCTGAGACTTGGGTGCCTTAAAGAGTCCACATGGATGATTTTAAATTAACTGCACCAGAGCCCTTGACCATATTTGGACATCTTGTGCAATGCGTGACTTCTGAAGGACTTAGAGACGTCCGAGAAGGTCTTTCGCTCTGGTAAGTGTGTGCAGCGCTTGACTAAGCTGGGTTTGGTGTGTTTAGCGCTCCGGCATGATTAAAGGAAGTGATGTCACAAACAATCTTTCATGGGTTGAAAATTGCTCAAAAACGCCACCTACGGTTGAACATCTTCCTGATCCTTGCAAGGCCCACACTGACGTAGGGTATACATATACCTCATAAATAACAAATTATAATGATTATAATTTCAGAAATAAACAACGTGCGGCTCCCCTCAATAAGACCCCGCCCTTTAATGGAAGTTTTTGAAACTGCTTTTCAAAAATATATGTTGATCAAAACTTATCAATAAATTCCCGTCCTACAATTCCAACCCTCACCCCACCCTCTACGGTGGGAATAAAACACCAAATGCATACAGTATTTGAATTAGAAGTAGCGTCAGGGTGATAGCATTAACACCGCCTCTTCACAAGTGCTCTCAAAGTCCTTCCATTTCATAACATGCATGTTGTCGTATTGTACCTACCTGAAGACCAGCGTGCAGTTCTGCCAGTCGAATGGGAAGTAGGTAATTTCTATAGCGCAGGTGCTGCGGTAGATAGCAGGAGGCAACCAGTACATGGCACCATCACTGTAGACTAGCACATTAGCATAGTATGCTACATCAAATTTTCCATCAATGCTACAGAGGAAAGAGTGACAGTGAAAAAAAGCCAGATTAAAAAGGCATTCTGGAAGATTAAAACTAATATTTGCGGTACATAAGAGACGTTCATGGGACGAATCAGAGGCGTGTCATACTTGTTCTCCAGTACTATATCTGGTAGCCACACTGTGGTGCAGGGTACACGGACAATGTCGATACCAAAGTACTCAGAGACGTTCCATGATAGCCGGTAATCGATCCATTGCTGGAACAGGAAAAGTTTAATAAATAATTTGAAAAATAATATAAAATTCTACAAATAAATATAAATAAAACAGACAAATATTTCTGCTTAAAAACATTACAATATTCATTCGCTCGTTTCCACTAATTCTTAAATATCATTGTGCACATTAAAGGTATACCGTCCGGTTCCATCCCCACAACATAACATCGGATTCCTTTATACAGGGTGACCCAATAAAACCTCCCATATTTCAAAGGTAAATAAAAAATAAATTGTTAAAGATCATCAAGTTTTTATGTTTCACACCGGACACTTTATTCAGTACAGCTTTTACCCATCATGTATTAAAGATGATCCTGCGTGTCCCAGTGTCGATCTCCTGCCGGATAGCAACCTTGAGAGCTTTGAGTGTTTGGGGTGGATGAGGATGTGGTTGAGATTTAAGGTAGCTCCCCGGTTAATAATCACAAGGGGCGAGGTCGGCTGAACAAATCTAGGCAGCTCTTAAGGTTGGTAATCATTGAAAGATTAAACCATAACGTTGCTAAATGACATACATATGTGCAACCTAACACTGACATAAGAACGTTATCATGACGGTAATAATACCCGTGTATATGTAGGGAAGTCCAGTTGGTTTACGGTAGAGCAATCTTAGAACTATTGTAGGAAAACCGTATGATTCTAAACACATCAAATGACTCAAAAAGTGTCTAAAATCCCTGTCTTTCATCATTCGTGACGTCATACAGCCTCGCACAACAGATCAAAGAAATGGACCTGATATCGAGAACATGTTGAAAACTTCATGATAAGCATCTACGGCGGCGTTTTCCGTTGCACAACAGATGACTTTTGTACGACATGCCCACAACTGATCTAGGAATTTGTCCAATCTTCTATCACGGACCTGGTGTATACCTGTTTTGCGACATTCCATACATTACAGGGGCTTTCACAGAGGGTGGAATTTCCCGTTCGGAGCATTTAAAACAATTTGCTCTGATACCAGTAGAAAATTTTGGGGTACTCACAATCTCAATCCACACGTTGGTGGTGAGCGTCTCCTCTTTTTCATTCTGTGAAGCGAAACAATTAGGATTTAGTCTGAAATAAATTTAAAGCTACACGAAATACAAAGAGCTCTTCAGAATTTTTACTGAAGTGTCTGTGGATCATTATCTGTCAGACTGTATAGTAAAATCACCAGCTAGTTTGTATAAATTTGTATAATTAAGGTTAATACGTGAAAATAATGTGTGAATAAATGTTCACCAGTTGCCCAGAAGGAGGCGACATTTCATTATAACTAAAAAACCTGCAGATGTTTCAGGTTATGTTTGTGCATGATAAAGAGGTGCCTTGCACTCCATAAGCGCCCCTCTACTTATTAATGTGACAAGTACATAAATGATATTTGGTTGTTACCAGGGAGATGAGGTTGGTGAGGGTGAGCTTGACTTGAACTTCCACCTTGTCTTCTGGGTGCCTCACTGGCCGGATGTTTTTATTGTAGTTCTTAAAAATAGCTGCTATGAGCTGAGTCTCTTCATTTCCACTGGCTGGAGACATACACACCGGGAGGAGAGAGGGGATCAGTGCTTTCTAACAGATTGAGTGAAAGCTGGTACCTCATATTTTAGTTATGGAAGGAAGTTATGATTTTTTTTTTTTGTTTTCTTGTCCGTCTCTCTGTCTGCTAGCAACTGGGTTGCTGGGTTGGTGATCGCCCAAGGATGTTCCTATTACATTTAGGGTAGAATCCATGCACCTATGACATCATAAATTCCCTTTAATAATGAGCTAAAATAAAAAAAAACAAACATGTCTTCTGGCAAAATATATCCGATTTAAATTAAATTAGTTTTGTAGGTTCAGAATCAGAAGCTTTAATGTCAGACCATATTTCATCCAGATCTGAATCAAATTGTGCATTTCGAGGACAATTATATTTAAATATTATATATATATTAAATCTTTATATCTCTTTAAAATTTGATCTGATCAGGACAGAATTTGTAGGGGTATGCTTTCATTGTCAGGGAATTTAAATATACAACAGTCACCAATTGATTCTGTAGATGACAGAATGTTAAAACCTTGGCGGAGGTTTGCGCGCCCGAGTGCTCTTGCTAACTTAATTATTATTAGAATAATAATAATTTTTTATTGCTTATGTATTGCCATGAAATTAATGCAGATGCTCTGCCCTCTCACAAGGAAATATCTTGCCATTATGGTGACTATGGTGGTAATGTACTTGCGATGGCACATGGGGTGTTAGCTTTTAAAGTAAAGATTTTAAGGTAAGTCAGTGGTCCTTAATGGTATTATAAGTACTTTCAATTCATTTTTAAGATATAGTTAGATTCTCAAAGTACACAATACGTACCCCTGATGGTACGATTATAGCTTGAAAAAAATGCAGTGTGGTATCATCTTTTATAGGTAATTTGCTGGTATTACCAATACATCATCAAGTCATTTTGTTTCTTCCTTTCATTTTACTGACAAATTAGGTCATTTTTTTGTATATCAAAAGACACACTATTCAGTTAGCTAAAAAAAAAACATGATTTACAATAGAGATGATCTAAAAGTAGACTTACAACACGTGAAAGCACAACAACTGCTCAGCATGGCATTTAACTGTTAAACTGTCCTTAAAAAGCGACCAAATGCAAGAAAGATTAAAGAAACTAATGGCATAAAATCCTAGAGGACGGCAGATAGAAAGACCCAACAGAAATGCGCTGCATCCAGAACTCCACACCTACCTGGCACTAATGTATTCACAAATGCAGCTACCACCAAACAAGTCCAAAGAGATCGCGCCGCCATCGCCACTCTCGGTCGATCTCAACCTTCGACACGCCCGAGTGCGACTTGGTAAGAAACAACCATCAAGAGTGTTTGTGTCTGAGTGGCTTCTTGCCCTTCCTGAGCTTCAGCTGTTGTTGAGCGCAGCTCGGGTTACACACCCACACTTGGCACTGCTCTTCAAGTCAACCCCCTGGTTTGGCCCCTCATCATCGGGGCCATCATTAGAATGATTCTTGGATTATTATCTTCCACTGAACATGATTGCAGTGATAATGATCATGAAAACAGGTTAACAGAATGGTTTCCATATATATTAATGACAGGAGAATTCTTACAATATATTTTTTAAATGTACAGCATTTACATTTATTTGAATAACTGCCAAAATGGTGCAATATTTACCTTAAAGTGAAAGCATGGCAGAGTGTCCAAATTTCTGCTAGTAGTTTCCTTTGTAAAGAATCAAAATCAATGGGCTCGATGGAGTGCAGAACTGGCGGCAAGGCTGTTGTCCATTTCACCCCACTATGATATAAATAACCAGCACTTTGACCGCCACGGTCAATGGCACTGGAGGCGTGTATCTGTATGTCTGCAACATTATAAGCATGGACCAAAATGGTGAAATATTTGACAAGCATAAACTTTACACAGTAAAAATAAATAGAGCAGCACGGTGTGATAGTGGTTAGCACATCTGCCTAACAGTTCGATTTCCAGCTCGGGCGTTTCTGTGTGGAGTTTGCATGTTCTCCCAGTGATTGCGTGGGTTTCCTCCGGGTACTCCTGTTTCCTCCCACAGTCCAAAAACATGCACAGTAGGCTCACAGTCTGTTCCAAATTGCCCCTGGGTGTGAGAGTACGTGTGAATGGTTTTGGGTGCGTTGGCCGAGGTGTCCAGGGTGTACCCCGCCCTGATAGGCGCCAGCCTCCTTGCGACCCTCATTTGAATTAAGCGGCTTACAAAATAAATGAATGATGAATAAATGACTAAATAAAAAATGACTGCAAAATTAGGGTCACAGAGAGGCTAGAGCCTATCTCAGCCGACTCTGGGCAAAGGCAAGGTACACCCTGAACAGCTAACCAGTCCATCACGTGGCAACCCACAACCGTTTATACTTTCACCTAGTGGGAACTTGGAATAGCCAATTAGCCAATTAGCCTAATATGCATGTCTTTGGACTGTTGGAGGATGCGGGCGTTCCCATGACAACCCCATACAGAAACAATCTCACCGAACTTAAGCCCAGGGCCTCCTTACTGTGAGGCGGACATTATACTCACTACAGCATCGAGCTGCCCACATCATTTCCTGAAGTGTGATATTCCTCTAATAGCACCATAACTATAGAAACCAATACTAAGGTTTCTTAAGTTATAAATGAACATGCGATACTTTTTCCAGCTAAAATTATGCAATGTATGCGGAGTAAACAAGAACAGTTTGAAGCATAGCATCAGTGAATCCCAGCTCTGATACTGTTGTGAAATACAAGAGTTCATTCAGAGTGTATGAGAGTCCATTCTAAGCTAATTCTCTGTTATCAAAAACAAACACATTATCATTGGGGCGTCCTTTTATCACTGTCAGTGATTCGTATCAAGATACTAGAATGATTCATTCCTAAGTTAAATCGCAAGTGTGTATCAAGAGGTTAAAGGTCTAACAGACTTTCAGAATTACTTTCCCCTATCAGTGATCTCAATATTGTACTGGTATTGAACTTATCATTGTTCCCAAACTCGCAAGTCGACACGCATGCATGGTGAGTAACCACAGCCGTACCATGGCAGAAACTACTCATGAAAAGAGTACAGTTCAACCGGAGGTTGTGTTTCCAGTTACTCTTCCGTTTCATGTCTCATTTTCCACTTAGTATTTATAGAGCGCTATGGACGGAGATGTTTGGAATTTCATGTAGCGCTCCAGTAAGATCTAATGACACTTGGATAGAGTAGCCAAGGAAATGTCAAATGATCAACAGCTGTGTCTTTCATCCTGCCCAGTGTACAATGATCAATGATCAATAAATCAACCGGAGGAACCGCCGAAACCCAGTATGGATAATGGAGCAAATCACCCCTATATGGATTCTAGTTTTAATAACTCATGTGCCTAACTTACAGTATAATATATAGTACATAAACGTAAACAAATGAATGGAAAACTCTCTCGTTTGAAGGGTTTGACCTGTCACAGTTACTCAAGGTCAAAGGTAAGTGTCTCATTTGAAGTTCCATGTGTGGCTTCCTATTAGTGTTCCGTAGTAATGTCATGTCTATCAGCACTCGTTTTGAAGTTATAAGTGGTCTATATTGAAAATATTTGTGACCTTGATCTGACCTTTACCTTTGACATAGACATTGTCAAAATCCAGTCATTTCTGGGACTCAAGTAGGGTAGTGTCCCCACCAAGTTAGGTGAAAATCCCAGCATGGGTATGGTCAGGATTTTGTTTACATACAAACTGACAAACAGAATCATAAATGCTAACTCAGTTTTGTTTTAGGTGGAGGTACAGTAACAACATGTGACATAAAGAAAACTGGTCTGGTTCTGTACAAGACTCTGAATGTATGTTGATTTTTATATCTACCTGATGCAATCCAGCAATCAAGCTGTGTAATCAGAGGTAAAGGTATAAAGGTGGCTTCCTGGTGGTGCTAGACCATTGACAGTGGAGTTCTCAAAAAATACTCTTGCACCCTCTTACTAAATCTAGATTAACCCCAAAACAGCAACTGCTATTCAAGCTGTCCTTCAAAATACACGATTTACTTCCAAGTATTTTATTTATTACACACAGTACGTTCTAGGAATTCAAGGGGCATGCTGACCCAAGCGGGTATCACAACGACAATATATATTCACTGACCTCGTGGGTCAGTGAGTTCTAATAATATTTGTGACATGTCAGGAAAATATGACACGCCAAAAGATCTTACTAGCTAATAGCTTTTTAATCAGGACACTAAACAGGGTTGTTATAGGACATTGCCTTAGAGGTAGCAATTGGTTACACATAAGTAATCTATGGACCCACAGACTGAAAACTGCAGCATGAGGGAGTGAGGCAGTCCATAACACGTGAAGTCAACAAACTTTGAGGAGAAGTATGAAGAGCTGGATCAGAAGGCTGTAAAAGAGAACAAGAGCTTGCATGGGAAACATTGTCCACCATGGGACCATGTTTGTATAAAGGAAAATAGTGAAGAGGAGAAGGGGAAACAGAAGGACAGCATGGGAGTGAAAGGAAGGGCAACCTTGGCTGTTATCTTCATCTTCGTCGTTCTTTTTTCTCTTTGGCTCTGTAAGTACTTTTTCTTGGTGTCATCATGTTAAAATGAGACCATGATTAATCCATTCCTCTAAAATCAAGTATCAATCAATAACTCAAACAATTTGTTTCAACCTTACAGCATGTATACATTGATAGCATAATTAAAATAAGGGATGGACAATCTAGTCACATATAAATTCTGATGGATGAACCCTTTCTCCAGATCACAATTCAGGCTGTCGTTGATAATTTCAAATAGAACCAGTCTCTAACAAACCAGTGAAGAGGCTAAGATCATTTTTAAAAAGTGGAATTAGCTCAAAGAAACGTTAAGGATCCTCCTCAATTCCACCAACATGCACTCCGTGGAGGAGGAAGACCCTCAGGGATCGGGTGAGGGGCCACCCATTGCTGGGGCTGAGGTTGCCAAGGTGGTCAAATGGCTCCTCGGTGGCCAGGCTCTAGGGGTAGATGAGATCTGCCTTGAATATCTCAAGGCTCTGGATGTTGTGGGACTGTCTTGGTTGACAGGTCTCTCAGAAGGAACATTGTGGCTTTCATCCTGGCTACATGCACTCTCGACCAACTCTTTACACTCTACAGGATCCTGGAGGGGGCATGGGAGTTTGGAGTCTGTCCACTGGTTTGTGGATTTGTGACAATGTCCTGTGAGCTATATTGTGGTGGGCTGTGCTCCAGGAGTATAGTGTACTGGACCCGTTGCTACGGGCCATTGGGTCTCTGTACCATTGGAGCCAGAGCTTGGTCCGCATTGATTCGTTTCCTGCGAGGGGTGGAGTCCACCAAGGCTGTCCTTTGTCACCGGTTCTGTTCATAAATTTTATGGACAGAATTTCTAGGTGCAGCTGAGGTGATGAGAGGTTCTGGTTTGGTGGCCATGGGATCTCGTTTCTGCTTTTTGCAGATGATGTTGTCCTTTTGGCTTCATCAAGCCAGGACCTACAGCTCTCATTAAAGCGTTTTGCAGAAGAGTGTAAAGAGGCCAGGATGAGAATCAGCACCCAAGGCCATGGTTCTCAGGGTGGAATGCACCCTCGTGGTCTGGAATGAGGTTATTCCCCAAGTCGAGTAGTTTAAGTATCTTGGGGTCTTTCTCATGAGTGAGGGAAGGATGGAACAGTAGATTGGCAGGTGTATCGGTACAGCCTCTGCTGTAAAGTGGAGCTTGTACCGGTCCGTTATGGTGAAGAGGGAAATTCATGGTAAATTTATCAGTCAATCCACATTGTAACCTTCACCTATGGTCATGAGCTTTGGGTAGTGACTGAAAAAACAAGATTGTGGATACAGGCGGCTGAAATTAGCTTCCTTTGCAGGGTGGCCCTCAGAGATCTGGGAGGAGCTTGGAATAGAACCACTGCTCCACCCCATTGAGAGGAGCCTGATGAGGTGGCTTGAGCATCTGATTAGAATGCCTCCCAAACACCCACCTGGTGTGGGGTTTCGGGCATGTCCAACCGGGACGAGACCCCGGGGTTGACCCAGAACACTTTGAAGGGACTATGTCTCTCTGTCTCTTGGCTGGTCTTGAAATGTCTTGGGGGTCTCCCAGGAAGAATTGAAGGAAGTGGCTGGGGAGAGGAATGTCTGGACATCATTGCTTAGGCTGCTGCCCCCGCAACCTGACAGTGGAACAAGATGATGATGGGATCAGTTCAACAATCTGGTGGCCTCAGGCATAGACAGAGTACCCAAACCATCTTCTTATGGTCTTTACTATGCCTACTCAGGCCTCAGAAAACTGTTAATCGGGCTAGTAGAGTGTCATCCCACATGGTTTCCAATGTCGCCATAGCCCCACATAGGACAAGGAGTGTAATGCATAGCTAACAAACAAGAAAAAGTAATCCTGGGTTTATACTGGGGACACAGTGTCAACGATCTCTACGATTCAATAAAAGAACACAATTAGGGTACAAAAAGGAGGCAGGGTGCATCCAAGAGACAAAGCCTGAAGAAATCATGCTTCCAGGTTCATCCAGATCCCCCACAATGGCGTAACAAGCACTGTTACTCTCTGTTAATTTCTGTTAAGCCCTACTATGATTCCCACATTCTATCACATCAAATTGTCAATAAACTGTAACAATTGTGTCACACGATCATGAAAGTTTCACCGAGTTCCCTCAAGATCACCACGATTCAATCCCATGACTCCCCGCGCTCATCACGAATTCTTTCAAATCCTGAAGATTGTGCCCCAAGTATAAACCCAGCAAAATAAAGGGAAGTGAATTCACATCAGTTACAATTCACCCCACCACCAGCAGAGGGCTCTAAAAATAACAAACTGCTCCTTTAATTCTCATGACTACACTGCTCTTTGATCAGAAACAAATTATAAAATATTACATAAATTAGATTAAACGATGCATTTTTTTACATTCCTGCAACAGGAGTTTTTGGAAGACTAGCATGACATCTGAATTATAATATGGCAATATTTAACAATATAATCTAATGTCATTGTTAGACAGCTTATAAAATAGCACTTGATCCAGCATGGATGGTTTTATTTATCTCACCCACTAACTTGTGCCTTGACTGTGACTGTCATCTATCTAACTTACCACACCATCCCACAGAAGCTTGAAACCTGCAGAGAACAAAGAGTTTCTTCTTTGCCTTCAGCAATGATTAACCACATGCTACATGTGATATACCTGTGTATGAGGTTACTTTACTATTGGGAAAGTTGATATAAGCTTGTGTTTATTATATGCCCGGCAAAGGAATCCTTTCCTCCTTTTTCCTTTTTTTAATAGATGGTGATATGGATCAAAACTGGGGCTACTGCGTAATAAATCCTATTAAGCAATCTCAGGTACGTCTATTTCTGTAATTAAAGGCCTGCCGGTTTCGTTAACAAGCCCCTTTACCATAAGAGAGACTCAAAATGTCTGTTTGTCCACTTTAATACTTGCTTTTGACCTATCATTCTTGCTTTCTTAGGCTACTTTGAACAGGAGTAACGTCTCATCAGAAGATGTTACGCCTCAGTTGGAGGTGTGTCCAGGACAGAAATTCCAATTTTCTTATTTGCTGATGCATCTTCGGACTGCGCCTGTCTCAACCAATGATGTCTTGCTAAAACCGTACCTAGCCAGCTGGGATGAGCTCATCAAGTAAGGAAACATATTAAACATAAAAGAATGTATGCTCTTATAACCATGTATGTAAAGAATGTTCGGGGTTCTTGAGGTTCCTTAGTGGTTTGTTATAGAGTTCTACAGGTTCCTCAGTAGTTAGTCATAGGGTTCTTCAGTTCCACAGTGGTTTGTTATAGAGTTCTTTAGGTTCCTTAGTGGTTTTTTATATGGCTTTTCAGGTTCCTTACTGGTTTGTTATGTGGTTCTTTAGGTTCCTCAGTAGTTTGTCATAGGGTTCCTCAGTTCCACAGTGGTTTGTTATAGGGTTCTTCAGGTTCCTTAGTGGTTTGTTATAGGGTTCTTTAGGTTCCTTAGTGGTTTGTTATAGGGTTCTTTAGGTTCCTTGCTGGTTTGTTATAGGGTTCTTCAGGTTCCTTACTGGTTTGTAATAGGGTTCTTTGGGTTCCTTGCTGGTTTGTTATGTGGTTCTTTAGGTTCTGCAGTGGTTTGTTATAGGGTTCTTCAGGTTCCTTAGTGGTTTGTTTCAGGGTTCCTCAGGTTTATCAGTGGTTTGTTATAGGGTGATTCAGGTTCCTCAGTGGTCTCTTGTAGGGCTGTTCAGGTTGTGGCATTCTTTTTTTTTTCTTTTTTTGTTGTGGGGTTCTTTAGTTTACTCAGTGGTTTGTTATAGGGTCCTTCAGGCTCCTCAGTGGTTTGTTGTCTGGTTCTTCAGGTTTCTTCATGGTATGTTATAGGGTTCTTCAGGTTCCTTGGTGGTTTGTTTCAGGGTTCCTCAGGTTTATCAGTGGTTTGTTTCAGGGTTCCTCAGGTTTATCGGTGGTTTGTTATAGGGTGATTCAGGTTCCTCTGTGGTTTCTTGTAGGGCTGTTCAGGTTCCTCAGTGGTTTGTTGTGGGGTTCTTTAGTTTCCTCAGTGGTTTGTTATAGGGTCCTTCAGGTTCCTCAGTGGTTTGTTGTCTAGTTCTTCAGGTTCCTTCATGGTATGTTATAGGGTTCTTCAGGTTCCTTGGTGGTTTGTTATAGGGTTCTTCAGGTTTTCTTTGACTAGTCAAGTACTATTAGGCCTACTATTTAAAAAAAAGTTTCCTTTTTTTTAAACTGTTGATCTTTACTTTTAGGTTCATGGAGGCCTTGGGACCAATGGTGGGTATCATTTCCCAGGAAATTGAATCAAAGACTTCCATTATTCGTGAGCTTGCAAAAAAGGAGCAGGAGGAAAGAAATCTGTATGGGCAGGACTCAGCTTCACATGGTGCATATGTTTCAGTGCGCTCCATGATCGTATCAGAGCTGGAGCGAGGTGTAGTGAACTTTGATGAGTTTACAGAATCAGGTTGCAGGACTCTACTGCGCCTCCATCGTGCTCTCCTCTGGCTGAAGCTCTTTCTACACAACCTGGCTGAAGAAAGGAGTGACATGATGTCGCGCAGTCCGTCTGACCTCTGTCGAGAGGCTTATAAACTCACCCTGGCTCAGCACCACTCGTGGTTGGTGAAGAGGGCAGCGGAGTTGGCCTTCGTGGCCATTCCCAACAGAAACTACTTCCATAAACTGATGTGTGTAAGGACACAAGCAGAGGCAGCAGCTTCACTGAACCGAGTGGTCAAAGCCATACAAAATGTGTATGACAGGACTCAGGTAGCATTGGAGGAACATAATATGCTAACACTACCATAAAGACACAGGGTGTGGACATATGGGTAACACAATAAAATACCCACTAAGTGCATGTAGTGTTGGTGATACCATACAGAAGCACAGAAGTGATGCTATAATGTATCAGCATGTTAGCAACATGCCATAAGGATACACAGCATGCTAGCAACACCGTAAGGATGCACAGCATGCTAACATTACCATAAGGACACCACAAACTAGCAATCCCAGGAGAATAAACAGAATGCTACCAGCACCATAAGGGAATGCTAGCAATGCCATAAGGAGCTAAAGCTGTTAGCATCCTGTTTGTCCTTATAGTAATGTTAGTCACGTGAGGCTAGTAATAACGTAAACATTTACAAAGTGGTAGTAATACCATAAGCACACCTAGCTTGCTGATAATTATTAAACGACACATAAAGTATTAGCAATACTATAAGGACACAAAGCAAGCAAGCGATTCCGTTAAGATTTAAATAGCTTTCAATGGAAACGCAAATTGGCCAACATTAATATTAAGGCTCTGTGTAAATGTGTATTGTCTTTTTGCAGACACATTAGCATGATGTAAGTCATGGTTTATATCACAGTAGGTGTGGTGTTCTTTAATTCATTCACTTCTTTTTTTTTTTATATTACCAGAGGGTTTATTACGACACACTGATACTTTAAAGCCTGGACTTTGGCTTGAGTGATTTCACAGTCTGTACATACAACAGTACTTTTTTTTTTTTGCCACTATCAATGGTATCACCAATCTCTTTGTACCAGTCTCAAACAGGTACCAAACACCATACACTTTCAACCAGGGGACCAATCTGCAGTTGTGAAACAGTTTCAGGTCCCAACATGACTACAATCCTGACCTACAAACCTAGACACACAAGAAACTGGTGTCACTGATACGGCGATGTAGAAACCCCAGAATTTAACACATCGTCCATATTTATTGCGATATATTAGACAATTCCAAACTAAGTTTTCAAGATGAAACGGACAGACACTTAGCTGGCTTTCATGTCCCAATTTTGAACCCGTTATTTGGTCAGCAAAAAGGTCCTGGATTTGAGTCCTGGGCTCGGGCCAAAGTGGTTCCGTGTGGAGTTTGCATGCTTTCTATATGCTTGTGTGGGTTTCCTCTCACCGCCCATAGACACAAGGCCACATAGGACAACCCCAACGTTTGGAAGGAAGTGTGAATGGTTGTGTGTGATGGTCTGGGGAGCTGTTCAGGGTGTGCCCCACCTTAACCCAGAGTGAGCTAAGATAGGATCCAGCCTCCCAGCGAAGGTACTAGGATTAAGAGGTTCGGCGAATGAGTGAATGAATAAAGAGAGAAATTGTTCCATAAGGCATCTTCCTTTTTCCAGCATGACCACTCCTCTAAAAAAATATCATGGTCTATAAAGAAACATCCCACCAAGGTTGAGTGAAAAATTGGTGTCCTAGACAGATTCCTGACCTCAACCCCACTTAACAAGTTTCGAATAAACTGGTACACCAAGTGCTCTCCAGACCTCCTCACCCAATATCAGTCTTGTTTAGGGTCAAGCCGGAGCCAATCCCAAGAGACTCGGTGCGTCCTGAGCATCTCGCCAGTCCATTACAAGGCCAAAACAGACTGATATCCCTTCACACTCACAGTCACTTCAAGGGTCAATCCGGTATAGCCAGTGAACCTAATGTGCATGTCTTTGGGTTGGCATGGTGGCGTAGTGGTTAGCACGTCCGCCTTATAGCAAGAAAGTCTTGAGTCCGGGTTCCGGGCTCTGGTAATTCTGTGTGGAATTTACATGTTTTCCCTGTGCTTGTGTGGGTTTTTTCTGGATACTCTGATTTCCTCCCACAGTCCAAAGACATGAATGTTAGCCTCCATGCGACCCATATAGGATTAAGCAGCTTGGCAAATTATGAAAAGCTGCCTGTCTTTGGACTGTGGGAGGAAACCAGAGTACCCAGAGGAAACCCATCCTAAGCCCAGGGCTTGAGCCCATGCCGTGAGGCGAGATTGCTGACCATCACGCCACAAATTCTGGCTATATCGTATATATTTTATGACCTCAGTTTGCATTAAAAATAAATGCTATTTTTTGTTCATATCCATTTGCCCACTCTTTGCGCCAATGTGCACAGAAGCTCCGCCCTCAGAACCCACCTCTATTACATATCAAACGACTGGTAAATCAATTCAGAACGGTCTACCAGTTGTGTGTTTACTTACATGTCCAGGTGCAACATCATCTGTTGAGGTTCATCTCTTTCACCTGCAATAATTACTCCATCTTGGAAAATTATCCCGAGTGTATATTCAGTTTCTTCTCTATTGCATGACATATACATTTAGCACAACAGGTTCTCTCAACCATTTAATAAACTCATGCAATGGCTTAAACCCTTCTTTTTTAACGTGTTCTACATACTTCCCAGGTTATTTGTATGTGTAAGTACTAACAGCTCTGGATTCTGGTACTCTGTGTAGACTATTGTGAAAGAACTGGGTGCTGGAGTACCACACCCAGGAAGTGTAGAACCTGGACATGTCCACTAGGGGGTGTATTTAAGTACAGCAATGAGAAGGAAACATGGCATGTCGGATTAACCAGCTGGATGAGGGAATATATGGAGGTCTGTTAAACACTTCCTTCCATCATGGATTCAATCAGAAAAAAAAACCAAACAAACAAAACAAACCCAAATAAATAAGCCAATACATTTTTTTAATATTAATTTATTCACCAGAACATATGAAGGCGTGTTTACGCATTGCATCTGTAGAATATAGTCGATCTGACCTTTGACAGAAGAGTGTGTGTGTGTGTGTGTATGTGTGTGTGTCATCTGCTCATAATAGGTCTATTTTCAACTCCCAAATACCCTTAATGCGTCCTAATCTCTCTCTCTCACACTCTCTCTCACACTCTCTCTCACACACTCTCTCTCACACACTCTCTCTCTCTCTCTCTCTCTCTGCCATTCAAACAGAGAGGAAGACATGAAAGGGAGGTACAGCAAGGGACAGAGATTAAAGGAACAATATGTGAAAGTCAGACTGGATTGAGATTAAATCTTTTAATTAAAAACGACATTCGAAATCTAATGCGTGTTTAAATTTGCTAAATGAATCTAATTGCAGTCGTCGTATCTGTCCATAAATTCACTCTTTCACTTTCATGGTAATTTAAATATGCTGTAATGATGTTACACTCGGGACGGTAGGGTGGTGTAGTGGTTAGCGCGTCCGCTTCACAGCAAGAGGGCACTGGGTTTCCACTGGGGACTCTGGTTTCCTCCCACAGTGCAAAGACGTACAGATTAGGCTAACCGGCTGTTCTGAAATGCCCCTATGTGTGAGTTCGAATGTTTTTGTGTGTGTGTTCTGCCCTGCGACGCTCTGTCTGTTCAGGGTGTAGTCTGCCTACGCCCAGTGCCGAATGAGCCCAACATTAGGCGAAATTCAATCCCAGGCTCCCAAGCGGCATATAGACAAAGTGCCTATCAACCTGGAGGTCACCGGTTCGAATCCAGGTTGCTGCCACAGTCATTCGTGTCCGGGGGTCCATGGGATCTAACTGGCCGATCTCTCACGCGAGGAAGGGATGGCATACATTCACGTACCTGTCACTCACAGTGATCGCCACCCGATCACGGGCGTCTGTGAGCTCATTCGTACGAGGGCGTCGAATAGCGCTTTCCCTCCGAGCGTGTTAGGCTGCCTCCAAATATGCATGTGTGATATGTGGTCCTAATACGGTGGTCTGATAGGGAACGGAATACCTGATGCGTGGGAAATGGAAACAACTAAATTCAGGGGCGAAAACGTGGGAAAGAAAAAAAAAAAAGAAGGAAAGAAAGAATTAAATCCAGAGCACAGCGTTTGTTGTTGGAATTTCCACAGCTTTTGAGTTTGTATTTTATTTGGTTAATCATTTCAAGCTTAAAACAACATCATTTTTTTTTTTTTTACATTCCATAGCATTAACATTCTTCTTTTCAAACAAGAAAGCAACAAGAGTAAAAATACACACTAAACTTTAAAAAAAAAAAGAATTGCCACACAGTCAAACCATGTATTATATATTTATATCTGACTTTCAAATGTACATAGAATAATATATATCTATATCTATATATCTATAATGCCTATAATATACTACATTTCATATTGCTACACTGACCAGCTCTTGATAAAAAGGCAAATCCCGAAGATAACACGCCGTGTAATATTGCTTTTTCAACGCATCACCTTTGTCGGGGTTTATTTGTTCTGTTAGCTTTGAAAACGGCAGCAATTAGCATGATACCGTCTCTTCAGCGAATCAGAGGGGGGGAAAATCAGTGTGCTTCAGAAAAAAATATATAATAATGCAGTTCAGTAAATCTGATCACTCCAGCAGGAGGTGGTTCTTATTTATTTTTTTATTTGAAAAAAAGTCAGAAATCAGAGAAATCATACCTACCGTATGTCTGAATTTGTTAAGCGGCTATCACTTTTTTAACACGCCAACGAAGAATGGCGGTGACAGACACGGTGAAGGAAAGGCAACATGAAACCTGGGGATGATGAATATTTATGATCCCTGCTGTTTGAAAGATCAGCTATCCACTGCAATATTAAATATATATCAAGGGGGGGAGAGTTGCCTCCAGGAAACACACACACACACACACACACACACACACAATAAAAAATCATAATGACGTTAGTATGGTCAAGTGAAAGAGATCCAGAAGTTCACAAAGAAAGAAAGAAAGCGAGCGAAAGAGAGAGAGAGAGAGAGAGAGAGAGAGAGAGAGAGAGAGAGAAGGGAAAAAAGAATGTAAGGAAAGGCAGCTAAAAATGAGAAGAGGAACAAAAAAAAAAGAAACAAAATGTTAGGACAAAGGAAAAGAAAGAATGTTAGGAGAAGTAGAGCTCATAACAAGAAGAAAGAAAGATGGAATTAAAAATGAAAGTAATAATAAAAGGGGAAAAGAACAAAATTAATAAACAAAGGCTAGAAAAAGAGTGGAAGGAAGAGAAAGGGGAAAAGAGGGTAAGAAACGAAGAAGCAGAAAGAAAGAAAGAAAGAAAGAAAGAAAGAAAGAAAGAAAGAAAGAAAGAAAGAAAGAAAGAAAGAAAGAA
>JBCNYG010000005.1:26084763-26099460 GCA_039654305.1 Porochilus rendahli | reverse complement strand
GTGTGCGTATAAGTGAAAAGGAGAGAGAGAGAGAGAGGTACACCGGTATGACTAAGGATCACCCCACACAAAACACTCAGCATGACCCACTCTGAAGTACTACACTCTTCCGATAGTTTTCGAGTACGGACTCAGGATCGATGTCCGGATCATTGCTTCCGATGTTGTGAGCGCGGGAACGCGTGTGCGAGCGTGTGTGAGGGTGTGTGTATGCCTGCGCGAAGGAGCGCCGAGTTCAGATAAGGACAGGCGCACGGACGGACGACGGTGGGGAGGAATAAATCAAAGCGCTTGGGGCAGGAACGAGGTGTAGCCTATTTATCAACCCACACCCACCCACACACACACACACACACACACACACACACACACACACGAATGTTACTTCAAACATATTCACAAATCTCTTCTTCTGTACTCATTCGGAACCTAAAGCTAATAATGCTGTCCTATTTTCCACTTGGGAGGTCATAATTATGAAGCCTTTGAGTTCAGGCATACAGCTAGCATTAGCCACTCAGCTAGCCTGAGCAATTTCCTTCAGTTTTAGAGATACAGGCCAGCACCAATGACCAAATTGGTGTTTATTAACAGTAGTTATTTACCGAAATAAAGATATACCCACCATAAACCACTATAAGTGTCCTTTCCTTTCTCCGCCATAATACCGTAACGATAACAAATCAAGCTAGCAGGGAGGTTCACATGCAATATTTTAGCATTATGCGCTAGTTTTTTGGATACTTCTGACAGTATATAAAGGTAGCAGACACACCATGTGGCCAAATGTCTGTGGACAACCGTACGTCGTGTGAACATCCCATTCTTGATTTAGTCACTACTTACTATTCTAACTAGAGTGACAGTTAAGGCAACTCCGCCATGCAACATGGATGATGTAAACATTCCCGAAATAGATACCCGTTTTAACTACCCATGTTCCTGTCCTAAGATATGTTCTATAGTATATAAACCTGGCCAGATTAGCGAGAGAAAAAAGACCGAACCATTTACAAGATGGTTCGAACCATTTACAAGATGGCGGCTTTTGACCTTTCAGGGTCACTCAAGGTCAAAGGTATTCGTCTCATTCGAAAGTCTGTTTATGGTTTCCTATTAGTGTTCCATAGCAACAGCATGCGTAGCATCCAAAGTTGTAAGTTCTGTACCTCCAAATCGTTGACCTCAACATTCCAAAATATTCCAGAATGCCTTTGGGACTCAGGTGAGGTTGTGTCCCCACCACGTTTGGTGAAAATCCATCACATTTAATATTGTGAAACATCTGGCAATTATTGGCAATAAAATTTGTCTACATATGCTAATACAAAAAAATATCTAGCCGCGTTTCATGCTAGCCGAAAAGCTAACGCAACATCACACATGGCTAGATATAATGCAGCCTCTGTGAGCGCTCTGTTGAACACTTTACGGCAAACACTGAGACGTTGTTGACGTTCTTTTTAAAGTGATGCTGCAGTAATACCTTAAATTGCGAAGCTGCCAACAGACGAGGCACTTAGCATGTTTAGGACATGTGTCATACACATCCCACAGGCTATACGTTGACCGGGCGGCGTACTGTATTTCAACAATAGCAGGCTTTCTGTCAGTGAGGTAAGACGATACACTACGTTAGAGGTGTTTTATCACAGCACAGGCACGACTACACCACGACCTGACAGCACATCGCTTTTAGCACATCAAAATCTACCAACACATTTAATATTTAATGCCTTATTCTCTTACTCTGTACCGTTTATATTTGCTTACAGCTCGCTCTAAAACATTCATGTTCTCCATCTCTGTATGCCACAAACCTTACTTCAAGCAAATAGCATGCTGCACCTGCTGCCACGATCAATTTCTGCGCGTGAATGTAAATATGGAATTGTACCGTGCGATTTAAACACGCTAATCACACATCATGCTATGCTAATAATGCCATCCTGTGTTTGCCGAACCACTTGATATGTTAATATTAGGGTCACGGGGTACACCCCGAACAGCTCGTGTGTCCGTTGCTGGGCCACACTCACATCCAGGGGCAATTTGGAACAGCCAGTTGGCCTAATGTGCAAGTGTTTGTGCTGTGGGAGGAAACTGGAGTACCCAGAGGAAATCTATGCAAGCACAGGCAGAACATGCTCACTCCAGACATAAATGCCATCGCCGACTCAAACCCAGGACCCTCTCGCAGCGAGACGGACGTGCAGGGAGTTATTATTTATTCCAAGTCTAACATATTTCTAACTGGTCAATAGATTAGCATATTAGCTATTATCATGCCAGTTTGTATTGTTGTTGAAATATTAGCTTGACTGCTAGTTAGCTACCGAATGGTGTGTCTCGCTTGATTTCATCAATGGATTAAAAGAGGTTTTTGTATTGTTACGTGTTGTGACTGTTTACTCCACCTTCACCACGGAGGTTATGTTTTTGCTGCAGTTTGTTTACCTCTTAGCAGGATTATGCAAAAACTACTGGCTCAGTTTCCATGCGACTCGGTGGAAAACTGTAGCGTTGGCCACGGAAAGGCTGGACAAATTTAGTTTCAGAAAGATCCAGCAGTTGTTCTCTGAATGCTCTTCCAGAGTTTCCCCTTTTATTCCTGCTAGTTTGCCAAAAAAAAAAAAAGATCTTCGCTAATTATATCTAGGTTTATGCTAACTTGAGCATCATTTTTTCCTAGAGGAGCCATTTCTCTCACTGACTGACTGAATCCCTTCTGCGAATTCTTGAAGCGTTCCTACACATGGAATCTTACCAGCCAAATTAATTTTGCTATATTATTAGCTAGCAAGCAGTAAGCGATACCAGGAACATTCTTTGGTATACATGCTTCCGCTGCCACTCAGTTGACAAATGCTATGCAGCTGATGGCGGCCTGGACAACTTGGCTTGCTAGGTTGGTCACAAGCTTTAAAAAACACCTTCACTCAGTGTTTCACAGCCAGACAAAAACAAATCATTTCAACGTTATTAAAGAGCCCTTAAAGCAGCTAAGCATGCTAATCTGACACGTCGGCTCATGGGCTACGGAAATATAATGATAGAAATGATAGAAATGATAAACTAAGTACTGTGGATTGGATGTTGCGAAAAAATGAAATAAAAGCTACAGTGTGTTTGTCCGTATAAATGTTTGCTTAGTAGATTTAATATGAGGCTACCGTCGCTGGCAGGGAGACAACTGATTACATTTACACCTTCCTTTTATGAGCCAAACAGACAAATTTTCATGTCTAACTGCATCTGTGCTTTGGGAATTGTACTGCTGCGCTATACAGTATGACGTAGTCCTCAGATCAGCTTTGTTTACAAAACGAAATAAATATGACTCTGTCCTCCATTGCTCTCTCCCACTATCTCTCTCTCTCTCTCCATCTCCAACTCTCATGTCTTTATATTTACCTTTCCTTCTCTTTTGTTCCCCTAATCACGCTCCATCTCTCCTTACAGCCTTCTTTTCCTTTCTCTCTCTTTCTGTCAGTGTTTTTTTGGGGGAAAAAACATGCACACAAGACAAAATTCAATAATTTAATTCAGGTTTCCGGAGAAATACGCAGTGAGAAGACAGGCAGGCTCTTAAGCAAAGCCTTTAAAGATGAGCCCCCCCCCCCCTTTTTTTTTTTTAAGTCTAATCAGCATCGGTCCTCCCACACACACAAGCACACACTCTCTCTCTCTCTCTCTCTCTCTCTCTCAAATTTTGATTTTAATTAAAGAATGCCTTGTTGGAGTGACAGAAAATAATATTGTTAAACCTTCAGCTGCTATAGCATATTCAAGTTTAAGTAGCATATAAAGGGTAATAGCAAACGTTTAGGTACGTTTTCGTACATGACTGTGATTTATGCGGTAAAAAAACAAATTGGGACTAATCCCAAATGAGAATTAAGCATGGCATGTAAACTGGACAGTTTTACTGAATTGTCAATTTTTTGTGAGCTAGTTTATTAGTACTAACTAGCTATTTTGTCAATTGCTTACAACCACTAGGGGGCAGCATAAAAAAATATAAGACTTTTTTCCTGCTAACAAAAATTTACAACTGTGCATCCAACTGGGACGCCGTCAGCTATTTCTGGTGGTTTCCGCTACTGGTCCATTTTTTCGGAAATGATGGAAAGCACCGGGTATAGAAGAGGGAGTCCCGAATGCCTCTAACCCAGATATAAAAGTAGTGACAGCTTTAAAATGGCGCCACCCGAGATCATCCTCGGTGCATTTCACCATCAGCTCAAAATGACAGCACAAGCGATGGTATAATAGTGCAAAGCAACAAATCCGAACAGTTGGCTTGGCCGGCTCCTCAGACCAATCCTGTCGCACGTGCGGTCTGAGTCTTCTTCAGTTCCCCACCCACAATTTTAATACCTACCTGCAGTTGGTTTAAGTTTACTGTTTGACGCTTAAAAATGTCTCATCCTGTATCGTACGACCTCGCATTTAAAGCACATAAAGACATCTGGAGACACAAATAAAGTTGATCCAGATCGAATTCTGGATCCAGGAATTTTTTTAAGGATTCTTTAACATTGTGAGATCGGACATTGTTTTTCAACGTGTGCTATTACTGCACGTCCAGCAGGGGGTGCTGCGTACTCTCTGAGCTCGGTGCTCTCCGAGTGCTTTTGTTTCATTTGTGCTTCAGAAGCTAGTTATAGATTTAATATTGTAGGTACTACTGTTGGGAAACGGCAGTGTACAGCTCGCTCGAGTTATCGGTGGTCGGGTCGAGCGAAATATAGAGCTGTCTCGAACAATTTATTTGTAATTTAAAGAAAATCGTCTATCAACCTGGAGATCACCGGTCCGAATCCGGGTTGATGCCGCAGCCATCCGCGACTATGGGAGCTAATTAGCCGAGCTCTCACGGGAGGGAGAGATGGCATACGCTAACTTCCCTGTCACTCACAGCGATAGCCAGCCAATCATGGGCGTCTGTGAGGTCATTCGTACGTGGGGTTGGATAGGCTTTCCCTCGGAGTGTGTTAGGCCGCCCCCAAATATGGCATGTGCAGCAGTTTGCAAAGAGGCGGTGGCAGCATTGCATGTCGCGAAGGAGGCATGTGCACGCTTACGCCCCTCCCTGGATGGTGGCGGTCGTGTGATA
Source organism: Porochilus rendahli (assembly GCA_039654305.1). Classification (NCBI taxonomy): domain Eukaryota; kingdom Metazoa; phylum Chordata; class Actinopteri; order Siluriformes; family Plotosidae; genus Porochilus; species Porochilus rendahli. Next base: position 26,094,341 of record JBCNYG010000005.1, on the reverse strand, counting down.
GGGAAGGAAATACTTGACGGGTAGGAAATGGATTCAACTAAAATTAGGGGTGAATATGTGGAAAAAGGAAACAGATAGAAATACAAACACTCTCTTCAGCGACGTTCATGTGTAACATACAGCGAACACAACATGCCGGAAAGTGAGCACCCCAGGATCACAAAGCAAGCACGCAAATGTACGTTTTTGTTGTTTTCTGATGAAAATATGCGAAAAATCAGAAGTGTTTTTAAAAAAATAGCGATTCGAGCAATGATACATTTGAAAATGGCTCTTATGGAAAAATTGATTGAGCTTTGGCATCGTGGGTACCTCCATTTGCTATGGGAACCGAAAAAAGGTGCTGCATTTTCCTCTTCCGCTTTCTACAAACAACAGGTTGCTCTCTAGCACAGAAAAGGATTTCCTTTAGGCCGTCTGACCTGCTCACTCTTTCTCTCAGAGATGCTATCGGCCTCATTTTTCTCCATCGCCCCTTCTGATTGGCTCCTGCTGCCTCCCCTTCCAAATATTGAGTCTCTACGCTCATCCTGTTTGTACACTTTCACCTGAAGTATACCTCAGGACTCAGCTTCTCTCCATTATGCTCTAGTCTTCCTGTCTTTCCTCTCTCCCACTTCCAATCGAGCTACTAATCACGCGAAGGAGGCACTGCGTTCCTTGTGAATGAGTTGCTGGTGTGTGAGAGGACGAGCAGAGAGAGAGAGAGAGAGCGAGAGAGGGGGAGTGAGGGGAGGAATAATGAATGATTAAGATGAAGATACTGCAGAATTCAGCTTGTGTGTGTGTGTGTGTGTGTGTGTATCCGGAAATCGGTGGCTACTCCATGATACATGTGGAGAACACGTCGATGATCCAAGAGTGGAGCTCCACACACACACACACACACACACACACACACACACACACACACACGACGGTGCCAATACTGCAGGATTTTATTATCAAGGTTATTTCCTAAACCCTGATGAAGCCCTAAAATCTAAATGTTCATCAACCCCATGCAATTAATTCCAACAAAAATCCCGACTATAGAAGTGCGTCAACCCTGAATCATATCCCATGCATCATTTATCCCGCATCATCCTGCTTTATCGATGACCAGGGGCTCGAGGCGCGTCAAAACAGCACGTCATCAGCATCGGTGCTCATCGGTCACCATGGTAACCCTCCAAACCGCATGCCTACGCTACTACCGCACTGCCATAACGTCCACCTAGAAATAAAATAGCATGCTAAACATGAATGCATGATATGTCCCAGGGGAGACCGACGTCCACGGTGGCCGGCCACGCCCACCTTCTCATTCCACAACCGCGTCGCGAGCGTGACCAGGGGTTGCAGTAGTAATAGAACTGGATGTCCGCGCGGCCGGATTACAGGTTGCCAGATTGGAAATTTTCCATCATGGACAATACAAAAAAATAACAAATTAAATAAACATAGTACTGTTTTCAAAAGGGTGCCTTTCTCAGCCGACTCTGGGTGAAGGCGGCACCATTGCTGGGCCAACACACACACACACACACACACACACACACACACACACACACATATTATTCACACTCACTCTCACACCTAGGGGCGATTTGGAACCAATCAGTATTCGGTCTACTCTGCATGATTTTGGACTGTGGGAGGAAACCATAGTACCCTTAGGAAACCCATGTACGCACTGGCAGAACATGCAACCTCCATACACAAGCGCCCGAGCCTGGCAATTTGAACCCGTGAGCTTTTTACTGTGAGGCGGACGTGCTAACCACTGCACCACCGTGCCGCCCTAATAATTAATTAATTAATTTCAATATCCAGTAAGTCCATAACTATTAAAATATAGAATGTACCTTCAATACTGTGTTAATTCGACCTCTCTGTAAACATTACTTTTTTTATGATATATGATTTTTTTTTTTTACATCGAATGGTTAAATGTAAAAAGAGTTATGAGACAGCATCATGTCTACGAGTCAAAAATAAACCAGTCTCACCCCTGGAACGTAAACGAGCCTTCGCTGTAGACTTGTTTTACACATATTTGTGTTTATATTCTGCTCAAGCTGACGACGTTTCATGCAAAGTAACATGCAAAGTAGTTGCAGTGACGTCTGTCAGTAACATCTTAAAGGTAACGCCACATTTCCTTAAATGGACAAGCAAGTAAGCATGTTAGCATATACTAGGCTAGTAAGTGCATTATTAAAAACAATAACAACAACAACAACAACAACATGGTTGTTGGCCCCTAGGTGTGAGTGTATGTGTGAGTGGTTGGGTGTGTTGGCCCTGCAATGGACTATGGGTGCAGCCTCACTATGACCCTAGTAGAATTAAGCGGTTCGGAAAATATTTGAATAACCACACACACACTCATACACACACACAGACATAAATGTAAATATATTTTGATACAGAAGACATTTTTATCAGTTGTACGCAGTAAGTTACAGGTTCAAGAATTCCGAGGTAAGAGTTCAGGTTACTGTATTTCCATCTGGGTTTTTGGGTTTCCTTCCATCACTCTAAACATGCATGTACTTTGACTAGCCGCTCTAAATTTCCCACAGGTGCAAATAAATATGTGCATGGGACCCCCGTGATGGACTGGCTTGCAATTTTTAATATAATCCCGTTTAATTGCCAGCGATTCTGGATCCGTTGTAATGCTGGCAAGGATGAAGCAGTTCCTGAAAGTGTGTTAGCGAATTTAATTTCAAAGCCCACTGTTGTACCTTTTTAATCAACTTTAAAAGTGTGTGTGCGTATGTGTGCAAAAGCCTTCTCTTCCATCACATGTAGTATATGCGCACAGTCAGCTGCTATGCGAGCGGCATTGTTCACATACTCAATACCGTAATGTACATCTGGGGGATTAAAGGCCGCATCTGCCAGATACTACAGCACTTCAGAACTCCGTCAGACAGACAGATAGACAGACAAACAGACAAGCTCTGTTTCCCTTCAAGACTTTCTGCCACTGGCGTCATTGTTACCATGATCTGCTTAAAGTCATTCATTCATTGATCACACTCAAAGCAGCCCCCTCAGTATGTTTAGGAGGTGTGGCGCTCGCATTCAGTGACGGTCTAGAATAGCGCATGAGTATGCAACGTTCCGAGAGCATGACGGTCAGTTGGGGACACTGTCACTCCATTATTTACACCGGTGTTGCACCATGCGGAAGTGTTACGAGAATTTCCGAGGACATGCACGAGTGTCACGCCAAATGACCCCAGGATAGGCATGGCGGCCATCTTGAATCAAAAAGTATCAGACGTAGCCTATATATCAGTCTCGACATGTTCACATTACACTTTATCCAGCTTTCCAGTTATAAGAATGCATAAAGGATGCATTGCTGGGAATAAATATTTCCTATCAGCATTGGGAATGCTAGGTCTACTAGAATTAAGCCTATAATTTAAATTATTTCTGTGGTATGTTTATACCTAGAGTAAGATTTCATTAGAATTGAAAACGATTTGATTTCACTGATTATCTCTTCCTGGATGTGTTGATTTTAATCCTCTAGGCTGTTTTTAAAAATTCTGGATTAAGGACTAATTGCTGGAAGATGAGACTTTAAAGCGGGTTGTCTGCAATCTGGCAACCCTGCCTCCCGAACCGCGCGTTTTCGCGCAGGAGAGACGGCGCGCGAGCAGAACATGGCGGCGCGCCGAAGGAACGCCCATCCAGTCCCAGTACAAGCGACACGTTTCTTCAAACCAAGAAGAAACGTCTTTCTGACGCACCTGCACGTTTCCGGAAGTGGCGCGTCACGCGCGTCACGCATTAAATCTGGGAATAAATGATCAGATGATCAGGTGAGAGGGTCGGTGTGTTACCGACGGTCTCTGGCGCGTCGTGGGAGAAACGATATGTGACGTGTGTGTGGGGGGGCATCCACGTGAGCAGAGGACACAAATATTTCTTCAAAATAAATAAATCAATCAATTAATTGCGTGCGTGTGCGTGTCAAGTAAATCTCTTGAGACGGCTCGTGTTTCCTACTCCCCGTAATACACGCACACGCGCACACACGCACACGCACGCACACGCGCAGGGATGTTTGCACCCGTACATTCATCCACAGATCGATGGCACAGCCGCTCGAATTTCACCACAACGGCCAAGAAAACGTCCCGGGGCTGCATTTAACTCCCTCATGGAAATGAAAAGCCATTGATGAAATGATGCGCGCGGAGGGAAGAACGCGCACAGGCCAGAGATTCACTACAGACCCAAGGCGGGATGATCATACCGACACCGATCCGATCCCGACCCGACCCCGACAGCACCTTCTTCAAGGATACTGAACATAACAAACATCGTCATAATAAACATCATAATAAAGATAGTAATAATAATAATAACAACAATAAGAATAAGAATAGAGGAGGGAATCGGGAGACGTCTCGGGGTCTGTGAGTCGGCGGCGTTTTGTAAACAACAGTCCTGGTTAGAGAGAGAGAGAGAGAGAGAGAGAGACGCGCCGGTATCCGAGCTGCTTAGAAAAATCCCCGCGTGAGGAACCCGCGCGTGCTAAATATCTGCGGAGGATTGATGTGATGACCTCGTGACGTACCGGCGGTGCGCAGATTTTCCCCAGCAGTGAATGAAGGTGAGGAAATGTGCACTGACATGAATTCTCATGTCGCAGTTCATCCTGAACACGAGAACACGACCCGATCCCATCACTACGCATCACGGATCTGTTTATATACAGATAGATAGATATAAATATATACCCGCTCCGTGCCGGCCAGGTACAAGGCTGTCGTGTGCGCTCACCTCGTGCACGAGCCCGCCCTCGTCTCCTCCATCCTCCCCGGTCTCCGATCGTTTGCTGACTGACTCGTCTCGCCGATGTGACAGGTTTCCTTCGCGATCAGCCGCTCAGCAGCGCGAGGCGGCGGGAGGAAGCGCGCGCGCACACACGCGCGCGCACACACACACACACACGCGCACACACACACAAGGCGAAACCCCAACCACTGATGACGCGCACGCACACGCACACACTTGAACGTGTCTGGACACCCCGCAATATCAAAGGGACTATCTATATTTTCTGATCACACACACACACACACACACTCCTTCTTAAACACACTCATGTCTAGACACCATGCGATGTCAGACAGTCTATTTTTATTTTTTCGTCAGGGGCGCACGCGCGCGCGCGCGCGCGCACACACACACACACACACACACACACACACACCTTAATGGAACCCGCTGTTAGGAGTTCATCAGGACTATTATTACTATTATTTTGTTTTTGCATGCTTTTGCAGCAGGTTGTATCCTGTTTCGCTCGTCTCCCTGTCTGCTGTCCGCTGTCGTTGTGGAAGTGCTCTCCATGGCTGCGTGGGATCCCTCCTGCTTCTCTGGTGTCCTCCCATGTCCTAGTATATAGACTGTCTACACCTGTACACGGTGTACTCCTGCCTTGCACCCAGGTTCTGAAATAACTGTAACCTCGACCAGGCCGAGTGTGGGGCTGGAGGTGTAGTGGATAGAGGCCTCGGAGGTTGTGGGTTTGAATCACTGTAACACACCCCCGTCCCCACTATGCTAAGATCTTAACCACACGTGTGCGTCTGTCCAGCCTGCGGTATAAATGGATACCCCAGAACCTACTGGCTCATCAGGCTAGACTCAACTCCTTAACTCCTCCTGGATGGGACGCTAGTCTATCACAGGTCACCTTCCCAGTGTTTTTACTAGTACCCATTTATACTGCTGGGGGTTAAGGCCTTGCCCAGGTGTCTAACGGGGATTCGCACACACAACCTGTCAGCCCTGTACCATAACCATTACACCACCAGCCCCACAAATGAGGGTAACCTGCAACATGCAAACTAGCATCCCATCCAGAAGGAGATGAGCTCCTAGTCACTTCACGCTACAGAAACCAGAGCTCCGGCTATGATAGGCCACTAGGCTCGGGTGTAAACGCCTAACAGACTTGAAGATAAATATAAGTGAAGGACAAACAACAACACCATTCAACCCCATTCAAGGGTCAACATTTGCATAATAGAATATGATTGGCTCTTACATTTTCTGATGCAATAATACATGCCGGCCATGTGATTTTTAAACTGGGTTTAACACTCATTGGTTTTAAACACGCATTGGCTCAAATTCAAGAAAACTGGAAGTTTATTTAAGAATTTAAGATCATTTTAAGGTGTTTTTTTTATTCACTCACTCAGTCACTCAAATAAAATGGATAGACGTCGACGTTGGCTTTAGTCATTCACTTGGCAGGAAAACTAAAACAATTTAAATGGGCATCACTACCACAAGGGTTAACAAAAATAAAGCAAAAGTAAAAAGACAAGAAATGAAGGAATAATATAAATAAATAAATAAATAGATAAACATAAAAAAAATGTAAATAAATAAAAATTATTTTGCTCTGAAGTAATGAATTGCAAGTTACTATTTATGTAATATTTTCGTAACAAATACAATGTTTTGCTAAATCACTACAGCTGAAATTATTCACTCATTCATTTTCTGAAGCACTTCTGAAGGACTGTAGGAAGAAACCGGAGCACCCGGAGGAAACCAGTGCATGCTCAGGGATGACACGCAAACTCCAACTGGAAATGCACAGGGTTCGAACTCAGGACCTTGTTACTGTGAGGTGGAAATGCTAATCACTACACCAATATACCAGTTTATGCATATGCACATATATATATAGATAAGTGGGCAACCACAAAACAGGCTTATAGGGATGAAATTGTAGTCATTCTTTTCCTCATTCCACATACACACACACACACACACACACACACACACACACAAACACTGTATATTTAAATACACTGCTGCCCCCCCAAAAAAAGTCGCACATGAATATGTTGTTGTTCCGCCATTACCCTTATTCGTGTCATCGTTTCAACAAACTTAAGCAACATAACATTTATTTCCATCCGGTGTCGGGTTCATTTCTCACTGACGTCTTGAATCGATGAGGGAAAAACTGAACCCCTCCATAAAGTCTTTTCCAGCACATCCCGAAAACCTTCAACAGGGTCAAGGTCAGGACTCTGGGGGGCCGATACAGATGTGAAAATGATTCCTCGTGCTCCCTGAACCACTCGCTCATTATTCGAGTCCCCATTTTATATTTGTGCCATCAGGGAAGAAAAAGTCCATCGATGTGATAACCTGCTCATTCACTACATTCAGATCATCAGCTGACTTCATTTTATTGCCACGGTAATGTTGCTGAGCCTCGACCGGACCAAATGCCATGAAATGCTATAGAGAATACATGCTGTGATCCAGCGTGACTGTTTTTTTTTTGGCCGGACAGTTTATATACAGTAGTCCGGTGTGGTTGAAGATATTTTCATTACACGAGATCCAAATGAATAGGGTGTTCTAAAAGAAATAGAATAAGAGCTAATAATAAATGCATTAACAGTGAGGCCAGACATCAGAAACACCAGCGTACACCAACTCCCTTTATATTCTTGGTGCTATATTATTTTAGCCGGTGTATATGTTGATGTTTTGATGCTACGGACTGCACTGGAAGAGAAACATAAGCGCTACTGTATACAGTGTATAATACAGTAATTATCATCGCCTGGCCCATATTTAAAAGGCTGTAAGCGCAATATTTAATAGGCTGTAAGTGAGCTTTTAGTAGCCTATTAGGGCACATAATGTGCATTCAGGGAGAGAGAGAGAGAGAGAGAAAGAGAGAGAGATGTTTTATTTAATATCTACAGCTATTGTTATGATAATATCCATAATACCCAAAATACTGTAATCTTATTCCGGTGTTTTCACTTATAATAAATATAATCTATAATTCCGAGAGCATTTAAACAAATGTATGAAGTAATTCAGAGTGCTGGCCTGAGGTGATCTGGCTCCCCCTGCTGGGTTTTCACCCTGATCTCCATCCCAACTCCTAGTCGCTTCCCGCTACAGAAACCGGGGGATAAGCCACTAGGTGTAAAAGCAAACAGGCTTACTTACCTCTGCCACTTTCACCAGTCAGCGTACTTCAGTGTGTAGCATTGATTTTTGTAATGTGAAGAATAGTCCACTTGGGGGGTGTGCTGTTATTGGAAAATAATCAATAAGACATGGCGCACATGTATGCCCTCCTCGTGCAGCGACCACTGCGCTGAATTGGTCATGGCCCTAATAGGATTAAGCTGTGTGGCCAATGAGTGAATGAAATAAGAACTGTCCTGAACGAAGTGATCTTTATGTGGGAGGTTTTTGTTCTATATTTGTTCTGGTGGTTCTGCTGCTTGTAGTCTATTTAGTTTGGTTTCATTTTTTTGGCGATTGGTTCCGATTAGATTTTATTCTGTTCTATTGAACTCTTTCTCTTCTTTCTCTTACAGTTTTTGCTCTTATTGTTTTGCTTGGTTTGGTCATATTTTATTGTTTGAGGTATCCTTGATTAGTTTGTTTTGATGCTCCCAGTCTGCTGTTGTAGTAGTAAATTTTTTTATTATTATTTGTTATTTATAAATTAAATATAATAATAAAAGAAATGTATTACTATTATTTGTTGATTCTGTTATTTATTTATATATTTTAACTCGTGTTCTGTTGTTTATAATTGTTTCTTCATGTATGATTTGTGTATATGACGAAATCATGTTCCGTAAACACAGCTGCTCAAGTTTTGAACTTTTGGCCCCGCCCTCCGCCCCGCCCATTCGCTCTCTACTTCCTTTTTTCACGGATTTTTTTTTTTTTTACGCACGCGCTTACTGTCGAACCCGAGGAGGAGGAAGGTGAAGAGCTGCTGTTACACAGTCCTGATTTCAGTAACAGGATGAATCACACTGTGGCCGTTGACGCGCGCGAGGCTGGAAGTTGCGACAAAGTGCGGTGCGAACTTCTCTTATCTCCGGCACGCGGATCAAAGTGCAGAGAGGCGCGCGCCCGGAACCACCAGCACAACCAGCAGTGAACAGCAACAGTCTGCTCCATGACAACCAACCGGGGGGATATGAACGGGACAGGTGAATATACACCCATCCTTTACTCTCTCAACCTTATACTGATCTCTCTTTCTTCTTTCTACCCTCTCTTATCGGTCTTTCTTTCTTCCTCCTTTTTCTCCTCTCTTACCGGTCTTTCCCCCCCTCTCTCTTTCCTCTCTCTATTTGTCTCTCACCCTTCTGTCTCCCCCCCCCCTTTCCTCTCTCTCCCTTCTGTCTATATTTCTTTTTTTCTCCTCTCTTATCTGTCTTTTCTGTCTCTCTCCCTTTCGGCCTTCATTCTTCTCCCTCTCTCTCTCTCTTCGCACCCACTCTTATCTGTCTTTTTCCTCTCTTTCTCTCCGCCCCCCTCTTATCGGTCTTTTTCCTCTCTTTGCTTTCTTCTCTGTCTCATTCTTTCTTTCTTCTGTTTCTCCCCCCTCTTATCGGTCATTTCTCTCTCTCCTCTCTCTCCCTCCTGTCTTTCTTTCTTCTCCCTCTCTCCCCTCTCTTATTGGTCTTTTTCCTCTCTCTCTCTCTCCCTCTCTCTCTCTCTCTCTCTCTCTCTCTGTGTGATTCAGTGGGCGGGGGCGCATCCGTTCA
>JBCNYG010000005.1:25875545-25887899 GCA_039654305.1 Porochilus rendahli | reverse complement strand
ACGCCCAAGCTGGGAATCGAACCCAGGACCTTCTTGCTGTGAGGCGGACGTGCTAACCACTACGCCACCATGCCACCCGTCACCCTAATTATGATAATTATTAATTAAACCATTCAGAAAATGAATAAATGCATATTAAGGTTAAAGTGTTTGCACATCTGCCTCACAGCAAGAGGGTCCTGGGTTCAAGTCCCAGGTTCAGCATGGGTTTTGTGGAGTTTGCATGTTCTCCCCATGCTTGCGTGGGTTTCGCCACATTCCATAGTCCATAGTGCGATGAGACCCATAGCGCAGCAGCCCTAGTATATTGGCGAATTAATAAATGATTTCTTCATCATTGTAGGCATTAGCGTGTGAAAACGCATGCAAAATTTCTTTATAAGTATGCAAGCATGATGCCATGAATAACTATCTGCCTTTTTTCTGTATAGTTTTTATTTTTGTAAGTTTCCTTTGTTAAAAATGCACCCGGCATGTTTGCCTAAACAGCTCTCTTTTTGTTCAATCCATCATTCCTTTTTCACACTAAAGGTCCACCCCCTGCAGCTCGTGTCTAATTGGACAAACAGGCTCAGCAGGGGAGGGGTCACTGACAGGCACAAGCTTTGATATATGGGCACAAGGGAAGTGGCCTGCTTTTCAGAACACAGCTCTAAAGAGCTTAGCCGCTCAAATTGCACCTCACGCCTCTGATTATAGTGCTCGGAGTCCGTATGTAATTCTAAAGGTATAAATATAGTTTGGCTATCAACAACTGGCTGAACAGTTGGACACCGTTTGACATTTCTCACATCTCTAGATGGTTAAACAGGAATGTCCTGGTGGCATGAGGGGTCCAGAGCTGGTGTGTGTTTAAGGAAGCTGGAGTAGTTGATTAGGTAATAGTTGACATGGCCCTATGGGGCTGTAGAGAGGGAGAGGTCCCTCTGATTACAGCTAATGACCCAGAAGGCTATCATAACACACACGCACACAGAGTGGCCGAAGCACACTGTCAGGCCACCCATGCACTTCCTATGGGTCTACCTTCATTTCCTTATACTGGTCATGAGCGATGAGAGCTGTGATACAGAAGGTGTGTGTGTGTGTGTGTGTGTGTTCAGGTCTGCAAGGCGACACGGAAATGTTCGCAATAAAGATTTATGATATTATGAAAGCCAGGGGAGAAAGAAAACAAAATATACAAGATACAGCTCCCACTCCTTCTCCCATCCTCGTTCTCTCCATCTTTCAGAGCAAGGCTCTGAAAGGAAATGACGTCATCCACATTTTGTCAACGACCGGTATTCCGTAGCGTTCATTTGGTCCACTTGAGGAGCTCCTGCTAAAAAGGAAAGCGATTTGTTGCAGGGGTGATATGCGCACTCGCCAATGTTTATGGATGAAATTCGAGATGGCGAGTTTGGTTACCAATGATGTCAGTTATGCCACAACCATCCATGGAATGGCATTCCTTTCTTTCCTTGTTGATCCAGTTGATGCTAGTATTTCATGGGGGTCTGTGTGTCATGAAAACTGAATAAACCAGTTACTTCTTCAGTCGACAGCCCACACCCCTACCCGAGGACAAAAAAGAATTCCCCAAGGAGTATACGGAGGAGTATATGTTATTTTCTAATATCAGTTCATTTTGGCATGAATGCAAATGTTTCCAGTGAAACCGCCCCAGCTCACGGCCTTAGTATCTTTTTTTTACCTGTCCTATGTCTTGTTTTGGTTCTGTGTCTTTACAATAAAAAGACCACACAACCAGATGAGCAATTTTGCGTATGCGCAATGTCTTAGCAGTGCAACACAGATTGGGTAGAAAGTAGAAAAGTATGAGACCAAGTGTTAGGAAACAGAAGAAGGCATGCAATTTCAGGGGAAATAAAAAAAAGATGGTGATGTTCACTAATGTCATGGCGCCCAGTACAGGGGTCATTGATACTCGACAACAGGAATAAGCAAATGGTTTCAGAAAGACATTAAGACTCCAATGATTTCGATGTATTTCCAAGATTATATACCACTGTAACGAGTATACCATTGTATCTGAATGGGCCATTGTTGTAGGCTTATGGCTGTTGGAGTATACCATACTACCAGAGGCAGAACCTAATCTCAGGTGGATGGTCTCAGAGCCAAAAGGGAACGTTGCCATCCAGCAACATCAGCTTGGTGCCAAACCCACAATTCAAGAGCCACTGATATCAGATGTCATACCCAATGATGATCACAAACTTTCCTGAAAGTATCAACAAAATCTTTGCGATGAAAGACTTATTTGGCTTCTTGAAAAATCCTCCATGAGTGTTATTAATTGTACATGCTTCATTAGTAACCTTCCACATTTGATTACAAATTGGTTTGGCGACGGAACTTGTGGAAGCACGGGCCAGGTCTTCAGAAGGTCCACTGGTTGCTGAACCCACACCATTTCCAGCACTAGCTCCATGTCAGTGCAAACGGGGTATTTGTTTCCCGACCATTTCTCCAACAGACCCTCCCAAGCTCTTTCAGGACCATACGGTTCTTGGATCTTTGTGAATGACACAGAACGACTAGAGCCTTTGATTTGTGGTTCACCCCAAACTGGGTGCGCAGCAGATGGACGCAGGGACGAAAGAACGAGGAGATACAGAAGAGTAGGCCAGAGTTTCCATGCTTTAAGCTGTGGTCTCTGAGGTGGTAAGCCTCATTTGCTCTCTCAATGGAGGCTGTCTCCTGCTCCAGGCCTCACTGTTCTCCTTCTTTATGGAGCTAAAAACAGGCTTTCCATCGCAAGGAATGCGTTGCTGGAGAGTGAGACTTGCTCTTGAAAAGAAAGACAAACAATAAGATCACTTTTGACTTTTATTTTTTCCTTCGCGTGTAATGAGCAAGAATGCAATAAAGTGAACAGTTAATACTTCCATCTAGCATATCCATCTCTTTCCATTTATCGCTCTAGCCAGTTCTTCATTATTATCCTCTAGAGCAGCAGTCCCCAATCCTGGTCCTGGAGGGCAAAGTAACAGCTTTTCATAACTTGAAGTGGGCTTGACAAAGCAGCTAAGATACTAAACTCTGAAGGACACGGGTCCACCAGGATTAGGATTGGGATTTGGATCCTCTACTCTACATGAGCTCCATATTCTATTCGTATTAGAAAATGGGAATCTCTGAGCCGTCCAAGGAATCATCCAGGAACCTTTCTTTCATCCTGCACTGACCTTGCAGTTCTTTTACAACTCCAGAATTGTGTCTCCCATTCTTAAACCCATGTCCCCCAAAACCAGAGGCTATTCTAGACTGGACTTCCCACCATCTGGCTCATTCTAAGTATGAAACTCTCTCAAAGGTCATTCTGAGTCTTTGTGGACCTTGTGGTCAGTAAAAATATTTCACTAGTTATGCAACTATGTAGTATTGTTGAGGGAATTGTGGGCTGTGGAACAGGAATTGCTTGGAGTCTGGTTCGGCCACATAATTTGTCGCGGTACAGGCAATATATTCTTTTCTTGTCATGTCCCTATGGCACCACTTGGGCAGTGCAGTTTTATCTAAGCATAAAATTGAAAATAAGCTACTAGCCTTTAATATGCATGCTAGTTAAATTGTCGCTAGTTGCATTTGGAGCTTGCCATGTATTTCCTTGGGCCTTTGTTTTACCAGGGGATCCTTGAAAGTCCAGGGTTTGCTTGCTCTCCAGTATGACTTCATTTTGTAAGAGTGGTGTGGTTATATGTAGAAAGACATTTAAGAAATGCCATTAGAGAGCACTAGAGACAGACCCACTGGACATTGGGTGGGGGGGAGCAGCCTCATCTCGATTCCCGAGCCCCACTTCGAAAAGCAAACTTGAGGCCGGGAGTGTTTACTTTGGCGCAGCCTGAGGCAGATCGATGATCTGCAAAGTGGATTTGTTATTGCCTTGTTTGCCTTGGCAGCTCTTGAGAGCAGCACACTGATTGCTGCCCCAGATGTCTACAGTACGCACACAGCATCGCACACGTACACACACCTACAGGAACGTACGCCTCGTTATCCGTCACCTTTTAGATTTGTTACCGTGGTATTCCATTGCTTGCCTCCAAACATCCACTATTAGCCCTAATCATTGCAGCTGGAGGGGTATTAATACTTTTTCTGTCTTTTCCAGCATGATTACTTCCTGCTATTTATTAGCACCTGGAGCAGAGAGAGATGGAAGAAAGTTCTAGATTTATTTAGTGCGGAGGTTCAACTTTATAGGCTCCTTCGTCGCCATCATCATCATCATCATCATCAAAAAATAGCATTTGTTCGGCTCCGTCTGACTGGAAGCTCCGGTTCCGTTCAGTGATACTGTGGTCCATGGCTACGCGGACCATCTGTACTGCTAAAAGCCCACAAAGGCTATAGATTTTTATTAGGTCATATTAAATACATACAGTATTTTATGTATGCCGTAACTGGAAGACATGAGTGAGAAAGATAAATTGAGCATATTCTCCCAGCCCTAATCATTCCTCCATATTGTGGTACTCTGGGTTTCTGGATGGGGAGCGCAGTGGCGCAGTGGTTAGCATGTCCACCTCACAGCAAGAAGGTCCTGGGTTCGAGTCCTAGGCTCAGGTGTATCTTTGTAGAGTTTGCAAGTTCTCCCCGTGCTTGTATGGGTTTCCTCCGGGTACTCCGGTTTCCTCCCACAGTCAAAGTAGGCTAATTGGCCGTTCCACGTTGCCCCTCAGTGTGAGGGAAAATGTTTGTGTGTGTATGTGTTGGCCCTGTGATGTTCTGGTGAGCCGTTCAGGGTGTACCCCACCTTCGCCAGGTTTTGGCTTAGATAGACTCCAGCCTCCCCATTACCCTGGTTGGCTTAAGTGGCTTGGCAAATAAGTGAGAGAGCGAGGTTTCTGGATTGAGCTGCATCATGGGCCTCACGCTCTCTGGCTGTGTGGCCAAATAAAAATGACCTCTTGACACTTTTATGGCAAGACACATTTGTGAGGATTTATAGTAGTTGTTTTCTTGCCGTCTAAAGTGAGTCTGTCCGGGGCCTAGGGCTTATTGCGTCTGTCAGCACATATTAAATGTTTATGTTGTTTGTCTCAGACACTTGTCTTCTGTTTGAAGCCGCTTGACTCTTAGCCTCTGTGCAAGGGTGTGTCCCATACATGGCTACTGTTACCGTTGACTCTCAGAGTGAGCCCGTTTTTATTTGAACTTAGATTTGGAAGTTCTGGAAATGTGTATGGTGCGGCATGGTGGCGCCTCACAGCAAGAAGGTCCTTGGTTTGAGTCCCTGGCTCGGCGAGGGCGTTTCTGCGTGGAGTCCGCATGCTCTCCCAATGCTTCTGTGGGTTTCCTCCGGGTACTCTGGTTTCCTTCCACAGTCCAAGGGCACGCACGTTAGGCTAATTGGCTGTTCTATATTGCCCCTAGGTGTGAGTGTGAATGCTCATGTGCGTGTTGGTGCTGCGATGGACTGGCGAGCTGTGTAGGGTGCTCCCAGCCTAAACCCAGAATGAACGTATTTGTGCTAGAATTGGACTTTTGTTGAGATTGCAGCCTTTTGCTTCGTGCATCATGGATTTGTTTTCTGTCCGGTGCTCAGTCCACAGCATCGATCGCAAGATTGTGGCAGTGTGTGTAGATAGAAAGTGTTAGCTGACTCTTCCATAACGGTAAGATTATGAAGGCTATCTTGCTTTATCCCCGTGGCCTGGCTCTTAAAGCCTAGGGGTTTATTTCGTTCCTCACTTTTATCGTCATTATTTGGCACCTCTCACTGGGACTGCTTGACATTTTTACAGCAATAATTGAGGTTAAGCACTTTTCTCAAAAAGGTGCAGAGTACGACTTAAACTTATAACCTTACCTTTATGGGCACAGATCAAAGACAGACCAAAGACTTGGGTGTTTTGTAACTTTTGTGGGGTTTTTATGGGGGTGTGCTTTAAGGGTTTTAGTGCACATTGGTGGAATTTACATGAATAGGTTTCTTGATATTTGGGGTGCATTACACAGGAAACTTCAAACATTTATAGACACCAGTTTTGAGATCAGGTTTCACCCATTAGCTCTGTTCATTCACAACTAGGGTTGCAAAATTCTAGGAACTTTCATGGGAAGTAACCAGAATAAACTGGAAATTTGCAAAACTGCAGGTTAGCCTATAACAGGGAACTTAAATGTAGCTGGGGGGTGGAGGGTCGAAATGTTGCATCTTGGTCAAAACAACCAGATTTAATGCAAAAACAGTTACAGTTCTACCCTAGACTGTGCATTAATAAATAAATAAATATATTAAAGTCAAAAATTTATTTTTTAGTATTAAAATAATCGCATGCATGTCAGTTTAGGCTCAATGGAATATTACGACGAATAAAAAAAAAAATTCCGGTGTCTCATCAGAACTTTTTGAAAACCTAAATGTGGCACGCATTGGGTTTTTTTTTGTTTGTTTGGTTTTTTTTTTCTAAATAGAGAAATGAAGTGACTGTCGAAGCCCAAAAGCTTTTAAAGCTAAATGTAGGTATACGGGATGTTCATGGTGATGCAGCGTTTGTTTCGGCATGAGTGTTAATATGAAAAGGTAACCAAAGTGTCCGGCGTTGAAATAATTAATTACTTGTTTCAGCTCAGAAAAGACCAGAAGCATCTCCAAACACTTTTATTTCCTCATGTTCTTCTCAGGGTGAGTATAGCCAGTGTATAATACAATATTCATTCATTCATTCATTTTCTGAACCGCTTATTCCTAATTAGGGTCGCGGGGAGGCTGGCGCCCATCTTAGCCGACTCTGGGCAAGGGCGGGTTACACCCTGGACAGCTCGCCAGGCCATCACAGGGCCATCAGTCACAAAACCATTCGCACTCATACTCACACCAAGGGGTGATTTGCAACAGCCAATTAGCCTACTGTGCATGTTTCTGGACTGTGGGAGGAATTCAAGCAATGTTTTCATGGATAAATATTGCTGCATTGTACGAAAACCACACTGGAAAGGAAAGAGAGGATGGAATAAGATTTTTACAGTTCAAACTGTCAAAGTAAACAATTGTAGAAAGCTGCAGGGTGTAAAACTAGACAAACACTAGACTAGGCTGCTACGGAAGCATGTGCACCAAGCATGACCAACTTGACAACAAGGCTTGTGTAGCAATGCCATGCATTTGCAAGTTAAATACCTTCTGACCAATCAGAATTAAGAGTTTAGTAGCATTGCAGTACATGACGTGGAAATAGAGATAGCTGCATGAATGTACGATTATTAAGTAAAAATATAAGAAGAGAACAATTACCAAAAATCAGACAGCTAACAAAAGAGACAAGACTATGGCAGGGCAATGCTAAGAAAATGGAACATGAAACACTAAAGCTATTTACAGTAAAAAAAACACAACATATAGCAGCAATATTAAGACACTCAGAGTGCTCAACCATCTGAGGACAGAACACAGGTGTGGAAAAAAGGTAGCCAGTTAGGGGAACACAAAATCGATCAAGGCCCAATCAAAGAAGGGAGTGGAGCCGTGGAAGTGTTGCCAGCTTTCATTGCCTAGGTAACCCTCTTGTACTTCTCCTGCTTATAACTCTTTACAAGTGAAACTGTGAGCAGCGAGCTTGTTCCCTACAGTAGATCCATGAAAGCATTTATTATCATTAATTCATATTATTTTAATTTATTTTAGCTCATATTATCATCATGTATAGCTTTTATTATTATTATTATTATTATTAGTTTGTGGGAAATATAGAATGGAGACTCCTGTGGTTTATGAACCAAGAAGAGTTAATTTTGTATAAATATACACTCAAAAAATGCCAACCATTTCTGAAATGTGGACCCAAGCGTTGCGTTTCCAGTTATTATATATCTCTGTAAAAATTCCGTGTGCAGTCAGGGAGCACAAGATATTAAGACACAGAAATAATGAGCTGCTCTCCCATGTTGATGTAGGCAGAACAATTAAACTTGTGTTTGTTGTTCCCTATGAAAAATGTTTTGGGGAAATGACAGTCTGGCAACACCTTTCAATCAACAGTATCTTTAAGCTCTGATTGGTTTTCGCTCAAATCGCATTGCGTGAAAGGTCAGCTCGGTTTAGTTCACTTCACGGCTCATCACTCATTTGGTGACTTTCACAGACTTTACGTGGTTGCATATCGCTCATCAGTTCCTGTGTGGGTGCCCTTTAACAGCCAGAAAAATGTACTTTAGCAATGAAAACTTTCTCTGGACCATAATTTTCTTTGTTATCTAAGCATCAGAGACTTTTCGTCCAATTGATCCATCCATCCGTCCACCCACCCATCAATCTATCCATCCATTATTTATACTGCTTATCTGTCAGGGTCACAGAGATAATTGCAGTCAATACTAGGTACTTTTTGGCAAGAGAAGGTATACCCTAAGCAGTGTGCCAATCTATTATCACAAAGCTAACTATATATAGACTAACACAAAGATGAGACAAATCTTTCAGCCTGATTCTGTTTCAGTCATTCCTGGAATATACACTTCTTTGTATTTGTGTTACAGCGGGCAATCTTTGTTCCTTTTTGTTATTTTGAAGAGACCATACCACCCTTTTGTTGTATCTGTGTCTCCTTGAGCATTCCTGCAAAAACATGTCAAGCACCTCACCGAGAAAACCTTATTGTGATAAGATAGCAGGAGAGGATTATCGGCGAAGGCTGTGGGGTACGAGATGTCAGAGGTGCTGCCAGGATTGTCTGCAATGAAGGAATTTGCTGTGGAAAAGAAAGACTCCAAGGCAGTGTCCTCAGCTATGGATGTACAGGGTGAGCTGTTGGCCTGTATGGCCATGTATGTATGTTGGTTTGTTACAACATCTTAAAGCAGATCAACAAAGCCCTATTGTTTAATCCCAAATGCTAAGAACAAGGAGGAGTCAATAACTAGCTTGTAGACTTTAGGGGCATTACATTATATTCCAATTATGGCATTTGGCAGATGCACTTATCCAGATTGACCTACATATTATATTATTTACTCAACTTAAATAATAAACAAGCCTTGCTCAAGGGCCCAAAGGTGGCAGTAAGGTGGTACAGGGCTTGAACCCCTGACCTTCTGATCAAAAACCCAGAGCCTTAACCACTGAGTCACCACCACCCTGCTGCTTCCTGCCAGAGAAAAGCAAGAGAAATACAAAATGTCTATAGATTGACACGAAGCATCTCTACCAGAAAAACAACAAGGTCGTTTCTACAGGAGGCCATAAAGAAACTGTCTGCATTAGATAGCCTCTTCAATCATGAGTTTTTTTTATTCCCCGATGAGTACTGCCCGTCACAACATCATAACCAGTTCTAAAAGATGGAGGATATTTATTTTCTACAAAATGACAGAAGCAAGCAAGTCTGAAAGGCTTGAGATACAGAATCTAAATCTAGGGGAAAAAATGGATGACATACTGTAGATGATGAGGAGGGAAGGAAATGGTGATGGGGGTCATTGTTGCTCTCCATACATTCCCTGATGATGTGTGTCTCACAATAATGATGCTGGACTACATATACAAGGGTGACCTTCTAGATCTCTTTCTGGTAATGTTTTCCATCACTGTCGCATCTGGCACAAGAAACTTCTCAAGCCTAACCCTTTAAGATTTATATGAGGTTCCCCATGAGGGCCTGGGGCATGATGATGGGGTTGATGGACTCAGACATACTAAATTTAGCTACTTTTGATGAACTACTGAAATGCAATTAGATGCATTGATTGTGGTTATCCATTTTAAACCGTACATATAAAACAACCTAATGATGCTGATGTACTGCTTTTTGATTTGAAAGTCTATAATTAAAACATAAAGTTTGCAATAAAACTGTTACTATGAGTTTCCATTAATAGAAGACAAAATAGAAATTCAGCAATCATCTACACCTAAATGCAATCAAACTGTGTTTTAGATTCAGAGACATTACATAAACTGCAACATGAATTAAAGAATTTTGAGCGGTCATCTGTTCCTGCTGTTTTTAGATACTAAATATGTATTGACAGAGAATGGGTTTCAAAAAATAAATTATATTGCGTAAAAACATTTTTATAGTCCCAGTGTGAAGTCCCTGTAATTAAAGATGAGTCAAAGACAAACCATGAGAAGTTTCCAGAAAAGAAGAAAAATAACAAACCTGAGACCTGAAACCTGAGAGAGCAGTTATTGTCAAGCCAAGTGTGTTATGCATTACTAAACAGTCACAAAATTTTTACTGGAAGAAAGTTAATGTGCTGATACTGGATTGTAAAGAGAAGCCTCTGTAGCATGAGTCAGGAAATGTAGCATATGAAACAAAAAAGCAAGCCATAGTTCTGTGAAAATACATGAACCAACTCAGCTTCTGTAGCAGGAAAAGTGAGGGTTATAGCGGTCGGAAAGCTTAAATGGTTGTACATAAATGGGCTGAGGCATAGGTGTTTACTCTCTCTGCCTGTGCCTCAGGGGAGAGGTTTGCAGATTCAGTCAATCGTCTTTTTTCCTCCATGCAATCAACTGTATATGAATATAAGGACAACTTATTAGAAGATTCTATCCTTTTTTTTTTTTTTTTTGGTCCAATTTTTCTCCCCTTATTTCGCCATGGCCAATTCCCACCCATAAACTAGTGTTCTCTATCACGCATCAACCACCAACCAGGAAGGAGCGTAAGCAAGCACTTCCCCACCCCTCCAACCACCTGCATCTGTGCAAACCGCTTGTGCATGTATATTCAGGGGCAGTGAAACACACTCGCTATACATCACTTATATGCATGCGCACATAGACGCCTATGATTGGCTGGTGATTGCTTTGAGTGACAGGGAAGTAAATGCTTTCCGTCCCTGCCTTCCATAATATCGTGCCCAATCAGCTCCTATGATTGCATGCATCAACCGGGATTCAAACTTGCAATGTCCAGGGCAATAATCGCCCAGAATATACATAAACAAATTAATCAAGGCATTACCCAGAACAGGTGAGCACAATTTGGTAACAATAGCCGAGACTATCAAGCATAATTCTACATTTTTGAATGATAATGCATGACAGTAGAATGCATGCTAACAAAAATGCAAGCAGGTTTTCGGTTTCAAGTCTTTTAGTTGATACTAAGACAACCAGCTAATCGTGTTAAACATGTACAGTACAACAGTGATAAGAATTTGAGTGACAGCCGTGTCCTTTTCCTTTCCCATTTTCCCATTTCAGAAATAGTAAGAAATGTGTTGTGTAGTTAAAGTGAAAAAAACATACTGAGTTACGTATTCATGTATAAACTAATATATTCATTAATTGCCTCTCTGAAGATTTTGAGTGGTCATTAGGATGAAAAAATAGATATGAAAAGAATTTCAGGCTAAATTAAGCCACTTGTACAATCAACTTGTGAAAAAAGGAAATTCAGAGCGCTTTTAAAACTGTGGGTTTCACGTCACATCCAGTCATATTCAGATAATTTAGAGTCAGAACAGTGGTGCATGGCAGGGCAGACATTTGCACTATCCATTTACCATGAAGCCACGAGAACTGGGGCTAATTTATGACTGAAAGACAGACAGACATTAAATATTAAATATCTTATAAATTAAATATCTTATATGTTTAACATCTTGTACAAATTGATTATTTTGTATATTTTTTTGCAATTGCTTGCAGCCTAAATTACCAGTGAAGTTATAAATTTAATTTCTAGTCCTCTGTTTATGGCTATTAGTTGAAGTAAGGATTTTTAAAAATTTTAAACTTAAATTTGAATGACAAGACAATAAATTCAAACAGTACTTTCTAGTTTGTTTGCTACACAGGAGGAGCGAGCGTGAGACAGACATGTGGTTCAGACCCTGAACAACACACTGGAGAGAGAAGATTAGATGAACAAGAGAGCAGAAGGTGAAAAGAGCGCTGATGGACAGCAAAATGATGAGGAAGAGGAAGTGTGGCAAATATCAGACATTGATCCAGGAAAGAAGAGGACCATGTGTCAGTCAGTGAAGTCTGTATTAATTTATCACCAATCAAGACATCAAGTGTTGTGTGGAATATTTTGGACTGCGCCACTAGCCATGATTTTGCGAGGTGTTTAATGGAAATATTGTTGCTTCGTTTTATCTTGTGGGTATTGTTACTGTCTTGTACCCACATGTGCTGTCCTGTGTCCATATGCTTCTCTCCCAAAATCTTTACTCTAAAAACAATAATAACAACCATAACCTATCGTGCAAGGTTTAAAAGAATCCTATTATAAATAAATAAATAATACTCCTAATTAAGGTGTGAGGAGGCTGGCGCCCATTTCAGCCAACCCTGGGCAAGGCCGGGTACACCCTGGACAGCTCGCCAGGCCATCGCAGGGCCATCAGTCGTACAACCATTCGCACTCACACTCACACCTA
>JBCNYG010000005.1:25831661-25846963 GCA_039654305.1 Porochilus rendahli | reverse complement strand
GGGGGGGGATGGTCGGGATCCACCGTAAAGATGAATGAATTAACAAGGATGATTTAATCAGTGAATGGGAGTCGGTTCAGTGTAAATGGCTTTTTGTTATTATTTTTTATTAATAATTAAATATTAAGACTTGTCTTCTCCTTTAACCCAAATACGTGTATTAATATTTGAATAGGCTACAGGTTAAGAAATTAAATTGTTGAATAAGTTTTGTAATTACTGGTGTTGGGTCACTAAGTGCACAAACAAAAATAATCCATCTTAAAGGAAAAAAATAGTCTAACTACCTTCTGTCACTGAGGGCTAGGCTCATGGATTTCACTATGCATTTGACTGAAAATACACCAGATTTCTATTTGAGATGCAGTAGGTTAGATGAGATGAGGAGAACAGTATTATGAGTGAGACCCCACACATATAAAAGCTGAAAGTGTATAGGCTGTAAATTCAAAAAACACTCAAACAGTCTTGTATGTATTCCGAGCCCCATATAAACACTTAAAGTGTTGGTTCGACATTGTAGGTGTGTTAATTCCATCCTGCATGTGTGTTGCTCCAACACTGTAGGTGTGTTCATCCAGCTGTGGCCGCAGTAGTTACAGGGCTTCATGCGCTCTGCCCAGTGCAAATAAACAGTCGCGAGCGCCGTGTTGACTGTTGTTTATATAATTAGCTCGATGAGCATATACACAGCAAATCATTAACTTCCTTCGTGTGGGGTTAATGCGTTTCTTTCGACGAGCTTTTGAAAACAGACAGTCAACTCACCGGCCACTGGCAGTGCTTCCTTCCTTCCTCCTCCTTGATATCAAACATATAATGCCTTGCTCACAAACTGACTGTCTTTCTTTTTTGTAATGTATCTTGATTCTATATACCAAAAATGTAATAAATTCAATTTAATTTCATGCAAAAGTAATGCTTATAAAAGTTTGCAAAGTAAAACAAAAACTTACTATTTATAAATCATTTGATATTAAATTAAACTGCATGCTGCAGTGAAGAAACTCTCGGCTTGTAACATTGATGAATTTACTACAGCAGTGTAGTAACATGAACTGTTGCTTGATATACAAAAGATCTGTCATTTAAATCACACGCAAGCAATGAAAAAATTTTTTTTTTTAATATTTTATTTATTTTTACAGTCCACAAGTATTTTTACTGGAAAACGTCCAACAAAATAGCACCTGCCCTGATTTTTTTTTAACATGTGGAAATTGCATAGAGAAGCGTTGCTCCAATCTTACCATGAAGTGCTTCTGATCCTACCCGCTGCTTCTGGTCCACATGCTGGTCCTTAGTGCACCTTCATCCGTGAGCTGTGAGCTGAGCTGTTACATCCACAAACCCCTCAAAAAACAAAATTCACCCAAAACAAGGTTGTTGATGCTCGAAATTGAACCCAAGAGTCGATTTAAATTTTTCGAGGAGCAGAAAAGCATGAAAACCTGCATCTCTCTCTCTCCCTCTCTTTCTCTCTCTCTTTCTCTCTCTCTCTCTCTCTGCCTCTGGGGAGAACTGGATGAAGTCATGTACCTTCATGAATGAATGTCTGTGTTTTGTGCAGCAGCAATAAGTCATCATACATTTATGATGTAGCTCCCAATAACCTATCAACGTTCCCCAAACCTCATATCTGCCTGCACTTTAACTTAACAGGAAAAATCTATATATTCAGGGTTGGACTAACACCTGGTTTACACCTGCAGCACTGATGTGGAAGGAAATGAACACGAATGGGGTTAGCACTGGTGCTAGGTGTAAGGGTTAATGTGTGTGCACTTGGACTTATTTAGTGTTATATGTGCATGGTTATGATTGAACACTTGGGATGACCATGAATGCTCAATGCTAAGCGGTGTGATTCTGATCTTACTGGATGCACCAGTCTTGTTGAATATTAAACTTTTTATTTATTTTTTTTTTGTACAATCCCTTATTTTTTGCAGTTAATTCATGCACACTGATGGTACAAGCTGTGGTTTTAGTTGATTTAGTTGGTGATGTGAGCAATGAGCGGATGGGTGCGCGCCGTTTGAGGACTCAGGGGGTAAATATGAAGTGACACGGGCCAGGTTCTTATTGTAGGACCCCAGCCGTCTGGCGCCAAGCGCCCTTTTAACAAATAGCGGAGTCCCACTTAATCAGTGAGCGCTGACGGAGCGCCTTAAAGGAGCCGCGCCTCCGCTTTCTGCGCAGCGAGCTGCAAAAAACAATAGGGTTTTTTTTTTTTCATATCAGGTTTGATTTTTTTTTAAAGAGTGATATATCACAAAATGTAGGAGAACTAATTATAATGATACATTATCCAGTTACTGGACAATATAATAAAACTTAATGTCTATTAATAATACATTTTTGAGGTTTGCTGCTGGGTATACCCTATCCATCAAAATATTGAGAAAGTACAATTTTTGTAGGAATAATAAAAGAAAAACAACCTTAGAAAACCTTAGGGGGTGATCACACTAGAGGTGCAATAGAAAAGCCACTGACGCTAATGGCAATTCGCAGCAGTCGCTTTTCATTCTCAAATTTGTCATGCCACATTTGCAGCAGCCAATTCCGGTTGCGTGGTTTGTGAAGTCATCACATGTTTGGTTTTTTTTGTTTTTTTTTTCATCTTTGAAATTTCTGTGAATGTCACAAGACAATGCTCTGACGCGGAATAGTCTCAAACACTTCTCAAACAGTCACGAGGAGGTCGCAAACTTGTCATTTTTATCGCAAATTAATCGTTTTTTCATTCTCAAAAAAAAAGCAACAAGTTGGAGACTTCCAGACAGAATGTTTAAGACTTGCTGGCATCCACCATATTCCGTATATTTTCCCTATTATTAGTGTTTTATGTGTATTTTTTCCTCACTAAAACCTCGCAAATATACAGCAAATGGTTTGCCAACAGAAAGCGAACAGAACGTTTTACGGCAAGAGATTCGGTTTTCATTTCGCAACATCCGCAAACCAATTGCAAATCAGTCGCGCAACACTCTGGTATGCATATTTAATCTGCACAATTTTTGCGTGCATGCGGAGTCGCGAAAGATTTTAACGCGATTTCAAAATTCACAAAAATTAATTGAAAAAAAAATGTATCTATTCGCATCTGTCGCTTTTCTATTGCACCTCTAATGTGATCACCCCTTTAAAGGGAAGCAAAAATTCAGCATGATATTAGAAGTTGTTAGGTGTTTTTTTTACTCAATTTATATTATATATGCTAATCAGTGATGTGATGCTCTATAGCACACGTGTGTACACCACAATCCCTCCATCAATACTATACATTTTTAAAGTCACTTATTCTCTCTCTCTCTCTCTCTCTTTCTCTCTCTTTCTCTCTCTCCCCTCTCTACTGTTCGCCTGCCCTTTTTTAAAGGGGTGGAGGAGGGGTGGGATTTCCACATCTTCTCTGTGTCATTGGTTAATATTTTATCCTGTTGACATGTTTTCTCGCTGCAAAAGCTTCCGACACCTTCGGGCCCCCCCTTGCCCCTCCCCCTTCCCCTCCTCGGCCCCACCTCCTCTTGGCTCGATCTGTCAAGGTCACGCCCACCGTGTGCCGCGATTGGTCCACAACGCGTAAAATCGGCAATCAAGGCGCTTTGACTCATTAGTGTGGGCGAGCAGAGAGGCAGGAGGAGGAGGGACGCGTAAAGGACACACAAGTGTTGAAGACGAAAAGTCACGCTGAGCTCCGGATGAGTTTGGGGCTTTTTTTTCTGGAGCTGCTGCTGTGTGTCTTGGGGGAAAGCCGAAGATCTGAAAAGAGGGAGAAAATCCGTGAAGTGTCAATGTCACTCTTCTGACGGATGATATTAAACACTGCACTGGAGCATCATCAGGAGGACTAAGAGAAAGCTGTCAGTCATTTCCTCTGTTCTCCTCCAGCGGAAACATCAGCGCTGTTCGGTCTTCTCCAAAACTCTTCCGTGATTTTATCAGTATTGTTCTTTTTTTTTGTCAACCGGACATAATCGACTCACGGCTCTTACGGTTTGGCCTCGTTCCTTTTTAGTGGATGCACCGATGAGAGATCCGGTTTTCACGGGGACCGGCGCTATGGCTTATCACCCGTTCCACGCGCACCGGCCCGCCGACTTCCCCGTGTCGGCGTTCCTTGCCGCGGCGCAGCCCGCCTCCTTCTTCCCGAGCCTCGGGCTTCTTCCCAAGCCGTTGGCTGAGCACGCTTTGTCCGGAGCCGCGGAGGCGGGCCTTCACGCTGCGCTGCACGGCCACCATCATCACCACTCTCACACGCAGCAGCAGGCAGCTGCCGCTGCCCACCTCCGTGCACTAAAGAGCCTTGAGCCAGAGGAGGAGGTCGAGGATGACCCCAAAGTGACGCTCGAGGCCAAAGAGCTCTGGGATCAGTTTCATAAATTTGGCACTGAAATGGTTATCACCAAGTCAGGAAGGTGAGCGTTAATTTATTCCTCCATATAATACAAACAATTAGGATAAATGTAATGTGTTGGGTGGTTGGGGGAGTAAATCTGCCAGTGTCAATGGTTATATGTCAAATAATCCTTATTGAAGAAGTACACAGTTCGAATATGTACCTATAATTAAAAAAAAAATGTGTTTAGGCTAGTATGGTTTGAAGGTTGCCCCTAGAAGAAGTAAATAATTTTTTAAAAATGAGGAAAAAAATATGAAAAAATACCTGAATAGTGTAATTTTGTGACATATGCAGAGAACAAACGATGCACAAAGGAAGAAAAAAAAATAAATGAAGATCAACGACAATGAAATATATAGTCCTACATTGCTGGGATGTTCCAAGAAAGCACTGATAAATGTTTCATTTGTTTCGCAGAGGAGTGTAGGATAAAGGTTGCAAATAAAAAAGAAAAAGAAAAAATAGCACAAAAGCTAACTTACATCACATGGGTCTGTGCTGAATAATAATACACTGAGGAAAAAAACTTTTTCCCGTACATGCATGACATGCATGAGATGATCACATTTTTTATGATATGCATGCTGATGTTTAGGGTGTGATGTGCACTGTACATGATGTGGTAACCTTTAACAACTGTGGGGTTTGCTTGAATGTTCAGTGAAGAATTTACACAATGTGTAAAAAGGAGAGACAAAATAGCCATTACTGGTTATATGGTGCATGTTGTTTGAAGAATTAGTCTTCTCTGATTAAAAAATAAATAAATAAATAAATAAAAAGGCTAAAGCTGTAGTTTCTCAGACTAACATGTTGAGAGACCAGCCAACAGTAAAGACTACAGCAGGGCCAAGGTTATATTTTATTGAGATTTTAATATTTGTGCAAGTTTTATTTCCATTGCGTTCCCTTTGCTTTAAAACTGGAGCTTACAGATATTGTGCGTGTATTTATTTTTGTCTTCTGATTTGTTCGAATTCTGGCTGGTTTTAAAAGTATGTACTCCCTCCCTGCACCCAGGAGAATGTTTCCTCCGTATAAAGTGCGCGTCAACGGCCTGGACAAGAAGGCCAAGTACATCCTGCTGATGGACATCGTGGCGGCGGACGACTGCCGCTATAAATTCCACAACTCTCGCTGGATGGTGGCGGGGAAAGCGGACCCCGAGATGCCCAAGCGCATGTACATCCACCCCGACAGCCCGGCCACCGGGGAGCAGTGGATGGCCAAACCGGTCACTTTCCACAAGCTCAAACTCACCAACAACATTTCGGATAAACACGGATTCGTAAGTGAAACCTGACTTGCTGTTTTGTAGTATTTCTGATCGTGTGAGATGGGGTTTGGGGGCTTTGGTGTAGCTGATAAGGCTTTGTGTTTTAAAGATGGCTTCACACCACAAGATAATAAAGGAACATTTTCACTGAATGTGCTTGTGTTGTTGTTGTTGTTGTTGTTTTTTTTTGTTTTTTTTTAACGTAAGCCTATGAAGTGACATATGGGCCACACAAAGCTTAAGCCATGTATAGAAGATAAAAATTATTGATCCTAAAAGAACGTTTTGTCCAATACAAGCAACATTGAACGGGTTAGGCAGATTTGATCTGATACTGGGTATACAATAAAAAAATAAACAAACAAATAAATTACAATTACAATTTCATAATTGCAAGGCATTTTTGTATACATTGCAATTTCAGTTAATGTCAAGTTGTCTGACGTCATTATTATTATTATTATTATTATTATTATTATTATGGTAATTATAGACTGCTTCTGATAATTTATTAACACCATGTTTAATTATTTATCAAGAAAAACCCTAACTGTTTTCTTTCTTTCTTTCCTTCTTTCTTTAAACCATAATAATTTAATAATGTTAAATGGATTTGTACTTGGTCGGGTCTACTGGATCCATCCTACACCCCCTTCCATAAATCATTTCACGCGTCCCTTATTTTATACTACTTCCATCCCTTTGTGATATGCTTTAATAATTGCCCATGCACATGTCAGAATAATTTACGGTTACCATGTACTGTGGATGAATAAACTAAACTAACTGAAGAAGAGAAGGGCATTAATGCAGAAATCCTTGTCAGGTTCGTTCATTAGGAGTTCTGTGGGCCTCTTTCGGCGACCTTTAGCGTCTTTTTGGATCTCATTATCCTGAGGCACGAGAGGAAACTGTTAGATCCCTAAAGTGTTTTCAGTCACCGGCCCCTTAAGTGCAATTTAGCGAGGAAAGCTTGCCGAGTGATTGCTTTAAAAATAAATGCCATGGGGTAGTAGGAAAACCACGTTCCACATGCCAGCCTTTCTAGTCTGCGGCAGTGGGTTAACCCGTGTTTTTCCTTGTAGTGGCTACAGAGCAGAATTACTAATTATTTTTTACTCAGATCCTCATATTTATTCATAAAAAAAGCTCGTGCTATTGCAGGTTAGGAGGCTATAAATGCATACTTTCTTCTTGGTGTTGTTGTGTTAGTGCTGGTGTTGTTTATCCTCCTCTTATCATCACTATTATTATATATTTTTTATTTTATTTTTATTTTGACACTCAATATCAATTCGTTTATTAGAGCTGAAGTTGTAGTTTTTGCCAATGGGACCGTTTTACTATCAATTTTATTACAATAACTACAATAATAGGCCTTTAAATGAAACTTGAGAGAGAAAAACAACCCTAAAGTTACAGTGAAGCCAACAGTTTGGTGTACGAACCTGGAATAAATCAAGAGATCTAATGAAAGCCAATTCTGTTTTCCAGACTATTCTAAACTCGATGCACAAATACCAGCCCAGGTTTCATATTGTTCGAGCCAACGACATCCTGAAGCTGCCCTACAGTACTTTTAGGACATACGTGTTTCCAGAAACCGATTTTATAGCCGTCACTGCCTATCAAAACGACAAGGTGAGTTCCATTGATTTGGAAGTGACCTATATGAACTTTTTCTTTCATTTAGCAATAAACTTCACTTTTTCCCGAACGAGAAAGGCAATTTTTATTTATAGTCTTCTTTTTGACCCAATTTAAGAATGGCCAAAATTTAAACAGACTGAACACCCCAGTGCTTTGTGAATGCAAGTCTTCCATTCATTAATCATGATGTTTACTGTTTCATTGTTTATCATAGATATTAGATGTTAAATGTTTTTACAATGGATATAAAAAAAAACTCAGGTCATTTGAATTTTGTCAGTATTAATGTTTCCATTCGACAAAATAGAAAATATTTACACGAGGCACTTTTTTAGCTTGGAGTGTTTGCAGAATTTGAAAACCTTGAAGTTTTGCCTCAGATATTTTTAAACACATGTAATCACGTGGTGCTTTTTTTTTTAATCCATCGCATAAATTAGATGTGTTCCATGTTTGCGGCTTTGGATTGGAAATGTTTCTCATCCTACTGACACGTACTCTAAAGCTTAGTTAATTATGTTTTAATAAATTGAATTATAGCTTTTTCAATGAAAAAAATAGGGCAAAAAAACTATTTTTGATGTAGTTAACTAAGATGTAGGCTACAAAAAGCCTATAAAGAATTTGTCCTAGTGTTAGTGTTTATAGTTGAAAGAATAAATGCTGGGGGAAGCCCTGAACTTGAAACTGAGTGACCTGTATTTGTAGCTTTGGCAATGACTTTGTCGGGATGATAAATCTATTGTTTTATTTTCGGCATGTTTCTGATTTATTTCTTGTAGATTACGCAGCTCAAAATCGACAACAACCCTTTTGCCAAAGGATTCCGAGACACGGGCAATGGCAGGAGAGAGAAAAGGTATTGTAGCTATTCAGCTTGCAAACATGGTGATGGTTTGCATTAAGCCTGATGCACAGATTGAGGTGGGTATGCTTTTTGGATGCTGTGCAGGAAGCAGTTGAGTCTGCCGGCGCTGCGGGTGTATGATGAGGCGTGCGCTAAAGGTGATGGAGCGGAATCTGATGCTTCATCCTGCGAACCACCGAGTACCAGAGAGCCGCTTCACTCCCCCCTAGGATCCGCAACAAGCCCCCTAAAGCTGAACAGGTCTATTCAAGGTGTGTATGTACAGATAAATATATTTTTCAACATGTGCTTACTTTTTTAAAACGTTTTTTTCCTTTTGTGTGTATCATTAATTTAATAATCATTTCTCGCGTCATCACAACTTAAATTATGTTGAATTAATTATTTATTTAAATTATTTTGAAATAATTATTTATTTAAATAATTGAACGTAACATGCGGTAATAAATTACTATACTTTATGATTTGTATATTTTCTTTCTTTTATTTATTTATTTTTTATTTCCAAACATTAATCTTGCAGAAAAATTCAGTCAAGGTCTCTACACACAATTTTTCTGGGACTATTTTAAAAGCAAATGCTGTCTTTGTTTCATTTATTTTGTTTCATTATTTCTGAATGCATCATTACTTTACACACTTTCTTTATATGTATTTATTGATTTTATTTGTATTATTATTATGATTGTTATTATTATTATTGTTGTTGTTGTTGTTGTTGTTGTTTTGTTTATGTTGTATATGTATTTTTAATTTATTTATTCTCTTCTGTCACTCGTTTATACAGCCAGGGATCCACAATTCCACAAACCCATCAATGTAGACATTTATATTTTATAAACATAACCCTAATAGACTATGTTCAGTTATTAGAGGCATTTAAAATGTGCAAAACAACATTTGGTTATTTATAAGTGCCATAGAGCTTTTTATTTACTTCCACTCACGTTTTATTAGAGGGTCCAAGATATTTATAGGCCAAGTATTTTTATTATTATTATTATTATTATTATTATTATTATTATTATTACTATTATTATTATTGTTGTTGTTGTTGTTGTTATTATTATTATTATTACTATTATTATTGTTGTTGTTGTTGTTGTTATTATTATTACTATTATTATTATTATTATTATTGTTATTGTCATTGTTGTTGTTATTATTATTATTATTATTAATATTCAGGTTTAGATTAAGCCCAATCTATTGAATTAATGGGGCTGAGAACTGAATAGTAAATCTAATAGCTTTAATAATGGTGGTTTATGATTTCCTGCCTTACAACAACAACAAAAAGATTTTGGACCCCCTATGATCCACAGACCTCCATTTGAGAGCTCCAACACCTTACACATATAAACCAAATGAAAAAAACACCTTAGCATAACAGTCTGATGAAGGTCTAACAACCTCAGCTTCTCAATGCCATCTACAAGCGCTTACTCAGCAATCTTACATGGCACATGTATTAGCTGAGTTTCCTTTTAAATACTGCTACTGAAACTCCCACTGACATATTTGCCTTTCAAGTGTTTGGGACCTCTTTGCCTGAGGTAAACAATCCCTCCTGCCAACTGTGGCAGGAACAAAGGTTGGCATGAAAGAAAGGAAGCGGGTTTGAGCGGAAACATGACAATGATTCATTTTCCAACCTTCAATGCAAGCTCTAGAAGGAATTTTACATAAGTATAGCTGCTTGACACACAAACTAACTTTTGAAGTGTGTGTGTGTGTGTGTTGAATGAAAAAGTTAGCAAGCTTTTATTTCCTTTTGGAGATTCCTCCAAAGAAAATCATATTTATATTTACATCTTGGGTTTTCTTTTCTTTTTTTGCAATTTAATAGATGAGAAAAATGCCACAGAGAGTGATCAAGAGTTTGAGCACCAGGACGAAATGTCTGTAGGAGTGAGTAGTCCTGGTCCACGAGCAGTATCTCCCTTCAAGCCAAGCACTGAGGAAAGGGTCAAGGAGAGACCCGAGCATGACAAGCAAGAGGACTATGCCGACTTAAGTAGAGAACGTGACTCTGCTTTCAGCATCAGGAACCCAGAGAAGGAAAGGTCAGAGAGAGGGAACCACAAAGGGTCAGAACCATCCAGAAAGGAGGGCAAGGAACGTTTTACCCCACTTCTGGTCCAAACAGAGGGCCCATCCTCCTTCAGTGCCAATCACCTCCAGAGCTTGGCGCTGTCTGGCCTTCACGGTCAGCCTTTATTTAACCCACTGAGTGCCGCAGGTCACCCGTTGCTCTTTCATCCTAGCCAGTTTGCCATGGCACCTGGGGCCTTTTCAACTATGGGCATGGGGCACTTATTGGCTTCAATGTCAGGTGCAAGTGCCCTGGAGAATGGCGGCCTGTCACCTCAGGGCTCTGGAGCACCTGGATCCTTCCCGTTCCACCTCTCGCAGCACATGCTGGCATCTCAGGTAAAGAACATTTATAAACAAGTGTTTCTATACAGAACAGTAGGTAGTGGCTAGGAAATCCGCCTCACAGCAAGAAGCTTGGCAAGGGTGTGTGCATGGGTTTCCTCAGAATACCCCGGTTTCCTCCTGCAATCCAAAGACATGCACAGTAGGATAGTCGGCTTTTCCAAATTGCCCCTAGGTGTGGGTGTGAGTGTGAACAGTTGTGTGTGATGGTTTGGCGGGCTGTTCAGAAATCTGCTTTCGCCCAGAGTCGGCTAAGGTAAGCTCCAGCCTCCCAGCGACCCCAATAGGATTAAGTTGTTCGGCAAATGGATGAATGAATAAATGTTAATATTCGCCACTATTTTTTAGGTAATCAATCACAGTAATTGACATTAACACAAACTCATTGTAAATAATTTATACAGTTTAACCTGCAACCTAAATTGGTTACATTGAGTCAAAGTCAGAGGATTTGTCCAGGTCAGTTGCTTTTTCCCCCAATGTGTGAAGTGTTATAATAAAATATATACATATATAATTTTTAAAAGTATTTGTTATGAACAACTAATTTTAGTGAAACTTATTTGGAGAGATATTTTTAAAGGCTTTTTTGCTATCAGTACTGCCTCATATTCTTTTGAGACATTTATGTACAGAAGTGAGTACCAGATTTTTAGCAATCTAAGCTATATTACACCAATAGGGTGTAAGATGCTGTGTTAGTTAATTGTATTAGGATAAATATAGAATATAGAATAATATGATAATATATAAATATAGAATATAGAATAATTTTTCAGAAATATGATTCATTTATTAATCTATTATTTTTTTTAAATAATAATGCCAATTATAGAGAATATTTTACTCCAGTGCATGTAATAATATTGCCAGCAATGTTTGTGTGCAGGGTATCTCCATGCCACCCTTCGGCAGTCTCCTCCCGTATCCGTACACGTACATGGCGGCTGCTGCGGCTGCTGCGGCTTCGTCTCTCCCCGCTGGCGGCGTGGCTTCTTGTCTCAGCCGCAGT
Source organism: Porochilus rendahli (assembly GCA_039654305.1). NCBI lineage: Eukaryota > Metazoa > Chordata > Actinopteri > Siluriformes > Plotosidae > Porochilus > Porochilus rendahli. The sequence continues at coordinate 25,835,313 of JBCNYG010000005.1, read as the reverse complement.
GCTGTGCTGGGCGGCTCGAGGCCCAGACTGCGCTTCAGCCCCTACCAGATCCCGACAAGCTCCAGCCTGCTCAGGGCTGGACTTCCAGGTTCGGATCATGCAGACTCCGGCTCGGGGTCCTCCTCCAAACCTGGCAGCAGGGAGGGAAGTCCTGCACCCGGGCCGCACGGATCCCCTCACGCCCCCGCCAAAGAGGCCGTGAATGAACTGCAGAGCATTCAGAGGCTCGTGAGCGGACTGGACAAACGGCAGGATGACACGTCGGGCCGAGAGTCTCCGAAATGACGTCATGTGGCGTGTTAAATCAAGGCTCAGTTTCCAAAATGGGTTTTGGATGCATAAAATACCATGCATGAGTTTGCATCAAAATTCAATAGTGCATAAAAAAACAGTCGTGCAAACAGCCCCAGGATGTGGTGGGAGGAAACTCATTTTGGAGTTGCAGAATGATGCGGACGAAACTCGAGACAAACTTTTATGTCTAGGTTTAAATCATGGCCATGGGGATTGAACAATGAACTGACCCTGAACCCAGAAACACAACCTACATCCATGGATGATCATCTTCTCATGTGCTTGTAGCTGGGACTTGTTTTGTTTTCTAATTATTTATATGTAATATTCAGAAGATAAAATAACTATGTAAATAAGCCGAATGGATTGAAAAAGATGCGTTTTAATTTATTCAGACTGTACATTGGCGTGTAAATACTATCTAGGGTTGCAATTTGTTACGTTTATAGCCTATTTGCCCCTATTACCCGAGTGTATAAGAACGTTATATCTAGCGCTTGTTTGTATGGAGTCCGAGTGTGTGTGTGTGTGTGTGTGTAAGTGTGTGTGTGTGTGTGTGTGTGTGTGTGTGTGCCCGCATCTCTCTCTTTCTGCTTGCGAGGCTGAATTTCATACTTTGTATTGCGTTGCGAGTTTTTAAATACAGCGATGCACTAACAGGGAAATCTCAGGTTTCTTTTTCTTCTTCTTCTTCTTCTTCTTCTTCTTCTTCTTCTTCTTCTTTATAAATAAATATATCAGTCCTGGAGAAAGTCTTTAAGATAGATATTCTGCTATTTTCTGGCCATCCTCGGGTAAATATGGCAGTGGTTTTGTTGCATTTTCTGCATTTCAATAAAAGAGGAAGGTGTTGCACACTTCTGTAGCCAGGTCTTTATTCACACGTGCTGACTAATTAGCATATTATAACCAGTTAAGGCGAATTATGACGAATCATGGGGAATTGTAATTGGCAAATTGGAGTCACTAATTGTGTTTAATTGGGCAGAAGAAATTTGTCAAGCGCCTGACTTCATGGCCAAAGATAGAAGGAAACGAATTCGAAACGAATGAATCAATGAAAATACAACAACCAGCAGCCTGTATATAAATCAGTCTTTACTGTTAGCCCTGCACCAGCAGGCAAATATTTACCAAATAAAAAAACTGGCCAGTAGAGCAAAGCCAAAACCAACCCAAAAATACCAGTCTGATTCTACCTTTTATAAATATATAAAACAATAGCAATAATGTATAGAATATGCTTGTAGATCAATAAGTAAACTCTGGTGTTGGCACTGATTCAGCAACAGAATTTTATGACCCTTTTCATAAATATCATTTGAAAGCTTTTAGCTTAACTTCACTTAAGTGCTCTTTTTAAAGTAATTTAAGCTGAAGCAGCTGCACCATCTGTTGATTCTTCTCTTCTCAAGCTTTGTCTCCTCATGAAACACTTTTGAGTGTAACAGTTAGGAAAAACAAGCTCTTATTGGGGTTTTTGTATTGCCTCCTGTGCAACATTATTGATTTAGTTATAAACGTTGCACGCATGCAGGATTTCAATATAACAATTGATGAGGTAAAGGTATTGTAAAATTCGTTAAATTGCAGTGAGGATAGATGGTTTAATTGATTTAAAGAGTTTATTATCCTGATATCATGTTAGCATGTTTGCAAATCTATAGTGTGCTTTATGGATACACTCTGTTATCACTGTCATTTGTTTACTTTTGGCCGTGTGTGTGTGTGGTGGGGGGATAAAAATGTCCAGATACACGTTCCTCGTGCACTCTCGTCAGGAGGTTGCGCGCGCATGCGCAAATCCAACCCCGCGCATCACTGCGACAGGTCTTTGTGCGAAGAGCGGCGCCGGTCTGCGGGCCAAGCGGCCGCAGATCCACTGCGCGTGCGCGCCACACAAAGGCCCCTTTGGGGCATTCTCATTAAAGAACCGCTGACCTCTCTTCTCCTGCTCTCCTTTTATAACCGGGGTCACAACACAAACACACTTTATTAAGAGCCTATTGTTGCGTTCTGTTATGTCTAATTACCGGACTGACATTGACATGGCCGACCTCGCTACAAAAACGCAGTGTGTGCCCAAAACAGTGCGGTGTGAATATACCATTCACTCCAGAGAGAAGCACAGTGCACACCTTTAAAACACACCTACACTCTGGGTACAACAAATAAACTCCCTGTCTAATACCAGAGCACGTGAAAGGGGATACCTGATTACAGTCGACTTATGATAATAATAATAATAATTATGATTATTATTATTATTAGTAGTAGTAGTAGTAATAATAATAATAATAATTACTGTTATCATTACTATTATAAATATATTAATAATAATAGTAAAAATAATAATAACAACGACAGCAACATTATTATTATTATTATTTCTATAATTATTATTATTATAAATATTATAATTATAATAATAATAATAGCAACAACAACAATATTATTAGTATTGATGTTGTTGCTATTATTATTGTTGTTGTTGTTGTTGTTTTTATTAGTAGTATGAGAAAAGTAGAAAGGATAGAAGCAATTTTCAGATTTTGGAAAGTTTGTGGTAGCAAATCCTTATAAATAGGAACAAACAACCCCCCCCCCCCTTTACATTTTTTTCTTGTTAGAGGTTTAATTACAAATGTTCTAAAATAATAGAAACAGACAAGGTAAAAATATTAAGTGACCAAACTTGCGCATATTATTATTATTATTATTATTATTATTATTATTATTATATAAAGTTGATTGCTTTAATATGGTACATGCTCTTTCAAATAGAAATGTTTGTAATTGGTTGCAGGAATGATATCGCCCCCTTTTGGGTAAACATGGTATAAGTTTCCTCAGTAGAAGAAAAAAAAAAGAAACGGAGGAGGAAGAAGAATCTTAATACGTGTGTTTATTAATGAAGAAAATTAAATTATGTTACGGAAAACAATTAACCAAGAAATGTGTGTATCTATTTATTCATTTATTTATTCTTGGTAAAAGCCATATTTACTGTATCCCTCACCGTACAGTGTAGTCTTTGGTAAGACCCGTCCTCTTGAGCTACTCTGAGTTAAGGCGTTCTGTACATTTCTGCAGGAGAAATTTGAAATGAACAGTCCTGTGGTTCTATGTGGAGGTTAGTGTGACACACCTCGTCGTAGGTTGTAGTGAGGATCTATAATAAATCCATGATGTTTAGAGTAAGCACTCAAAGCTTTGGGCCTTGTCTGACCTTCACTCCACTGTACGCTGCATTATGATTAGCTCACAGGGGACTTAATAACTTTACACACACACACACACACACACACACACACACACACACACACACACACACACACACACACACACCCACACACAC
>JBCNYG010000005.1:25802263-25820430 GCA_039654305.1 Porochilus rendahli | reverse complement strand
CTGAACCGCTTATTCCTAATTAGGGTCGCAGGGAGGCTGGCGCCCATCTCAGCCGACTCTGGGCGAGGGCGGGGTACGCCCTGGACAGCTCGCCAGGCCATCGCAGTCTAAGGTATTGCAAGATATTTAAATAGACACACCATGTAAGAAATTCATTCATTCCTTCCTTTGCCAAACCATTTACCCTGGGCTTACACTGGGGCACGATGTCTGCGATCTCTGCGATTAAAAAAAACGTGGAGCACCGCAATTTATGATCATGCTTGGAGCACGATCAGGGAATAAAAAGGAGACTGCTCGCACCCAGGAGATAAAACTTGCAGGAATCTTGTTGCCATGTTCATTAAGATCCCCAATGATGGCGCATCAAGGTCAGTTACGCCCTGTTATGGTCTGTTATGCTCTACTATGTTCTACCACGATTCCCATGTTCTATCACCATTAGCAACAAATTGTTGACATCAAAATAATCAGCGGAAAAATCCCGAATCCAGCACATTCCCTCAAGATCATAACGATTCGATCCCACATCACAATTCTCATTAGGGTTGTGGAGTCTGTCTCAGCCACCACTGAGCGAATGTGGGGTACTCACTGAACAGCTCACCAGAGCGTCACAGGGCTACTTAGACAACCATTCACACTCACACCTAGGGCCAATTTGGAAGAGCCAATTAGCCAAACATGCATGTCTTTGGATGGTGGGAGAAAACTGGAGTACCCAGAAGAAACCCCACACAAAAATGCCCTCGCTAAGCCCCTGAATCCAGGACCTTCTTGCTGTGAGGCGGATGTACTAACCACTACGCCACCGTACCTCCCACCCCACAAAACGTCTATTACAGATTTTGTTGTGGGTTTTTTTTTGTGAAATAAATCTAGAACAAATGGAAGAACTGGCTGGGTAGAGTCAGTTTTTAGCTAAGCAAGTCGTGACAACTGAAGATTTTCTGGAGTGATGTAGCTGTAACAGTATACAGGGTGAAATCCTAGTAGTGGATTAGCCAATCAGAACACACAATTGACCATATACAGTGGAGACATACTGTATAAAATAACAAAACAATAACGTGTTATTAACCCAGTCAGTGATAAATTGATTAAAATAAAACATATCAAAGAGGAAAAGTTGACGCTTTTTATTTGTGTTTACACTGGAATCATAATCATAATGCAATTTGCACCCGACTGTATCTACAGATCCAGCTTCCCCGAGCTGTATGAGTAATTAGAGTTTTTGTGGTTTCTTCTTTTCTCGTCCTAGCCTGGACGGGCGCCAGCAACACCACCTCAACACGATTCAGCGACTTTTCAACACACAGGTGGTCTTCTTCCTCTTCAGAGGCACTGTGGTTTTGAGTGTTTTACCACATTAGTCGTGCACTACTGCTCCTGTTTAGACAGCGAGAGGCCACCCTGAAAGCCACCGCCTATTCAGTGGAGACTTTTTCACGTGTGTTATTGTAAGAACGAGTTTGAGGCATTGCTTATTATTAACGAGACGATTGGACGAGTTGAGATCACACCACGGTCTTGTGACTCAGATCCATTAGCATACTATGTCTGTTTTTCAGTTGTAAAGCTTGATATGACTTAGTTTGTGTTAAATTTACAAAGTTACAGGCTACAAATAAGCCAGACGTCCTTCCACAGGCATACAAACAATATCCAGCTACTAAATATGTCACATTTAATTTATTATACTGTACGTAGAAGTTTAGGGATATGGCAACAATATCATAACACACTTGAAGTCGATTTTATAATAATTAATTAATATTTTTTCCAGCACATCACCAGCAACGCCGTATAAAATCCTATTATTATTAACTTGAAAAAAAAAATTTTTTCACTCACACTTACTTAACAAGCAGGAAAAATATTAAAAATACAAAAAATCGATTCATCCAAGCAGAGAATGGTTGCATTTTTTCATGTTTTCACACTACAGTTTTGTGAAATTTGTCCCCGATTATCAGCACGACAAACACTGAGAGACGGTTCCTAAATTTCAGCCTGTTATACGTTTTGCATGTGAGCCGCTCAGCACTGTTTCCTTGTTAGGGAACCTAATCTAGCCCTTACAGCAGGGTGATGGCTCCAGAGCTATTAAAGCTGGTTAAAGAGCCTCAACTACAATGAGAGCAAGATGAGACTGGAGGCGGGTGGACGGAGGGTATAGGGAGGGGTTACTACAGAGCCATGGCTATGAGTTAAACCAGGATGACACTAACCCAAACAAATGGAGACTGACACTGGTGAGCGATGCTTGGACCCCTTAGTTTACAGGAAAGTGAAGAAAACTCCAGGAAAAATGCTGTGTATTTTGCAGTAAAAAGTTGCATATTAAGCTCCATATTATTTGTTATTGGAATTATGCAATACATTTGATATAATAAACACACTTCAGACTAGCACACTGAGTTATGCAAGAACTGTTTGCACACACACACACACACACATATATATATATAAAACCATCTCAACCCTCAAACATTTTTACCATTAGCATCGGACCTGGGTTTGAGTCTCGAGGCTCCGCGAGGGAATTTTTGTGTGAAGTTTGGATGTTCTCCCTGTGCTTGCGTGGGTTTCCTCCGGGTACTCCGGTTTCCTCCTACAGTCCAAAGACATGCACATTATGTTAATTGCACCTGGATAGTGCGTGTGAATGGTTGTATGTGTGTTGGCCCTGTAATGGACTGGTGAGCTGGTTAGGGTGTACCCTGCCTTGTACCCATAGTTGGCTGAGATAGGCTTCAGCCTCCCTGTGACCCTAGTAGGATTAACCGGTTTCGACAAATGAATGAGTATGAATGAATGAATGAATTATTGTATGTACCTTTTCTTAATGCAATATACTCTTGATCACTGAGAACATCATCATATCTAAAATGTTGCGTCTGTACTCAGTATACTGCTTAACAACTTGGATAATCTCCATGGGAATTTGGACTCGTTTCTGAGTCATGAATCTGATCAGATGTGTATAAAAGGTTATGCAAAATAGTTCCACGAATAATTATGATACTTTAATAGATATGTATAAATATGCGACAGCATCGTGTTATCTATGCATATATTTTAAAATACGTGCTGCAGTTTGCCCTATAAAACGTGCTGTAGTATGCAGGAAAACTGCCACTCACAGTCACTACCCCCACAAATCTTTCTTTTTTTAAAAAAAATTAAGAAAGATCCTGTAAACATAAAGAAGTCAACATGATGACTGACATTGTCACTCTTCTGTCCTGCAGTGTTCTTATGCAAATCATCTTCAGAGACTTCAGCTTTGACCTTTTACTCCGAATTTGTTGGATAAAATCTGTCTGCTGTGACGTAAAGAAATGAAAAGGTTGAACTGAAAGCCCAGAGTTACCTGGACGGATTCCAAACACCTTCCTGCGATTAGCAAATTCGATCTGTTGGATCTAATGAATGTCAGGAGCGGAGCAGATGCATGCAAACTGACGATGCTCATACTGGCGGGGGAAATGTGCCAAGTGAGTGCTAACCGTTTTGGCAGGGCGGCGCCCTTGAAAGCCGAGCATCATGCTGAATTCCACTGTGGAGTTTTAAGACTGACGGGTGAAATGTTCAGAGCGATTTGGCCTGACAGGATGGGGGCGCTGGGAGGCATTCCCGAAAGAGACAGAAGCTTGAAACTGCTTACACTGAGTTACTATTAAGTTCCGAAATTAGTTGAATAACTCTGATCAGTAATAAGTCATGCAGAAGCAGTTTTGGGTCATTTTCACACCGATCGTTAGAACTGCGGGAATAAATGTGATCTTACTGATTTTGACGAGTGTTGGTAGGTGGCATGCTGGCGTAATGGTTATCACATCCTCCTCACAGCAAGAACGTGCTGGGTTCCAGTCCCGGGAAACCCTGGAACTAGCCTATCTTGTGTAAACAGTCCAAGCTGGTGGGGGTGGTGTAATGGTGTGGGGAGTGGTTTCTTGACACATAGCGGACCACACTTTGATTAGTGCAGTGTTCCTTTTAAAGTGTTCTATGAGTGTATATAAAAGAAACTAGAAGTGATGCGTTAAGCGATGCGTGACTTGTTCCCACCACCTTCTAGTTTTTTCTTGGTGACATTAACACAGAGTGTGCAGGTCAGTCAAAAGAAGATGTCACAGAGCATGTAGGTCATGCAACATACTGGCAGGACATCATGACAAAGAGACAGAAAGAGCACTGCTAAGGGGTCTGCTCATCGCATGGCACATCCCGCATTATGATTAAATGTTTTAATGAAAAAAGACTTTTTTAAGCATGCATTTTAGAAAAGTTGCGTAAATAATAACAAAGCTGTGTTTTACACACATAATAGGTGTGTATTATTCCACATTTAACAAAAAAAAGGTAATAGGAGGTAATATTATCACCCGCGATGATTTGTTAATTAGTTTGCTTGTTTGATTTTTTGCAAGATAACTCAAAAGGTTATGCATAGATTTGTGTACATTTTTTTCCTAAAGTATGCTGTGGATCAAGTAACGGTTTATAAAAAAAAAATGTAATATTGGAGGTGATCTCTCGTGCATGCGATCATGTTGAAACAAAATTCCAGAAGTCCCCAAACATATGCAGATTATATTTAAATTGTAGCAAAATGTTCCTCATATGCCCTCTAGGGGGAGACATTCCATTATAACTATGCCAAGCTATAAAACTCTATTTGTGCCTAGGGGAGATTTTTTGTTTCATTGACAGTCATATGCATTTTTTATGTCTGTAGTGCATGTGATTATTTACTTAAAATTAAAGGAATAACATGGCCTCACATGAAGAGGTAGTATTACAGAACATCTTCAGTCAAAAATATTATGTGCTTGTACTTTTATACTTTGAAAAAAAAAAACATGCCCAAAGACTTTAACTGGCAGTGGAATGCTAATCCTGACACGTTAAGAGGAGATGACAGCTGGCATATGAAGCACTGCATCATTTATATACACCCCACTAGATCCATGCCATTATTGCTTCCCATCCACCTTAAAAATGGTCACTGTGCCATGGGTGTGAGTTGCAAATAAATCTTGACATCTGTCAAAGATGCGGATGTGCAGCCAGACGGAAAGTCAGTCCAACAGCAGTCCATTGAAGGCCAACACTTCCCTGTCTCCCATGGCACCACCGGCTTGCCGTGGCTGGTGTCAGAGATGCCGTCACTGAACAGAAAAGGCCAGAAGCCTTGGGGAGTGTGTCATTCGGATCTTATCTGTAAGCGCCACCCGATACAGTTCGACAGCTTACATATGTGTAAATGGCAATCCTGCCCGTTGGCGAAGATCCCTCAAATGTGAAGTGTGTGTGAGAGTATGAGCTAAAGGGGTGCGGAGAAATGTCAGTGGACAAATGATTTTTCTTTTGTTTTTGTCGTTGTTTTTGTTTTTCTACCTGCTCATGCCATCAGGATGCAAAGTTAGCCCAAAGATATGCTTCTCAGTCAAGTGGCTGTGCACCAAGCTGGACGTAATGCGTGTGTGGACTGAAGTAGTCTTGTTTCAGTCAAGTCAATGAGGCCTCATCTGATTCGATGGGTGAAGCCTTTTGAGCTAGAAAAGCACTACATATAAAGATAGCTATAGGAAGTTAGGAGACGTTTTTAGTTGATTAAGTTCTGATTACAGTTGTGGAATGGGTTTAAACAAGAGTTGTTATGCAACAAAGAAATAATTTGTTAATATGGAGAAGACTTTTATTAGCATTTTATGAAAGGCGGCACAGTGGCGTAGCAGTTAACTCATCCCCCTCACAGCAAGAACGTAGTGGGTTCAAGTCTTGGACATGGCAAGGGCAATTCTGTGTAGACTTTGCATGTTGCCCACGTGCTTGCATGGGTTTCCTCTGGGTACTTCGGTTTCCTCCCACAGTCCAAAGACATGTACATTGAGCTAAGTGGCTGTTACAAATTGCCCCTAGATGTGAGTGCGAAACACATAATATGTGTGTATTGGCCATGCGATGGATTGGTGTATCCCACCCTCACCCAGACAGGCTCCAGCCTCCCCATGACCTGAGCAGGATTAAGCAGTTGCAAATGAATGAATGGATGGATGAATGGAAGGTGTCAGCATGTTGGATGTTCTCAGTAAATAAAATACGCTTTTGTGCGCCTATTTGGCCGTATATATGTGTATAAGGTTGCCGTGAAGTCCAATAATAAGCCGTAGGGGGTACATTAGTGAGGTTTCATTGAGAATCTTGGGGGAAAGACGTGGAATCAGAGTCTGTATTAGCATTGTTATTCACATGGGACATCCCATAATAATGGTGATGGTGACATCATAGGAAAAAAATTCATTTTTCAAAGAGCATAAATAGAGGCTCAGTCTTTCATATTATATTATCAGTCGAGAGTGATGTAATGCTGGAGAATGTCAGAAATATTCTAGGCATGGTGGTGTGTGTAACTGTGGCTGCAGGACTTTATTACACTTACATGTGCTGGGTAGAAAAGCACAGATCGGAAAACACACCTGCTCCTGAAGGTAGGTTCCAGCAGGGCTTCTAGGTCCTGGTGTAACCCTCCTGCACTATTAAATATAATTCTCTCCATTGTAAAAACAACACTTTTTCACTCCAGGATGTAGACGGATGGGGCGGTACAGTGGCATAGTGGTTAGCACATACACCCCTCAGCAAAAGGTTCAAGTCTGGGTTCAGGTCTCAGGCTCAGATGTCCCTGTGCGGAGCTTGCGTGGGTTTGCTCTGGGTACTCCAGTTTCCTCCTACAGTCCAAAAACATGCATAGCAGGCTAATTTGTTGTTCCAAATTGCTGTGGTGTATGTGTTGGCTTGGTGAGCTGTTCACCTTACCTTTGCCCAAGGACAGCTGAGATGGCAAGGTTATGTGGCGAGGTTATACCAAATATTGGGCATTATTGTTCTGTAATGTATGTAGAGCAAGAAAAAAACTACTCAACGTCCAGAGAGAATACATAGCGTCCTTCTCTATGCCAGTTAATAATAACTCAAAGCCGTGTGTTAAGATCTGCAGGTGGGATGTCCCAGGGTGGTATCTTCACAGAGTGTAGGTCAATCATTAGCTCATGATGTCACAGAGAAGGGCTACTATGACATAAAGACAAGGACACAAAGAGACCGACAGTCACAGTGTCTGGCCCCAATAAGACCATTGCTAAGTAGGCTATCCCTACACATGGGACATCCATTCATTCATTCATTCATTCATTTTCTAAGCCACTTAATCCTAATTAGGGTCACGGACGGGGAGGCTGGCCACTTCTCAGCCGACTCTGACACACTGTGAAGGCAGTTTACACCCTGGACAGCTCGCCAAGCCATTGCAGGGCCAACACTTACACAACAAATCGCACTCACTCTCACACCTGGGGCAATTTTCAACAGCCAGTTAGCCTACTGTGCATGTTTTTGGACTGTGGGAGAAAACTGGAGTACCCGGAGGAAACCCATGCAAGCAAGCCTTCTTGCTGTGAGGCGGACGTGCTCATGTCATAATATGTGATAATAACTGGTATACTCCTGGTAACCTGTCTGTGCTTCTAGCGTAAAAATAAGAACTTTTTAAAAATTGTTGCCGGTCTAGAGTTTTTTGTGGTATGTACATCAGAGACTTTGAATAACTTTCTAAAATACCATATATATTCTGAACCTCTGCCAGCCATGAAGGATGGACAGTTCCCAGGTACGTTTGTCTCATAGTGGAAAGAGTGTTACTGTTAATGTTGGCAAGATAAACAGTTTAATGTGTGAAGCTAGTTAGCCTTTATGTCAAAGGTTTTTATATAGGCTAACCTACAAACTGTCATAAGAAAAGGCTTTAAAATTGGGTAAAACCTACAGACACAGAAAAACAGAAAACAGGCTAGCACAAAGGGCTAGTCTGAAAAATTACAGAATATTTCATAAATAAACATACAGGCCACAATGAAATTTTTACATAACTTTTTGTGTAATTTTATAGCCACAAAGCCACATAGAGTCACCCGGGAAGATTCCAAAAGCAATGGTGAGTCAGACGGGTATGAAAACGCACCAGTGTACGCCACAGTACGCCAGGCATCTTCAGCAGCAGGTAAGAGAGAGCCCAGAGGGAGTTCACCCCACTATAACTTAAAACTATAAGTGTTTGTGATTAATCTACGCTAACTTGTCAAGTGATTTTCATTCATTTATAGTCATTCATTTCAAGAAATGCCATAGTCGTACTGCATGCTTTACCTCTAGGATATGAAAAGTTACGACTTTTATTCTGCATTTTTACCCACAACATTTAGCAAATTTTTTTTTTATTTTTATCATCAGGTGGTTTTTACTTGTGTTTTCAAAGTTTCGATCTGCTTAAGCGCCTGCAATAGTTTGCATTGGCATGCTTGAAAAGGCACCATTTGTAGAATGCAATACTGCTGAATCGTGAGAATAGGACATAGATGCATCAGTTCCAAAAAGGCAAGATAGCGGCAATAATAACAGTATACAGATATTAAACTAGCAAATCAGATATAAATAAGTGAACTTATGAATAAAATAAAGATAAACACATCTGCACATAATACTACATTTACATTTACATTTACATACATCAGACAAATGTCTGCTTGTTTACATATGTCCTATAATATCCTAAGCTTTAAAATGATACTGAAATTTCCAACATATTTGTCTAGTTTTGGAGGAACCAACCAAACCCAACCAGGAATTTTCAGCTTTTTAGCTTTCTAACTTTGGAGAAAATTGTGTTTAAAGTTCAGCAAAGTATTTAATAATTTACCTCATCCACCTCATATCAAGAAGGTCCTGGGTTCAAGTCCTGGGTGTTTGCATGTACTCCCCATTTTCGCGTGGGTCTTCTTCGGCTACTCTGGTTTCCTCCCACAGTCCGAAGAAATACAGAATGGCTAATTGGCTGTTCCAGATCGCTCCTAGATGTGAGTTGGAGTGTGAATTGTTGTGTGTGTTGGCCCAGAACAGCTTGCCAGACCATCACAGGGCCAACACCAGCCTTCACGTGACCCTAATAGAATTAAGTGGTTGGGAAAATGAGCAAGTGAGTGATGTTAAAAAAAGAATAGTGCATTTTGATTGGTATGTACTGTATATTCGTATACTATCCATGCAAGCTCTATTAAGTTTGGGTTTAGCTACCTTGGGTTTAGTTATTTCCGAAGCTTTGTATTATGGAAACGTATTGCTGCCATAGGAGGGGAAAAAATGAAATATCCTTAATATTTCTTAAACTTAATAAGTTTATTGTTATAAAAATATATTTTTACTTTATAATGACATGCATAGAAAACTTGGAATAGTTTCCCTACACTAACCTGGGTTGAATGGGGAAGAAATTATGTTCTTATAAGTTTTATATCTATTTCATCATGCAGAGCTGAACATTAACTTGATCACATCTTCTTCTGGGAACTTTAAATTGGTACCTGCCTAAGCACTTTTGACTCTCAGATGGTTCTCCACCCCCTGGGCGTCATGAGGGACACTTCCTCTGATGAGCGCGAGCTGTCAAATGTAAATGTGATGCAGTTTGAGTGTCCTGGCCTAGATGCACTGGGGTGGAAAAGCAGGGTGTTTTCCCCCAGGTCCTCCTGTCATGCTTAACAAGCTCCTTAAAGGACAGGGATGGAGCTGTTCTTCCTACTCTGACAAGTGGACAGGAACTAAATTAAGATCCCAGTAAATCAGCTGTTGGCAGCTTTGTGGTGTAGTGGTTAGCATTCTCACCTGGCAGCAAGAAGGTCATGCATTCGAGCATTCGAGGACTCAAGCGTGTCTGGCAATGGCGTTTGTGGAGTTTGTATGTTCTCCCCATACATGTTTGAATGGGTTTTCTCCGGGCGCGCTGGTTTTCACCCACAATCCAAAGACATGATTAGGCAAATTGGATGTTTTTGAGATAAGATGAGAAGCTCAGACTGGTTGGCGTTTGGGCCAGAGCTTGTCCACATCTAAAGGAAACAGCTGAGGTGGTTCAGGCATCTGATTAGGATGCTTCCTGGTCACCTCACTTAAGATGTTTTCCAGGTATGTCCAGCTGGGAGGGAGGATGGGGAAGGCCTAGAACTTGCTTTAGGGATTTTTTTAGGGTTCTGTCTGGACATCCCGTCGGGATCCCTCAGGAGTACCCTGCTTTCACCAGAAGTTTGCCAAGATGGGCTCAAAAGATTAAAGCAGATCAGAAAATTACATGACCAAAAAAAAAGATTGCACGAATCAAGTTTTCAATTGGTTATTGTTCACAGTATTGTATTAGTATAATATTGCACACTTTCCCCCTTTATGGATCAATATTGAAGTTTGGCTCACACACCTGACTCAACTCCTCAGGGGCAAGATTTGGAACTAACCATACGTATCTCATGTTGGGTACCTGTAATTACCACCATAGAGCTAGGGGGAAATGTTTATGTCAGGCTTTGAGTGGGTTACTGAAACTTTATGTCAGTGCTATTTTTTCCCAACCATGTCTGCAAGTGAGGCAATGAAACTACACAAATTCATTCATAAATCTTCCCTCTACTTTCTCTGGATAAAGTCGTAGTAAGAGGCTAAGAAAGTCAGTCCAGACTTCTAGCCCTGGCCACTGATTCCTTTTGCTTTGTTCCCAAACCAACTGTGAGATTTAATCTCTCCAGCAGGTCTTGGGTCTGTACCGGGGGCCCTGTCCAGGGAAAAGTACCTGATACAACTTCAGTGTGAGCCAACCAGGTGTTTGAACTATTTCAACTGGCTCCTCTGTAAGTCACTCTGGATAAAGACGTCTGCCAAACACTGTAACTGTAAATATGAACGGGAGTCCGAGGCTGTCTTCCATCAAGAATTATCTTTATTCATTCATTCATTCATTTGCTGAACCATTTAATCCCGCTCGCCAATCCTCGTCAAACACACAAACAATTCACTCACACCCACACCTTGGGGTAATTTAAAATAGCCAATTAGCCTAATGTGCAAGTCCTTGGACTGGGGAAGAAAACCGGAGTGCCTAGAGGAAACCCATGCAAAATCTGCACAGAGACCCTTTCGCCGAGGCCAGAATCTTCCTGCTGTGAGGCAGACGTGCCTACCACTAAGCCTCCACTTTATTCTTTATATTAAGTCATATGGACAGAGTAGGACATTTTGGCTTTCCATGATAGCAGCACCTCCAGCAGGGTATGAGGGGTGCTCTTTACACAGCTCCAGATTCTCCCCCATCAACTCCTACCCCACCTCAGGCTTTCTTGATGAAGCATGCACATGCTCTCACCTCCTCAATAAGATCACTGACTTATCTCCTCATATTGAAGGCCAAAAGATCTCTAGAGACACGTATTGATCTACAAGGTGACGGACTGGCTGCATGGGCTTTCCACTCTACTGAGCCACAATCCTAGCTTCATCTTCACTGATTCAAAAATGTAGCATAGGAGGTCAAGTGCGAGGGGGAAACTTCTCTAAACTCTGGTTTGATGGCTGGGTTTACCACAAGTACAACTTCGAACTTCAACTGAAAGTTTAAATGGTTGCTCTAACCGAGCCAACATTTATAGAGAACGATCAGATCAGTCGCCATGTTTGTCACAATGGAAAATATCCAATATCCATACCTTTTCATTAATTCTCTTCATCACCCAGACACCTGAAACCATGAGGGACCCAAATGCAAGGCGATTTTTGTACACAGAGAGTGGCAGCTGGAAAGAAAGTGAATTATTAATGGCAAACATGGCAGGATGCAGTATTTATCAGTGTGGAGCTGGAGCCCTAACATACAACTATGCTGTAAGCGGATCTTTGGAGAAAGTGCAGCAGCCATTGTCCTTTGAGTGCCGCCGCTCTTGGGTGTGCGATAGCTCACCATATCTTATCGCCTCTCTAGTGAAAGCAATACGCCTACCATGATGTTGCCGACACTGTGCTCATTCACGTTGGCTTAAAGGGGGTTCAAAAGAGGGCCTGGGGAACGTTAGCATGGAGACATTAGAGAATCGTCAACAGGGGAACATGTCAAGAACCTCTTCTGGTTTAAGTCAGGAAATGACATTAGGTATTTTTCCACGTGTGGCTAAACTCACTAGGAACTAAAACACGACGGGAACAAAAGGTTTTGTCTTGTCTTTTTGTTTAGGTTATTTGGTTACAATAGGGTAAAACAAATACAAAAATCTTGTTATTCATTTCATTCATTCATTCCTTTGACGAACCATTCCATCCTACGTGGGTTGAAGGCTGAAAATGGGGAGGTCTATCTCAGCCGACACTTGGCGAAGACAGGGTACACCTTGAACTGCTTACCAGTCCATCTCCGGAGCAACACATGCACAACCATACACACTCACACTTACACCTCGTGGCAATCCGGAACAGCCGATTAGCTAAACGTGAACGTGAACGTGAACGTGAACGTGTCGTCGGATTGTCTGGGGAAACCGGAGCACCCTGAGGAAACCAATGCAAGCACGGGTTGAACATGCAATCACCACAAAGAAACACCCTCACCAAGCTGAAGACTTGAACCCGGGACCGGTTTGCTATGAGGCAGACGTGATGACCACTACACCGCCAAAATGAACTTTTTGCAAATCTAATGAGTGCTGATAGTTTACGCTAATGTAGATCTTTCTACAGCTTGGTGATACTGAGCTGTTTCTTTTCTTAGCATTTCTTAACACTGCACGTGTCACTTTGACTGTAATCCTTATCACAGAGTGCCAATCCATTTCATTTCCCTGAGCACTGCCACGTAAAACAACGATAGCAAACCTGCTATCATAGTAAATCGCATTCACAAATCCCCAAATAACAAACCAAAGTCTCTTCTACCTCATTCTCATTTGCCCGTATCCATTTCTCTACTCGATCAGAGCTGAAAGCTTATATCTGCCAAAGCAAATGTTAAACTATGGCGTGTGCTGTGGGTACAATAGGCAGGGATCAAACTGCCTTCTTAGCCTTCGATTTCTTGGTGAAAAGGTGCATCTCTAGTTACCGCCACTTGCTTCTTCTCAATCTTGCTTGCAATTAAATATTCCAACGTGTCATTAAGCGGAAGGCGACGTGAGCTGCCACTCAATATGGATGAGGCAGCGTGCCCGATGTGACAGGTAAACAGAGAAGAGAAGAGCGAAAGGCACTGCTAGGGTTACAGGCCTCCTCAAGTCGTGCCACTCACCGGCTCTGTTTCCACCGGGAAAGGATCGACTTACTCGCGGCTGCCACATAAAATGGTCCGGTCCAAGTGCACTGCCTGCCTCCGAGATGGAATGATTACTTATTCATGGAAAGTTGGCAGGGGGAGGGAGGATGATGTGAATGGGAGTCCTTGTTTTTTTCGGAGGGGTTGCAAGACATGGCTGACATAAGGGTATCTATTACAAGCTCATTCCGCGAGTCTGGCCCCCCCTTGTTGCCAGAATCGCTGGAGATCGTCTAAGTTCTGGCAAGGACTGACAGATCTGGAATGTACCACTCATGTTCACTAGAAGTTCCAATCACAAAACATAGCATTCTGCATGTGCACACTGTTTATGAAGCACGGCACCTTGAATGTATTCCAGCAGGGCCATGTATGCCGGCTGACTTCATTTCACTTTCTAAAGTCACCCCAGGTAGCCTGACACTTATCTATTGGCCTTGAAGGACACGGTTGCGTTTTTCTCTCTCCTCTGCTGCTCTGAACATTGCCACTCTGACACTAGAGAGTCCGTGCCATGTTTCTGGCGTGTGAAATCTCACACTACCTGCAGATCTTAGGGCACTAGAGGCTGGCGCTTTCAAGGCAACGGCATGCGAGGCTTTTCTCTAAGCCATGAGAAGTTTATTCTCGAGAATAAAGAGACCAAGATACTTTGTATCGACATTCGTAGAGAATTTTTGTATGTCATCAAGCTCTAAATGTTGCAGTTTCATCAAGCTTGTGTTTATTCCTCCATCTATTCAGTATTTATCAGGCTAATCTTCCACTGTCTTCGTGTAGGCCACTGCAAAACTGGCGAAGCACTTTAATTAAGCTGGAATTGTGCATCAAAAGCCTCATTCAAGCACGTCTATCAGCATCTTTTGCATGACGACTGAAATCCAAGCCTCGTCCACTATTCCACCTTTTCTTATCGCAGTATGGCGTCTTGCGCTCTCACTGTAACACTCCGCCGCTTGGCAGGAACGCGTAACCTAAGTCACCCTGGAGTCATTGTGCCGGTTGTAAGCAATATGTTCCACTGTGTGATGGCCGAGCACATTAACACAGATTCTTTTCACTCTCGCGCCCGTGATACCGCGCCGACGTTTGTGTTACAAGCCGCTTCATTTCCAGCAATTCAAAGCCAAAGTCTGGCGGAGGTGTGAGAGGGCTACTTTAGCAGCACTGAGGCCAAGTGTAAGACTACTGCTGGAGCACCTCTATGCACCGCACCCATGAAACCAACCTGCTAATCAGGAATTCCGAACAGGTGCAGGTGGTACTGCTGGGACTAGGCTTCAACGTTTCCCAACATGTAATTCTTCTATGTGTTCTCTTGAATTTACACCCACTCATTTGCTGAGTCGTTTAATCCTACTCGGGTCGCGGTGAACCGGTGAACCCATCTTAGCTGACATTGGGGGAACACCCTGAATAAATGGCCAAACCATCGCAGGGCCAACACACATAACCATTGACACTCACATCCAC
This sequence comes from Porochilus rendahli, assembly GCA_039654305.1. Taxonomy (NCBI): domain Eukaryota; kingdom Metazoa; phylum Chordata; class Actinopteri; order Siluriformes; family Plotosidae; genus Porochilus; species Porochilus rendahli. The sequence goes on along the minus strand of JBCNYG010000005.1, from coordinate 25,805,774 downwards.
CTGGGGGCAATTTGGAACAGCCAGTTAGCCTAATTTGCATGTTTTTGGACTGTGGGAGGAAACCGGAGGACCCTGGGGAAACTCACGCAAGCACAGGAAGCACATGCAAACTCCACACAGAAATGAACCAGCCAGGACTCATACCGAGGACCTTCTTTCTGTGAGGTGGACATGCTAGCCGCTACGCTATTGTGCTGCCCTCGAATTTAAAGTGGTGTTACAACCAGGAAATTGTTTGATACTTTACTTCCTGCTTCTTGCAGAATTTCATTTCTTTTTTGAAAGCGCTTTATTCTTTATTTGGGCCACAGGGATGCTAAAGTACATCTTGGCCGACACCCGGCAAAGGTGGGGCTAACCCTGAACAGCTCGCCAGTCCATCACAGGACCAACACACACACAACCAGACACACTCACATTCACACTTGGGGTAGTAATATCCAGAAGATCCGATTATCCAAGTGTGCATGTATTTGGACTGTAGGAGTAAACCAGAGAACCCTGAGAAATCCATGCAAACTCTACATAGAAACGCCCTCACTGATTCCAGGGCTCAAATCCAGGACCTTGCTGTGACGTGGACATGCTGAGCACTACGCCACCATCTGGCAGATTTCTGATAGAACATTTCATCCTTATTTTTTTTTTTTAGAAAAAAAGAGTTAAGAACTCTGACATCATCTAAAAATTCAACCACCTCAAATGTCCTCAGCAGGCAAAGGCAAGTCTGCTCTCGAAATTGTGCTTCTTTAAAACTGACTCCAGTGTAAACAGTGACACTGAATGATCTTCTAGCAGCTTCGAGTTCATGGCAGAGCTGGGCTGTGGTGGTTCCTGGATTGTTCTTCCAAACACATTTCCTCTCAGCTAAGCGTGACAGTTTGGGTCTTTGGCAAAGTTTTGTACTTTTGTACTCGCCAAACAAACATTGTTCATGCGGCACAGAGAAGGTATCTTCGATATAGCAGTAAACATCTACGATCACTAACAGGACGTTCATCAAAAATCTTTGACGTTGGCCAATGAGAACACATAAAAGACATTGTGCACCACCAAATTAAGTGTGTTCACATTTTTGAGCCTATATTGATTCATGTTTGTATCCCACATTTCTTGTTTTTAGGCGACCCAGTGGTGTAGTGGTTAGCACGTCCACCTCACGGAGAGAAAGTCCTGGGTTTGAGTCCTGGGCTTGGTGAGGGTGTTTCTCTGGGGAGTTTGCATGTTCTCCCCATGCTTTCGTGGGTTTCCTCCAGGTACTCTGGTTTCCTCTGGCAGTCCAGAAGCATGCACATTACACTGACTGGCTGTTCCGAATTGCTTCAAAGTGTGAGTGTGAGTGTGAATGGTCCTGCAATGGACTGGCGAGCTGCTCTGGGTGTACCTCGCCACCCCACCAAGAGTCTGCTGTGATAAGCCCCAGCCTCCCTGTGACCGAGTGAGATAAAGTATTGCAGCAAATGAATGATTCCAGTAATAAACTTTGCATAACAAGTGTCTTGTTGTTTTTTCTTTCTTCTACAACATGCATTCTTCTAAGTCAATGGATAATTGTATTGCATGTTGTTTATTGTCATATTTTTGCTTTTTGGTGTAAAAAAGGCCTGTATAAAGTATTATTATTATTATTATTATTATTATTATTATTATTATTATTATTATTATTATTATTATTATTATTATTTGCAATGTGTCTTTTCTTGCACAAAAAGGGAAGGTAAAATTAAAAAAGATATGATGCTTATTTGTTTTCGATGAGCAACATTGACCTGATCAGTAGATTATTATAAGGACTTCACAGGTTTCCTCAGCAAACATAAGCAAGCAGAACTATTCCAGAACGGCTCCACACTTTGCAGCAAATATTTAATGATAGGCTCTAACAGTGACCTCCCTGACTACAGAAAATTATTTGAACATGTTTTTATTTAGGTAATGACATTGCCAAACTCATCTTTAGAAGACACTGCTGCCCCCTACTGGTTATTAGTAGAAATTCATACATAAATGTATTCGAACCTTCATGTTCGATGTTGTCAATAATGTTTGATGTTTTTTCAGACATTTTTTTAAGGATTAAAAGAATTAAAGAGTATGGTATCCATGGTATTCCAGTTCATTCAAATTAATTTTGGCAAAAATCTAATAAAGAAGTTTTCATTGTATTATTCGAAATTAGCTGCTGTATAAAAAATGACCACTAGGTGTCAGTGCTTACCAATAATTGGTCCAGTTTCTTCATTCACCACACACTGAAACACCACTTCTCTGGAATGGATTTCACACTTGTGTATAGGGTGGGGTGTTTTTTTTATTATTTATTTAATGTATTTTGACAATTTAATCCACTAATGTAAGATTTTAATGTGATTTCAATTGATGTTTCGAAATTTATCTCCATCCAAATCAGTTGAAACAGAATGAGAGCTTTAGAGATGAAATCTAATTTCATTTAAATATCCTTATTAATATATATTATTTAAAATCTCCCTCTTTTTATAATGTTCCTTTGTTTATTTTCTTCTAACTTCAATTTGTACTAAACCCTCCGGTTGTCTACTCACTCATTCAGTCGCCGGACCACTTAATCCTATTAGGGTTGTGGGGAGGCTGAAGCCTATATCAGGTGGGTTACACTCTAAACAGCTGGCTAGACCATCACACACACCCATTCACACTCACATCCACACCTCGGGGCAAATTGGAACAGCCAAATAGCCTTATATTCATGTCTTTGGACTGTAGGAGAAAACCGGAGTACCCGGAGGAAACCTATGGAAGTAGATGTGAACTACACTGAGAAGCGCCTTGGCCGGGCCCGAGACTCAAACCCAAGACTAACCGTTATGCCACCTGTTTGCCTGTGCAACAAAAGCTGGCCTTCACCTGGAGACATCCAACATAGTTCCAGACCTATGTATTTATGTTGGCTTCAAACCCAACTCATTTTTTTCTCCTTTATTGATCAGAGTGCTATTTTAGGGGGGGAAGTAGTTATCACATGAACTATTCCTGAACTATGCGCTTTGGAAATATACAAATAAACCTTCTGAAATTCAAAGGACCTTCATGCCCTACTGCCAAAAGGTTTTTCATTTCAGATTTTAGATTCTCACTCCCTCACTCACTCATATGTGGAACTGATAAATCATTTTAGGGTCACAGAAAAGCGGAGGCCTCTATTAGCCAGCGCTGGGCGAAGGCAGGGTACACCCTAAACAGCTCGCCAGACCATCCCAGATCCAGCACACACATAAGTTTTTACACCTAGCGGGAATTTAAAACAGCCGATTAGCCTACAGTGTTTGGATTAGACAGTATTTGGACTGTTGAATGAAACTGGAGTACCTGGAGGAAACTCATGTGAGAAGCCCATTGAGAACATGCAAACTCTACATAGAAACGTTCTCGCCAAGCCCGCGACTCAAACCCAGGACTCTGGGCGAGGGCGGGGTACACCCTGGACAGCTCGCCAGGCCATCGCAGGGCCATCAGTCACACAACCATTCGC
>JBCNYG010000005.1:25785706-25797994 GCA_039654305.1 Porochilus rendahli | reverse complement strand
GCCTGAGCTGGGAATCGAACCCAGGACCTTCTTGCTGTGAGGTGGACGTGCTAACCACTACGCCACCGTGCCGCCCGGTGTTAACATTATCACACTTTTAACCTTATGTACTTTAGACTGTGGGAGGAAACCGCAGTACCCTAACAAAATCCACACAAACACAGGAAGAACATGCATTCATTCAGTGATTTGCCAAACCACTTCATCCTATTTGGGTTTCAGATGACACTGGGCGATGGTGGGATGCACCCTGAATAGCGCGCCAGGGCATCGCAGGGCCAACACTCATTCACAACACACAACCATTCACACCCATACACACATCTAGGAGTGATTTGGGACAGCCATTTAGCCCAATGTGCTTTGGACTGTGGAGGAAAAAAACGAAGAACCCTAAGCGAACCCACACAAGCACAAGGAGTACATGAACTCAGAAAAGCAAGAACCGTCAGGCAACAGTGCGAGACATTCGTAATGAAATCATAGCTAGCTTCACTTCACAGCTCACTTTATTACACAGTAAAAACTCCTCCTTACCGTCCACTTCCTCCTGATGAATTAATAAATCCCAGTACAGCCATCGACTGTATAAGCCTTTCTCACTTCCCCTGTTTTCTCTCTCTTCCTCAGGTGTGTTGGGATCACGCTGGGATGAGATGGGTGATGGGCAGGTGGTGGGGGAGGGGTGTCGCCCCTATGCCCTTTTTGACAGTTTTGTCCAGGCTTCGACGTGCAGGGAGACCCTGCGGGCGTTTGAGGAGCTTTGCACTGAGCTCCGCCTGCAGCCAGGAGACAATCCAGTGTTCTACAAGACCCTGAGGTCCAGACTGCACTACTGGAGGGCCAAAGCACTGTGGGCCAAGCTGGACAAACGAGCCAGCCAAAAAGAGTACAGGAGGGGCCACGCTTGTTCTAACACTACAGTAAACAAGAACACACTCACTGGACTCAACTGACATATACATAAGAACTTTTGAAATACTCATGAGCAAACATATTATAATTGTCGTAAAGAAAGTTGTGTGATTTCTATGTGTGGATTAGAGATGTGTGTTTTCTATGATTGTAAGTGTCTGATAATAGGTGCAGGACCATGTGGACTTCGCACGGCTATCGAGATGAGTTTTCTGGGTGCGAGGGTGGTGCTGATGGAAAAGAGGGACACTTTCTCCCGGAATAACGTCCTACATCTGTGGCCTTCCACCATCCAGGATCTGCGTGGTCTTGGGGCCAAGAAGTTCTATGGAAAGTTCTGTGCAGGGGCTATAGATCATATAAGTGAGTGATCTGTTGTTTTGTGTGTGTGTGTGTGTGTGTGTGTGTGTGTGGGTGCTGTGTGTGTATGGTTGGGATGATTACCGTATGTTTCCTTGTGAGCTGATGAAATACAGACTTGTGTTAAAGTACATTTACCGAAGTATGAACATAAAAGTCGAATCCAGGTTCATGCCACATTCTGAATGTTGGGTGTACCCCATCTTCTTAGCTTAGATAAGCTCCAGCCTCAGCAAGACCCAGTAGGATTAAGCATTTCCCCAAATGAATGAATGAAAATTCAGAATCTATGAAGGCTAATTGGCTGAGTTCTCACTGGAGGAAGGGAAGCCATACGCTCACCTCCCTGTCACAGAGATTACCATGGACATCTTTGAGCTCATTCATACAAACGGGTGGATATCACTTCCTCAGTGTGCACATGCACAGCAGTTCGTAAAGATGCAGGTGGCGGAATCGCATGCTTACACCTCTCCCTGGTTGGTAGTGGTCGTATGTGATAGGGAGGCAGTTCTTGATGGTGAGAATTGGATTTGACTAAATTAGGAGGGGAAAATAATGGATAATACACAAAAACAAAGGTTCTTGGTTTGAGTCTGTGGCACAGCGAAGGCATTTATGTGTGCAGTTTGCATGTTCTCCAAGTGCATGCATGGGTTTTCTCTAGGTATTCCGTTTCTTTATACAGTCCGAAGACATGCACATTAGGCGAATTGGCTGTTCTAAATTGTCCCTAGGTGTGGATGTGAGTGTGATTGGTTGTATGTGTGTGTGTGTGTTTACCCTGCAATGGTCTGACAAGCTGTTTAGAGTGAACACCATCTTCACCCAGTGTGGGCTGAGAAAGTCCCCCAACCCTAAAATTATAAAGTGGTTCAGGAAACGAATGAATACATGTAGTAACCAAACAAGCGTGAGCATTGTAAAATGGTAGAGTGAGCTTCACATCTAATGCTCTCTCTCCTTGTGTCTAAACATTGTTTTTGCCATATAATGAGAAAAGGCTGCCACACATACGACTGATTACAGTTGTATTTGTGTGTAAAGGTATTCGTCAGCTGCAGCTCATACTGCTGAAAGTGGCTCTGCTCCTTGGTGTCGAGGTTCACGTGAATGTGGAGTTCAAGAGTCTGAGGGAGCCTCCAGAGAACCAAGAGAACCAAAGTAAGATCAAATCTACAATCCCAGATCATACCAAATAAATTGGATTCAGTTGCATTGTAGAGTTGAACTGTACTGATGGTGGAGAGTAAACATTTAAATGATCTTGGCATGTTCTCCCCGTGCTTTCGTGGGTTTCCTCCGGGGACTCCGGTTTCCTCCCACAGTCCAAAAACATGCACAGTAGGCTAATTGGCTGTTTCAGATCACCCCTAGGTGTGAGTGTGAGTGCGAATGGTTGTGTGACTGATGGCCCTGCGATGGGATGCGATGGGTTTATCTCACCCAGAGTTGGCTGAGATGGGCGCCAACCTCCCCACGACCCTAATTAGGAATAAGCGGTTCAGAACATGAATGAATGTTATTTGTGATAATAGTGCCTGTGGAATGATATTTTTATTTTATTAATTTTATATCTAAATACTATATTAACTTTTGCAATCCATTTTTAAAATGTTAAGCACTCACTTAAAAAAATTATTTTTAAAAAATGTTGTGGCCTTTTTGGGTAAGTGTTTTGATTGTGCAAAAATCAGAAGGATTAACCAATGAGGCCACAGCAATTTTTTTAAAACTTGAAAAATAAACTAAAAACAACAGCAAGCTGTAACTATATATACTGTATACTAATTAATTCCCCTTTTCCCTGAGAACAGTCTGAAAACCTTTCACTGTTAATTTATGAATGGATTTTATTTGGATCAGGCGATACACGCGGACCTGGAGACCTTCTTTCTCATTGGTTACACCTCTACTTATTTGCATGTATGGTCCCGCCCCTGAGTGAGATCCACAATCCTATTGGTTCACTTGTGCGGCGTGAGTCTCATAAAGGTCATAGTTCGACGGTCTACAGTAACCTCGCTCTTTAACGCCTTGGTTATTTTCCCAACCCACATTCCGACAAAGATTTCCTCGTTCTGTGATTGACAGGTTCACGCGTCCAATCAGAAATTTGCTCTCAGGCTTAGGACCAATCAAAGTGATGGAGGCGCGAGCGTTTGGATGTGGGTGGGTTAAAAATAACGCTTCCGTATCACAACACGGTGATGTCGCTGTCAGTGCGGCATTTGAGGAAAACCTGAGTGACGCCGTCGGAGACATGTTGTCATTTCGAAGTCGAGATAGATAAAAATTATACTTATAGTAAGTTCGTCGGAAATATCCCTTCAGGATAGCTTGCCGACTCATTTCTCACGGTGAGTAGTTAAGCTTGTTAGCTTAGAAGCATGCTAGCTGGATATTAGCCGGGCTTTAAAGCAGCGCGTGCATCGTTTAATGTGACTAGAAATGTAAGTATTAGCAAGGAAATGTTTTATTACTCGGGACAAAACAAATATGATTCGTCCTTCATGATTTCCAATTTTTTTCCTATTAATTTCGCCTGTAAACATTACTGATATTTGTTTTCAAATAAACCCCAAACACGTCCCCTCACCTGCGCGCGCACACTGTGACAACACAAGTCAATAAACAGCGCTTTATTCATGATTTAATTCAACCCTTTTTCATCAAAAATGTCATCAACTAACTAACCGGTAGCGTGTTTCGTCCTTGCAGTAGCTAAGGCACGCGTGTGGACTTGTTTATCAGGTTCAGCAAGCTGTGTAGGTGACCAAAGACCCTGCAGTGAGTTTTAAAAGGGTTACAGACTCCAGATATTATTTTAAAATATCATTCTGTGTCTGTACAACACATCTCAAGTGATATCCAGTCTCAAAGTATTCTCTTTTTGCCAGTTTCCGAAAATATTTATGCAGTTTTTAGTCTGTCCTCACTGACCCCGCCCACTACTCATGAATATTCACCAGCCAAAGACCCAATGCCTATTCAATATTCATAATGAATCGGCGCTGTTGAATTCTTCATTCTGATTGGTCGAGAGGTGAGACTTTTCTAGAGTTGTCTCTAATGCACTGTTGCCTCTTTATAAATGAGTAATTCACAAAAGATTTGTTTGGGGCACTCTACGGATTATTTAAATTGCTCAAGGAATAGATTATTCAATATTCACTCTTTTACTTGCTTAGCTTATTAGAGTTGCCGGAAGGCTGCAGCCTATCTCTGCCAACACTGGGTGAGGGCAGGTACACCCTGAACTGCCTGTCAGACCATCACAAGGCCAGAACACACAATCATTCACACTCACACCTACAAGCAATTTCGGAACAGCAAGTTAGTCTAATGTGCATGTCCTTGGACTGCCGGAGGAAACCGGAGTGCCTGGAGGGAACCCACACAAGCGAGGGGAGAACATGCCAGCTCCACAGAGAAACGCCCTCGCCGAGCCTCAGACACGAACCCAGGACCTTCTTACTGTGAGGCGGGTGTGCTAAACACTACACCACTGCGCCACCCTAGATTATTTTATTATATGATTAATAGATGTATTATTCGGTGTCGTATTATATACATTACAAATAAATAAAGTTAAAAAATAAAGAAATTTAAGGAATGTTTTGAAATTGCTGGTGAATGAGTCAAGGCTAGGAATCAGCAGCATCTTACTGAAATGAATCGTTTAATCAACAGAGAATCGCAGTCTACAAATGCTGAACCATTTCATACGGAATTAATAGTGTACTGAAGTGTATTGGCACTGATTGAAACTGAATGTATAGGATCTGTTATGAATCAGATTGTAATAGTGCTGAACTGAATCATATTGGCTCAGTAGGGAATCAAAATGGGTTCATTCGAATTATATTGGGTCAGTAATGAATCATGTTGTATCAATTTTGAACTGAATCATGTTCATTCATGTTCTGAATCATATTCAATGGATTCAGGCCTGAATCAAATGGTAAAAACACTCAACGAGAACTTAATCAATCTCGTATTGGATCAGCAGTGACTGAAATTGTTTCTGTATGAAAATAAATCATATTGGATCAGTAGTGAGACAAATTGTATGGTAAAGGAAATGAGTCATATTGAACCAGCAATGAATCAAAATGTATAGGTATGGAAATGAAGCTGTATAGACATCGAAACGAATCATTTTCACTTCTAGTGAAGTGTATCGAACCTGATCCGAAATCCTTTTGAAACGGTAATAAATCAAAGTTTCGGATCGTTGCTCGTATTGCTTGTCCGTGGAGATGAGTGACGTGTTGCCTGAAAGAAGAGATTCCCACACGCTTTTTTTGTGAGTTCTTTATAACAGGCAGATGTGAAGCTGAACATCTGGAGAGAGCCAAAAGAATGCTGTTATACAAAGAGAATGTCTGCTATAAAAAATATAGCAGCGATGCACTAATCCATAAAAAAATCCCAGGATGCTTTACAAAGTGAGTCATTAGTTTCGCAGAGTGTGTGGTCTGTCTAAAAGAGGTGGGGATTCAAACACCAGGTCATGTGGGCGTGCCCTGAAGTGTAAAGGGCAGACTATATTTCCCTGAAGAGTTTGTCATTTCTAAATTTTATCCCAGAGGCGATCATAGAACTAGACTTGCGACTCCACGGGGACTATATACGATAAAGGGTGGAGCACTTTCTACGCCACCGTTAAGTCTTGAGTCCAGAGTTGTGTTCTTAATCTTTATCTTAATCTAACCCTGAATATCTCGTTCATTCCTCCCTCCTCCTTTCTGTCATCAGTGTTTGGAGCCTGCCAGTGTCGCCCGGCCATGGCGGAGCAAGATCCTGCAGCGGAGAAGCCTTCGGCCGCTTCGCACTTCATCCTCGGCTCCGTGTCAGAGGACAACTCCGAGGATGAGACCCTGAGCAAGGTGGACCTGTTGACCGAGGACAAGGATCGCTCGGCGTCACCGTCCTCTCTGAGCTCGGACAGCACTTTCGAGTGCCTGGACGGGCCGTTGCAAAGCATGAGGTCAGCCTTGCGTCGTCGTTGCAATGTTTGCTTGTGTCATCGCGGTCACCAGACGTCTGAATTGCGCTTGTTTAGATAAGGGTTGGATTGCCTCGCCAGCCTGTGTGTCAGCTTGGCGTGCCTCCCGATCTTTATTATCTCATGCTGCAGTGTTACTTACAGTGTTAGCAACACAAATAGACACAAGTGCTCTCTGTAGTTCCTAGATTAGTGAGGTGATGCTTATTATTATAAGCACCGAGCTTTAAAGCTGTGTGTGGAGCGTTTAGTTCCGTTTCTTACCATTTTTACTTGAAACTATGGTAACTCGGCTTTATACCAAATATTTCCCGAGACAGGAGCCTAGGTAGTAGCTACTGCTCCTGGACAAAAAGGCAGTAAGTCATCAAATTGTTCTGGTGACAACGAGACCCTCCCCGTGCTGTACCGCTTTCCTATTGGTGGACAGGAGCATCTGCCCTGAGCATGTAGAGGACGTAGAGGGCTGTGTGAGTGTGTTAGGAGTTCGAGGATCACGCCACGTTTCTATTTCAGCAGCCCCTTTTACACACTAGCATACCAATGATGATGTAACAGCGCAATATCAGGCCACACGGAATCCAACCACACACACACACACACACACACACACACACACACACACACACACACAGACTTTTCTTCACACTCAACCCCCTCCTTCGCTCCTCCTTAAAAACACCTTAAAAAATTAGTTTTTATGAAAAAGCCAGTTAGATCAAAACCTTTTTTTATGTGGACAATTTGACAATTATCAATTAATTTCCATTCAGAGGGAGCAGAATGTCTGTTTTATTGTAATATAAAATAATATTATTGTAAATATGACTTTGTATTATTGTATTCAAATTCTTAAATACGAAACATTTTCAAAAGTATATGCCTTCTTACTATTAAACAGGAAAGCTGATTAGCATAGAGCTAACTGGTTATGACTTAGCTAGCTGGTTAGCTGAAGTCCTGTAGTGAGGGGAAAAACCTGTAATTCTTAAAAAAAAAACCATATATGTTCCTGCTCTCAAGCAATGAAATTTTATATTTGGTTGCTTTTTTGTGGAATTGGAGGCACGTTTGGTTTGTTAGGTGAACTAGTGGAAGCTAGCATTACCATACTAAAAATATTAGTGAAAAAAACGTTTAAAAAAAAAATTGGAATTATTTTTTATTATGGAACACTAGCTTCTAACGAGTCATGACCATTTTAATTTTTTGACCCTTGGTGATGTCACAGTATATAAGCTGATATCCTAGTAGATTAGCCAATCAGAGCACAGAATTGCTAATATCGACTGACAAGGGTACAATATACATATTTATTTATATCTTCTCTTATCTTATTTATTCTATCCTCTCTGTTTTGGAATCTTTCAACACTTAGTCGTCAGTTTATTTTTATCCCAGTGTGAGCTTTGTTGCTTTTTATGAAGTTTTTTGGAAGAATAAACAAGCAGAAAGAGCACTCAGACAGCACAAACTTCCACCAAGCCCAGCACACCTTCTATGAACCAAAGTGTCAAACTGTTCTATTACACAATGTTAAAGAACCCTTTAAAAAAATTGTGGATCCAGAATTTGAGCCAGATCATCTACAAAATATAATGGAGTCTTCCTTGGCCAATGCTCCATGAAAATCTGTAGGTAACTGCGGGTCTTGCTTTAATATGTCACTTCGACAACAAAATCACAATGTTAAAGAATCTGTAAAAAATATTCTGGATCTAAAATTTGATCCGGATCATCTAATGTCTATAAATCTAAAGGGTCTTCCTTGTCCGGGGCCCCGCCTCTGGTAGAAATCCGCTTGTACCTTTCGAATCGTCCTTTTAACACAAACAAACGTAAACAAAATCATAAGTTCCTTGGAGGAGATGATGGAGCAGCTTCATGGTGTTGAGTGGTTGCTAAATTATTTTTGTAAATTCAGCAGGATTTTTGGTTTGGTTTGCCATGAAGTCAAATGTTGTCCAAGTTCTAATGATACTACCTTTTGTTTGTATTTTTTTAAGGCCCAGTATGTCTGGTTTGCACCTGGTGAAACATGGACGTGATCGCAAACGTGTAGACCTGCACAGGGACTTTACGGTGGCCTCACCTGCCGAGTTTGTCACCCGCTTCGGAGGAAATAAAGTCATCGAGAAGGTAAACCGTGTCACACTGGAAATTCTGAAAAACACCTGGCTGATAAGGAAAGAAAGCTAACAGGTAGCATCGTCACAATACTCTCAGTACTGGTGTCTGGTAATTGCGAGGTAGCTTTTAAGGTTTAAGTCATGCTAATTAAATGGCTCGGGGTTGACTGTGATCCTGATCGAAACCTTGCGTGCACTTTGGCGTCGCAGGTGCTCATCGCTAATAATGGGATTGCTGCTGTCAAGTGCATGCGCTCCATCCGGCGCTGGGCGTATGAGATGTTTCGGAACGAGCGCGCCATCCGATTTGTCGTCATGGTCACCCCTGAGGACCTGAAGGCCAACGCGGGTGAGTGAACAATACAAGCCCGTGAATGGGGGAAAGAATTTATGCCATTCAGAAGCCAGGCTGAATACATTATGGCAGTTTATACAGTGGAGTCTGGCTTTGTCCGGCCCAAACGTGGCCTCATTAATACAGGAGCGAACCACTGATTAGTGATGGGCGAGTAGAAGCGTCTCCATTGATGAATGTACAATGTCTCTTCAAGGCTGAGTTGGGGTTTCCATTTGCCTCAAAAGGAACGAACCTGGAGACGGTGCCCTCTATTTAACGCACTTGTCAACAGATACAAAAGTGCAACATGTGTATATGTACTTTTTTTTCTCATTTCCCAAAGAGTACATCAAAATGGCTGATCATTATGTACCTGTTCCTGGAGGAACCAACAATAACAACTACGCCAACGTCGAGCTTATTTTGGACATCGCTAAGCGTATTCCAGTTCAGGTATTGATCATAGGGTTCGGAAAGCATTACTACAAAATGAAGTGTTCATTTCAAATTCTGCTCAGTTGTATTGTTTACCAGAGTGTATTGCATGATTTCTGTCTTTGTCATTGCTAGGCGGTGTGGGCTGGCTGGGGTCACGCCTCTGAAAACCCCAAACTCCCAGAACTCCTACATAAAAACAGCATTGCGTTCATGGGTAAGTCTTGTCTCCTCAGTGCTTCCACCTGATTCCACAGCGTGTAGACACGACTAATGTCGGCCTGATTTAATGGTGTTTATGACACTTTATTACACCAGGTCCTCCCAGTCAGGCAATGTGGGCTCTGGGAGACAAGATTGCATCGTCCATTGTGGCCCAAACAGCTGGTATTCCCACTCTACCATGGAGTGGATCAGGTCTGTTGAATCCCATTGCGAATAAATAAAAATGGCTGTTCCATAGGGAAACCCCAAACGAACCCTAAAATGTTGAAATATCTTGAGTTGGATCCATATAAAACCCTAAAATGTTGAAATATCTTGAGTTGGATCCATATGAAACCCTAAAATGTTAAAATATCTTGAGTTGGATCCATATGAAACCCTAAAATGTTGAAATATCTTGAGTTGGATCCATATAAAACCCAAAATGTTGAAATATCTTGAGTTGGATCCATATAAAACCCCAAAATGTTAAAATATTTTCCATTTTATGAATGACTTTGACTGAGTAAAACAATCCTCTGCCTTAATCCAGTTTAACCCCCGAAATGCTACAAAAGCGCCCTGAAGTTCAGCGGCCATTCCACCGAATGTAATAATTGCTCCTCTTATGGATTTCCGTTAATAGGGTTGACAGTCGAATGGTCAGAAAGTGACCAGAAGAAACGAATCGTCAATGTACCCAGTGAGCTGTACGAGCAGGGCTGCGTCCATGATGTAGAGGCCGGACTTAAGGTACTATCCACGTTCACGACAGCTTATTTTTTTATGTTTAAAGCTTCATAGCCAGTTCCTGCTAGCTGCCAGCTTATGTAAGCCGTATGTTGTGCCTGACAGGCTGCAGAGAAGGTGGGCTACCCGGTGATGGTCAAGGCTTCAGAGGGTGGAGGAGGGAAAGGTATCCGAAAGGTCAACAGCGCCGATGACTTCCCTAATCTCTTCCGACAGGTCAGTTATGTGAATAATGAAGAGCCTGCAGCAGAATTACATAATCCAAAAAAAGTTGTGTGTATGTTCAGAATAACATACTACTGGCATCCAACTGATAAAAAGCTCCCAGAGTATGATTTTAATACTTTATTCATTTATATTTTGAGGACTTGACCCGTTTTACTTTATTTACCTCTGCCAGGAGGGTATGATTTACACCTGTTTTTGGTTTGTTACTTTGTCAGTTTGTCTGTTTGTTTATTTGTTTGTGTGTGAGATAACTCAAAGGGTCATGCATGGATTTGAATGATTTTTTTTTTCTTCTTCTGTAGGGTGCGGTACAAGTAACAAACCATTAAATTTTGGTTTTTGGTTTTTGATCCGTGCATGTTGAAAAAAAAATCCCGAAAAATTCCTGATTTTATAATACAGTGGGTCCTCGACTTACGACGGTTCCGTTTCTACGTCGTGGTGTAAGTCAAATTTTGTTGTAAGCCGGATCATGCCACTCAACCATGCTAATGCGGTAGCAAAATCATAATCTAGGACACATGAAGACACATTTCTATGACACACTTAGGCATAACGCAAAGAAAAACATATGGAGGACAAAATAAAATTATAAAATGAACAAAAAAACAAATAAAAAGTAAATACCACGCAAGCGTCAAAAGACAGTTGTTAATGACTTATGGCACGGGCGACGAATCATCATGTGTCAGGTCTGTCGTAAGTCAAGGACCCACTGTATATGCAAATATGTTTATCAGACACCCACTAGGGGGAGACATTTCATTATAACTATGCCAAGTTATAACAATTCATTTCTGCCTGATGGAGGTTCCTTGCATTCTGTGAGTGCTCCTGTAGTTTTTATCTAGTGTGAGGGCACATTTACTTTACTGCACATTACTGCCACCTACTGGAACCAGTCTGTTACTGTATTATTCTCATTTCAAAATGGTGAAGCAATAGCAGTGCAGATCCAGGGGAAGATAGAATGAAAATGAAAGATTATGTGGATTTTATTCATCTACATCAGTATTTTATCTGAACAGTTTAACACATGTTTTTATTGTGAATCTACTCTTTCTAGGACAATATTTTGTGATTTCACATCATTTCTGGTGCTTCCACTCTTTTTTTTTTTTTTAAGAGCATGACCAAATTAAAACCATTCATGTTCTCGTGGTAGTGTTTCTGTTTTTTAATAAATATTTGATTAGTAAAATATTATCAGTAAAGCTAATGCTATAAAACTATAAACAAGGACCTTTTTTATTTTTGTGCCACCACAGGTGCAAACGGAGGTCCCTGGGTCGCCCATCTTTGTCATGCGCCTTGCCAAACATGCGCGCCATCTGGAGGTGCAGATCCTGGCCGATCAGTACGGAAACGCCATCTCTCTTTTCGGCAGAGACTGCTCCGTTCAGCGCAGACACCAGAAGATCATAGAGGAGGCGCCGGCCACCATCGCAACCTCCTCCGTGTTCGAGAAGATGGAAGGGGTAAAACACAACATCATACTTATACCAGGGGCCAAATGGGAAATTCGGAGGGATATTGTAAGAGTGTACTGTGTGTGTGTGTGTGTTCCTGTCAGTGTGCAGTGAGACTGGCTAAGATGGTGGGCTACGTCAGCGCAGGAACTGTTGAATATCTGTACAGTCAGGACGGCAGTTTTTACTTCCTGGAACTGAACCCACGTCTGCAGGTGGAACACCCCTGCACCGAGATGGTGGCTGACGTGAACCTTCCCGCTGCCCAACTACAGGTGTGTGTAATTTCATTGCACACACACACACACACACACACACACAATCACCCACACAGTGTTTGTGTGAGCTCTGAGTGTGTGTGTTCTGAGTGTGTGTGTGTGTGTGTGTGTGTGTGCGTGCAATGAAATTGTGTGTTTTGAGAGTGTGTGTGCTATAAGTGTGTGTTATGAG
>JBCNYG010000005.1:25771588-25785606 GCA_039654305.1 Porochilus rendahli | reverse complement strand
GTGTGTGTGTGTGTGTGTGTGCGTGCAATGAAATTGTGTGTTTTGAGAGTGTGTGTGCTATAAGTGTGTGTTATGAGAGTGTGTGTGTGTGCGTGTGTGTGTGTGTGCTATGAGTGTGTGTGATGGCTTAGTTTTGCAATAGTCTTCTCAAGGACTCGTTGCCTGATCACATTCGTGCGCGCACACACTCACACACAAGGCAGAGTCCAGTGTGCTGTAGGGTGTGTGTGTGTGTCTGGGGGCTGGTTAAAGCTCTTACACCTCACATCACAGGGAGCAGAACAAATAGATATTAATATCTAGATAGGACATGAGGATATCTGACGAGCTGAGCTCTAATCCATGACGTTTGCATCAACGTGTCTTTCTTTGACTTTTTCTTCTGCAAGTATTATATAATTTGCTTCTAAAGCAGTGTGTGTGTGTGTGTGTGTGTGTGTTTGTGTGTGTCTCAGATCGCCATGGGCATCCCTCTGTACCGCATAAAGGATATCCGCATGCTGTACGGCGTCTTGCCGTGGGGCGACTCTCCCATCGACTTTGAGGCGCTTTCTACGCCCCCCTCTCCACGAGGACACGTCATTGCGGCTCGCATCACCAGTGAGAACCCAGATGAGGGTTTTAAGCCGAGTTCAGGCACGGTGCAGGAGCTGAACTTCCGCAGCAATAAGAACGTGTGGGGTTACTTCAGCGTGGCTGCCGCGGGAGGGCTGCACGAGTTCGCCGACTCGCAGTTCGGCCACTGCTTCTCCTGGGGGGAAAACCGCGAGGAGGCCATCTCGTGCGTACGCTTTGTGTGTGTGTGTATGTGCCGTAATCAGGGTTCAGTAGGAATGAAAATGAAAACGGCTTTTTGTTTCATCAGGAACATGGTGGTGGCTCTGAAGGAGCTCTCGATCAGAGGAGACTTCAGGACCACGGTGGAGTATCTGATCAAGCTCCTGGAGACGGAGAGCTTCCAGCACAACAGCATCGACACCGGCTGGCTGGACCGCCTCATCTCCGAGAAAATGCAGGTGCATGCAGGGTCCTGACATGGGCGGCATCTGGGGTCACTCTCAATATAACCCCAGCTATACGACCGAAATGCTCCTGCGACCTGATACACACTGGGGGGGTCATTAATTCACCGTCGTTCTGTCTCTTCCTGCTTCATGCTCTACGCAGGCCGAGCGTCCAGACACCATTCTGGGGATCGTGAGCGGCGCTCTGCACGTAGCGGATGTAAACTTCAGGAACAGTGTATCCAACTTCCTGCATTCTCTCGAGAGGTGAGACGTACCCTCGCTCCCATATCGGCGTTTAGTACTGAAGGGTTACCGCGCCCTTCCATTCTTCATTCTCTCTTTTATTCTTTCTTTTCCTGGTGTTGTTTCTTTCCTGCTTCATTCCTTTTCCTTCCTCCCTTCTTATTCTGTCTTCCTCCCTTTTTTCTACTCTCATCCTTATCCTTCATTTTCCTTCATTCGTCCTCCTTATTCCCTTTCCCTTCCTCCTCCTCCCTCCCTTCCTTCCTTCCTGTTCATTTTTTTCCTTATTTCCTTTCTTCCTTTTCCTTCCTTCCTCCATCTCTTTCTTTTTTCTTCTCTCCTCCTCACCCTCCATGCTTCCTTCCTCTCCTCTCTTCCATTATTGCCCTTTGTTCTTCCTCCCATTCCTTCCTCCTCGTCTTTTCTCCCTTTTTCTACTCTCCTCCTCTCCTTGCTTTCTTTTCCTCTGTAATCCTCCCGTCTTTTCCTTCCTTCCTTCTTCCCTTTCTTCATTTTCCTTTGTTCTTTTATTTTCTCCCATTCGTCCTCCCCTTCCATCCTTTTCCTTTGTTTTTCCTCGTACCTCCTTCTAACCTTTATTTCCTATTTTTCTCTTTTGTTCCCCCTTCCTTCTTTTTCCCTCCCTCTCCCCGTCTTTCCTATCTTTTCCTCCCTCTCCCTGTGCAGAGGTCAGGTGCTGGCAGCGCACACCCTGCTGAACACGATGGACGTCGAACTCATCTACGAGGGAATTAAGTACGTACTGAAGGTGACCCGCCAGTCTCCGAACTCCTACGTGCTCATCATGAACAACTCGTCAGTGGAGGTGGACGTGCACCGGCTCAGTGACGGCGGCTTGCTACTTTCTTATGACGGGAGCAGCTACACCACCTACATGAAGGAGGAAGTGGACCGGTGCGACTGTTACATTAGACGCCCTTGGGGTTCGGATTTTAGTAAAGGGATTTTTGGGCGGTCGGATCTCCAGTAGCTCTAGATGTGTGTGTGTGTGTGTGTGTGTGTGTGTGTTCGGTCTGTTCATGTAGGTATCGCATCACCATTGGCAATAAGACGTGTGTGTTTGAGAAGGAGAACGACCCGTCACTGCTGCTGTCTCCGTCTGCTGGGAAACTCATCCAGTACACCGTGGAGGACGGGGGTCATGTGTTCGGCGGCCAGTGCTACGCTGAAATCGAGGTGTGTGTGAAAACCTTTTAACTGGCCGTGACTAGCAGCTAGCTATAGAGCTAAAAGTTGTTTACTGCTACTTTATTGACAGACCTGGAAAAATAGTCCCTTCATGAGTCAGAAGTGCCTAATAGGAAGCATTATGTGATACAGCCATGTTATCGGAAGGGTGTGTGTGTGTGTGTGTGTGTGTGATTGATCCAGGTGATGAAGATGGTGATGACACTGACTGCAGCAGAGTCGGGATGTATTCACTATGTAAAGCGAGCAGGGGCCGTGCTAGAGTCGGGCTGCGTTATAGCCAAACTACAGCTGGATGATCCAAGTAGAGTGCAGCAGGTAAACTAGTGGAGTGTGTACCATGGCGTAATCGAATTGAGCCTAAGCGCCGCCCTTTGAACCATGGATTTCTGTCTTGGGGAAATCAGGACATGTTAGGACTTAACATGTGTCGTGTGTGTGTGGTCCAGGCGGAGCTGCATACAGGAGCACTGCCTGACGTTCAGGCCGTGGCTCTCAGAGGGGAGAAGCTGCATCGAGTCTTTCACAACACACTCGAGCACCTGGTGCACATCATGAATGGCTACTGCCTGCCCGAGCCCTTCTTTAGTGCCAAAGTAATACACACACACACACACACACACACACACACAGATACTCTGTCTCTCTATCTCTTCACACACTCAAACAGTACTCTTATTATTTATATAATAAAAATAATAGTAATGATAATACAACACTGTGTGTCTGTGTGTCTGTCCTCAGCTGAAGGAGTGGGTGGAGCGGCTGATGAAGACCCTGCGGGATCCGTCCCTCCCCCTCCTGGAGCTGCAGGACATCATGACGAGCGTGTCGGGCCGAATCCCCCCCGGTGTAGAGAAGGCCATCAAGAAGGAGATGGCGCAGTACGCAAGTAACATCACCTCTGTGCTCTGCCAGTTCCCCAGCCAACAGGTTCACACACACACACACACACACACACACACACACACACACACACACACACACACGCACTAAAAATAAGTTTAAATAAATCAAAATTATTAAATAAATAATTTAAAAGCATTAGTCTAACTTTCTAACTTTTTTAACAATTTTTTAAAAATAAATAATTTAAAAAATGTTAAAATTAATTAAAAAAATTCCAAATATGAATTTTTATTTCATACTGTAAAAATACTCACTTTTTTAATGAATTGTATTATATATATGTATTTATATCCATAATATATATCTTTTTTTATCCCAAATTTGTTTTTATTAATTAATTAAATTAAAATGTAATTTATTAATGCTTCTTTACTTTACGATTTATTTTAATGAATTAAATTCAGCTAACTGTACATGATTGTGTTGCTTTCACTCCTCATCATCTTGTTTCTTTTGTCAGATTGCCAACATCCTGGACAGCCACGCGGCCACGCTCAACAGGAAATCGGAACGCGAGGTCTTCTTCATGAACACGCAGAGCATCGTGCAACTTGTCCAGAAGTCAGTAACGACCCGGCTGTACAACACGCACATTCACAGCTGTGTCTATAAACAACCAACACTTTATTAACCATAAACATACGAACTCGGTTCACCCCGGATGTTGTTGCATTAGTTTCGGCACCTCTTAGTTCAATTAATGAGAAGCACTAAACTTTGGCTAAGTCACCGTGGAGGCTGTGAACACTGACAGTTTGTACTGCGTGCACAGATATCGCAGCGGTATCCGCGGCCACATGAGGGCGGTGGTGATGGATTTGCTCAGGCAGTACCTCAAGGTGGAGGTGCAGTTTCAGCACGGTGAGGTGCTTCCAGGGCCCAAATCTTCTTTATCGTGTTTTATCTAATTGCTCGTCCAGAATGAACAGATGGACTTGAAAAATAGAAATAAACTATAAATAAAATAAATTTATTTGTCCTCTTGTGCTTTTAGGTCACTATGACAAGTGTGTGTTTTCCCTGCGTGAAGAAAACAAAGGCGACATGGCCAACGTGCTGAACTACATCTTCTCCCATGCGCAAGTCACCAAAAAGAACTCTCTGGTCACCATGCTGATCGTGAGTACACATCTGTATCCTTGTACACACTGTATACACACACACACCGTATAGAAATGAGTCATGTGTCTGTCTGTCTTTAGGATCAGTTGTGTGGGCGGGACCCCACCCTGACTGATGAGCTCATGGCCATCCTGAACGAGCTCACGCAGCTTAGCAAAACCACCAATGCCAAAGTGGCTCTGCGTGCCCGCCAGGTACACACACACACACACACACACACACACACACACACACAAGCATTTTTAAAACCCATACTTCCATAAAGTTACTGAAAATTTCCTGGGTTCGATTTCAGGTTCTTATAGCTTCTCATCTACCCTCATACGAGCTGCGCCACAACCAGGTGGAGTCCATCTTCCTCTCTGCCATCGACATGTACGGCCATCAGTTCTGCATCGAGAACCTTCAGGTGCACGTCCTAGAATTTATACGGCTGAAGGGCGTTTCACGTTTTAATACCGTGCAGTGGCTTGAGCTTGTTATACAGTGGCGCCATCTCCTGGTCATTCCTGGAATGGCTTTTGCTTGGCTTTGTAATGGGATGTAATTTTTCAGACCCTGTAATAACGTTTTCTCATTTCCAAACTGCAAACTGGGTCGCAGGGAGGCTGGAGCCTTACATGTTGCCCTACCATAGCAGGGCAACACGCGTAGAGCCATTTACACTCACAACTAGCGACAAATTGGAACAGCTAATTAGCGTAATGTGCATGTCTTTGGACTGTGGAAGGAAACCGACGTACCCTGAGGAAGCCCACAGACGCATGGGGAGAACATACAAACTCCGTGCTGTTTATGGGACATGCTAAGAACTACGCCTCGGCGTCACACAAAAATTTTTACCTGATCCATCATGTGCTGTAAACTCCAAAAGAAGACTGAAATCCGAGTTCATACGTTGTTTCTAAAGTAGTAAGCAGAAAATGAGTGTTAATTAGAAGTCCGTTCATTAAGTCAGTCATTAGGCCATGAGCAGATTGTTGAGTTGATTAATGCGACGTCAGGTTATCTCACTTCGTTTTCCCCCTCGTTCTTCATCCTCTAGAAACTCATTTTGTCCGAGACGTCCATCTTTGACGTGTTGCCCAACTTCTTCTACCATAGCAACCAGGTTGTCCGAATGGCCGCTCTAGAGGTAAGTGGAGGACGTCTCCCATAACGTTCCATTTTCAAGACTGCTAAGCGAACATGAACGTTCTCATTATCAGGTATATGTTCGGAGAGCCTACATAGCATACGAGCTCAACAGCGTCCAGCACCGGCAGCTAAAGGACAACACGTGCATCGTGGAGTTTCAGTTCATGCTGCCTACGTCGCATCCCAACAGGTGCCGCAGAATCATGCCTATAATCACTAAAATATCACTCCACCTCACTCCATTTCAGTTCTTTTCACCATGTTGACACTTTGAAGAAGGATATGAATTAAAAGAACAGGCAGGATTACCTTTGCATAAACGTAAGCTTAACTCCAGCTCCAGCATTGAGGTGTGTACTGTTTATCGGCTGCTTTATAATTCGTTTTAAATGAGGACAAACACTTTAACACTGTGCTGTTGAGTCCAGTTAGTGCCGCACAACAGGATCTGCATCTGGTTGATAAATGAACCGGACCAGTAAGATTTGCACATGCTTAGCACGTTGACTCTGATTAGCCTTGCTTAACCACTCCTGTTCTCTGGCTTCACCTGCTCAACTTTGAACTGAAAAACATTCAGACTTTAGCCGTATCCAAAATGGCTGCCTGTTTTGATAAAGCAGACACGCTTCATTTCATAGCATGCATCACGCTTGACCTTCTGATCTTTTTGAAATCTTAAAATGCTGTAAATGTTGCATGTATATGAGAGGGACGAGGAAGCAGTCTTTGGTGTGGTGTGGTTTCGTGACTGACTGTAGGACATTTAAAGGAGTAGGATGTTGTAAAAGTTCTTCTTATGTACTGCGTAAATACATAAAATGGTAAAACGGTAAATAGCGTCACACCACATAGCGCTCGAGACTGCCTCCTGTCCCTCTTCGCCTGATACTAACCAATCAGTAATCAGTGTTATTTGATTGCAGAGGGAACATCCCCACTCTAAACAGGTACAGTACTCATTCCTTTTACCGTCCATCAGTTTGTCTACTGTATATTCTGTACTGTGTAGTGTACGTCTACAGGAATCCATCAAGAAAACCAATGGGACCAAACACCCAGGCATGCTATCTTATTAACTCAAACGCATGCCCTTGAATTATTATTATTATTTTGAATACAAATAGGATATTTATTACTAACATACTTAGAAATTCCCTCTAACATGTCAGGTTAAGTCATATACACTAATCGACGTGCTTTAACTGTAAATAAACTGAACTTTTATAAATATGTAACTTAAAAATCCTGTCAGGTTGCCTCCTGTTAGCCAGCAGGCTAGCCTTAGCAGTAAATTTGTTTAATGTTTACTTCAAAACATGCTAGTTTTTGGTCATTTGGACGGATTTAGCACTAGCAGTAAGTATTTCTGAATATGATTTAAAAATTCTCTCTGAAATCCTGCCGGGTTAGCCCATGTAAACTAACTGACTAACATGAGCAGTAAATTGCAAACATTTATGACTGTAACTTAGAAATCCTGACAGATTAGCTCATGTTTGCTTGCTGGCTAATATTAACAGTTTTGCATTGAATATTTTTGGAAATAACATGGATACAACTTAAGAATGCTCTCAAAATCCCTTCATATTAAAGTAGCTGACTAGCATGAGCAGGGAGTTCTGGACATTTATGAATATAACTAGCTAGAATATAACCGTCAGGCTAGTTTTAGCAGTAAATATTTTGACCGTAAATACAGCTTAGAAATCTTTTCAGAAATCCTCTGCCAGGCTAGCTAGCTCATTTTAACTAATTGACTAGTTTTAGCAGTAAATATTCTGAATGTTTATCAGCGTAACAGAAATAATGTCTATAAATCTTATCAGGTTAGCTTGTTAGCTAGCTGATTATGACCTATTATCATGCTTTCAGGTTAACTCCTAGTGTTAGCCTAGTGACTAGATTTTGCACTCAATGTTTCTTTTATAAAAAGCATTTTCTGACAGGTGTGAATAAAATATTGACATTCTGGTCAAATTTGTCTCATTTCTGCACATTTACAGTGACCTGCTAACAGACTCCATGTTGTCATTTTACGCCTCACTGGAGAACACTTGAACCTCTAGCTAAATGTCAGAAAATGCTTCTGGCTGTCAGAACATGATTTTTAAGTAAACTTTAATATTGATTCAGACATGCGCAAATATGGCATACACAACTACTTTTTAATAAATTTTTTAGGTTTTTAAGTTTAAGAGCAATATTTGACCATGTTATTTATTGCGTATATACTTACACTGTGTCCTAGAGAGAGAGAATGAGGTCTATTATGTGCAAATTTGTACAAAGACTAAAGCCTCTCGGGCTTGATTTTAGCCCTCTAAGACTAATTTAGCTTGGCTTATTGTTGTGTTTGTGTGTAATATAGTCCAGACATCATGCTGGGATTTAATTAAGTGTCTTAATTATTGAGTTTGATTAGGAACCTGACCCTTGCTGAGTGTGTGTGCCTGTGTGCCAATGTTCTCTCAGGAAACTCTCTTCACCACTGATGGACATCAAAACTAAAGCTAAAGCTAAACGTACTGTCAGTGCTCCTAGCACTGCCAAGACTAGCTACAACGCATCTACAGCTACATCTGGCCTTGTGGATAGGTAGAATATGAACAGCTCATTGAGAGAGCTTTTAATTTCTGTGTGCAGTATACGGTCACTGCGCTCCACAGTGCTAAACATGCTAACCCTGTGTGAAAAT
Organism: Porochilus rendahli; assembly: GCA_039654305.1. Taxonomy (NCBI): domain Eukaryota; kingdom Metazoa; phylum Chordata; class Actinopteri; order Siluriformes; family Plotosidae; genus Porochilus; species Porochilus rendahli. The sequence continues at coordinate 25,777,281 of JBCNYG010000005.1, read as the reverse complement.
TAATGGGAAGTAATCGCATCTTATTGTATTAGCGCTGGAATTTGGGGTGAAGTATTCTTGTAACTTCTGGCCTCTTTCTTTAACACAAGGGCACATGAAGGTAAAAAGGGGTGATGAGATATTGGGCGCTCTGTTTGATGAATCATGGGCTATAATGGTGAAAGAAATGCGGGTGCCATTTTAACTAACCCCCCAATTTTCTTGCTTGATTCTGGAAACTGCTTTTGGTTAAAGAGAGTTTGTTAATTTGCCTCCTTACGAGCTGCTTTTAGATGTTTTAAGACTTTTTTTTATATGATATCTAAAGCCAAAGCAGCTCTTAGGGATGCAAAGCTGTTTGTTACCAATTTGGTTTTTTTTTTTTAGATTATTTTGTTAACTTTGTTTTTGTGGGCATGTGTGTTTGTGTGTGTGTTGTTTTCCCAGAATGTCTTTTTCATCCAACCTCAACCACTATGGCATGGTACATGTGGCCAGTGTGAGTGATGTTCTGCTGGACACCTCTTTCACACCACCGTGCCAACGCATGGGAGCCATGGTGTCCTTCCGCTCCTTCCAGGAATTTACAAGGTGTGTGTGTGTGTGTATGTGTACTTCCTATATATTGAGGACCAGAATACATTTTTAACCAACAGAGTGAGCACATTTTTTTGGGAAAAAAGGACGTATGTGACCCGCTCCAGCATAATATGGATTAAGCTGCACGGTAGAGTTTTGAGTAAGAGCCAAAGTAAAATGGCATACCAGGACGAAAATACGATATCGCCAAAAATACTTCCTTTAAAGCAAAATATTCAACATGATCAAGTTCAAATATCCATAAACACAATCTATCCATGCTAAAATTTTTCTTTAGGAAAGGGTTATGTCCAAGGTCTTATAAAACAATAGAAATATCCACTTATTTTATAGATTTTTAATCCACTTTTATGATTGCTCAGGGTATTTCCTTATTATCTATATTCACTTCCAGAATACTCTTCCTACTTACAGAATCCCAGGTTTTACCAACGGATCATCTAACGGTATACCAATCAAAAGCCTCAAAGCAGACAGAAACAGCGCTCATCTGCTGCTAGGAAGACGCTAGTACGATCGTGCTGATTGGTTGAGAGTTGGATTAATTTAGCGTATGGTTGCTAAGGAGTTTCAAAAGTGAACGTAGCATTTCCTGATTAGCATTTCCTGATCTCAAATGTAGCATTTCCTGATCTCAAACATAGCATTTCCTGATTAGCGAAGTACAAAGTGATATTACTCAGGCCATTTTCATGCTATAATCATGTTTTATGCACCATTTTAAAGCAGATAGAGTTCGCTTTTCAAATATAAGAATATCTCTGCATGTCAAATTTCTATTATGGTGGGTCAGGTCACATTTTGGCTGATTGAGGGTTAAGGTTTAGGTTTAGGTTACAATTAACCTTTTTAGGTCAGGGTTAGAGTAAAGGTTGGGATTAGGAATTTAGCTGTGATGGTTAAGTTTAAGTGGCTGGGGAATGCATTATGGCAATGAATGTCCCTACGAGGATGGAAGTACAGATTTGAGTGTGTGGTGTACATGTTTTGTATGCGTTTATGCTCATGTGAATGCATTTGAAACAAAAACTAAACCGTAAATTGTCCTCACGAGTCCGTATATCTTTTTGCTACTGATTGTGTTGAAAATACTCATTAATGAAAGGATCGTTTTATTTTGAGTGCCATATTTTGACTAAAGCGAATACATTTTTCAGACATCTGATGAGGCATGCACTTGTTTCTTCCTTTCAGAAACATTAACGACGTCCTGAGCTGTTTTTCAGACTCTCCACCCACAAGCCCCTCCTTCCCTGAGGGCGGGAACCCTGTACTGTATGGCGAAGAAGATAACAAGGTGCTGGCCAAGCTAATGCTAATTTCCTTCTTTTAAAAACCATGTATTGCAGTTACAGCTCCAGTGTTCTTAGTTTCATCTGTGACATCACAATAAAAGCTAACATGACAATGTGCTAATGATAAATGTCTAAATGTCTTCTCCCTATGAACTTCACCATCGCATCATTTTAGCTTTTGTTAGCGAGCTGGCTAGCTTTAGCAGTAAACATTGTAAATGTTTAGAGAAATAAGAAAGTTAAAAAAACATCCTGTTTGTTTGTAGAGCACGCCGGACGAACCCATCCACATCTTGAACGTTGCTATAAAGACTGACGGCGACATCGACGATGACAGTTTGGCTTCCCTGTTCCGGGAGTTCACCCAATCAAAGGTAACCCCACTTCAGACTCAACGAAATGTGCAGTGTTTCTCTTGACCTCATATAAAACGATTAACGGCAACGTTTGCTTTTCAGAAATCGGCGTTGTTTGAACACGGCATCCGTCGGCTCACCTTCCTCGTGGCCCAAAAGGTGAGACCTATTTTTCCTGGCGAGGTAGCACGGCTTTGACTTAATCTCGCCACCCGTCCCTCTTGTCCATGTTCAAGCTGTTACTAAAATAATCCAAAAAAAAAAAATGTGAATGCTAATGATATCCAGACAGAAACCCAATCTTTAATTGAGATTCAAATCTCGCTGTTCCACTGCATGTTTCTTTCTTTCTCTCCATTCCTTTGCTGTCTCAACGTCGTTACTAACAGGATTTCAGGAAACAGATCAACTGTGAGGTGGACCAGAGGTTCCATGTGAGTATTTCTGGGTGATTTTTATGCAAGAGCACAGATATAACCATGCTGTTCACTTCAAATTCATAATTACAGCTTGAACTGCCCCAGTTGACTGATCCACCAAACAATTAGTGTTTAGTCGTGGACGGATCTCTGGATGTTTTTGGTGAGTTTGCTGATGTTTTGTTTTTCTTACACAGAGGGAGTTCCCGAAGTTTTTCACCTTCCGTGCAAGAGACAAGGTGAGGTTCAGTGTTTGCTTTTCTTTAACGTACCAGGAAGTTTTTACTTTGTTTACAAATCTCAAAATGTTCTCCAAATTGTTTTTTTTGATGCCGATAGAATAAAAATATATCAAACATTAAACAGCACACAATTCTTAGTATTCTTGGAAAAAATTTAGTTATATGGGCTGTTCCAGATATATATCAATTTAATAAATGAATAAATGAATAAATGAAAGAATAAATAGAAATGACAAACATCGAAATTACAGTAAAACTGTAAAAACTCATAAAAAATAAGGGATTCGGAAGGTTGTCAGAAAGAAATACGTTCAAAAAAAGCAAAATTAATCAAAAATAAGAAGAGCAAGGGCAAAGAAGAATGGAAGAAAGAAAAGTAGGACAGATGAGAAGAAAAAAGAAGGGGGATGACAGATGGAAAGAGGCAGTGAGGAAGGATGGAAAAAAGAGAATATAAGAGGAAGGATACTTCCATCCAAATAGAGAGGAAGAAAAGAACAAAGGAAAAAGAAATAAAAAAGTAAAATAAACATGAAGGGAGAAAAAAAATGTGAAAGGTAGTAAGTCGTTAAGAAAAAGGAAAGAAAGGAACCAAGAAAGGAAAGAAGGAAAAATAATGGGGGGAAGACAGGGATGGAGGAAGAAGAGGAAATAAAATGAGAGTGAGGAGGGAAGGAAAGGAAAAAGAAGAAATTTTCTTTCAAATAGAGAGGAAGAAATAAAGGAAGGAAGAAGAGTAAAGGGAAAAGGAATTGGTGGAAGGGGGAAACAAAAAAAGATAAGAAAAGGAAGTGAGGGTGAGAAATATAGTGGAAGAAAATGAGAAAGAAAGGAGGAACGAAAGATGGAAATAAGAGAGAAATGGGGAGGAAGGAAATAAAAAAGGATGTAAAGTATAAAATTCTCTGTTGTGTTCATGTCATAACAACATGGAGTCTGAAGTGTCATTTCATCATACAAGTCTTCATGCTTGGTCCATTGGGTAGAAAAGTTGAACACTCCAAAGCCCTCGTTCTTTTTCCAGACAGAAATAACGCTATAGTCGTGGAAGTCCTCCCCTCCTGCGCCCGCACGCTCCCTGATAGCCTCTCAATCATGGTTGATAATGGCTCCTCCTGACTGTGATAGTTTTCTAAAATGGTTCCACCAAAGCTCATTACTTTAATGAACTTTTTAATTATTTTGCCCATTTGAGAGAGATGACGTCCATTAGCTAGCTGTGATTACCTACATTTACTAAATCTAGCCTGCTATTAGTGTGAGGGAGGGAGGGGGGTCGGAGTGGGGGGAGGACAGGGTTGGGTGCTTAGCACTACTTTCTGCTCTCGTGTGCTCCAAATTTAAAACAACTGATGGCCATGTTTCTAGGAAAGTTGAATGTTTTTGACGACTTGGGCTTGTATGTGTACGTGCACTGTTCCAGTTTGTGGAGGACCGGATCTACAGGCACCTGGAACCGGCGCTAGCCTTCCAGCTGGAGCTGAACCGCATGCGTAACTTTGCGCTCACCGCCATCCCGTGTGCAAACCACAAGATGCACCTGTACCTGGGGGCCGCCCGTGTGGAGGTGGGCACTGAGGTCACCGACTACCGCTTCTTCGTACGTGCCATCATCCGCCACTCAGACCTCATCACCAAGGTAAACACGAGCGTGTTGTAGGAGAACCACCAAGGTTCTTATTTATTTATTTATTTAATGTTTCTTTTGTTTCAAAGCTTAGCGGTAGACTAAGTATCAAGCTTTCTATGCATATATTACCATGCTCCTCCTTGTGTATTATCGTTACTATAGTAACAGCTCATTCACGTGGCTTGGCTTGTGTAGCGGCGCGCCACGTATTCTACGAGTAATAATGAACAAAAAGCATGTCATCTCGTATTTACCAGTAGGAAAATGTTTGATTGTGTGAATTTGAGGATTCTTTGTCCCCCATTCTTTGTCATGCCATACGCAGGAAAGGCGAGTTTACTGATGTGGTATTATGTGTGTTTCTGTTTGTGGTGCTTTTTAGGAAGCCTCATTCGAGTACCTCCACAACGAGGCTGAGAGACTGCTCTTAGAAGCCATGGACGAGCTGGAGGTGGCGTTTAACAACACCACCGTTCGCACAGACTGCAACCACATCTTCCTCAACTTCGTCCCCACCGTCATCATGGATCCCTCCAAGGTTGTAAATCTTTTTTACTGTGTTGTACGTTGCTCTGACTGCAGCCGGCCTACGCTGGGAGTTCGGAGACTAAAGAACTGTATGTGTTTGGTGTGCGTCTCAGATTGAGGAGTCCGTACGATCCATGGTGATGCGTTACGGCAGTCGTCTGTGGAAGCTGCGGGTGCTCCAGGCCGAGCTGAAGATCAACATCCGGCTCACGCCCACCGGAAAGCAGATCCCCATCCGGCTCTTCCTTACCAACGAGAGCGGCTACTACCTGGACATTAGTCTGTACAAGGAGGTCACAGACTCTCGCACCGGACAGGTGGGGCCCAATGACCGCCAGGTGGGGCTCACACGTCTCTCACGCACACCCACACACACACACATGTCATTTTAAATAATTAAAGTTTTGTTCAGGACTTTCACTCCTAGTTTTTAGTTCTACAGCAGATGAGTTTGGTCTCACCACCGTCATTTGATCAGGCCAAGGGTTTTTCCACTGGAGAGTGTTCATGTTATAATAGTAATAATAATAATTCCTATGTTAGTTAATGGCTTGTTTTTATTGGCAGGGTTCAATACAGTGCTTGCAATAATGGTTTATTTGCAGTCATGTTTATATTCATATGTGTATATGTGATATTTATAT
>JBCNYG010000005.1:25628198-25653979 GCA_039654305.1 Porochilus rendahli | reverse complement strand
TGTACCCCGCCCTCGCCCAGAGTCGGCTGAGATGGGCGCCAGCCTCCCCGCGACCCTAATTAGGAATAAGCGGTTCCGAAAATTAATGAATGAATGAATAATAAAAATGCGATATTTTTTAAATTCCAGAGGGGAGAATAAAAGAGTTATTTCTCTCCCTCTGATTGGATTCTGCTCGGCTAAAGCTTTGTGTGCTATGAGTTAATATCTGATCTGGGATCATGTAAACGATTCGTTAAATATATACTGAGGGGTCCAATTTCAAACAAGAAGGTAGTGGGGGGTTTTTTTTCCCCATCATGAAATTCTAAAATTTGAAATACATTCTCAGGATTATTAGTGCAAATGGGAAGAAGCCGTGGCAGCAGTGGATAAGCGAAATCTGTGCCCTCTGCCTACCAGACTCAGTCCATCAGACATGAGAATTACATCCAGAGCGTCATGCCAGCTTTCGACAAGTCAGCATATTCAGGATTTCATGTTGATTTAACCGTGAAAAAAAGAAAAAAAAGTTGCATAAGCTGCCGTTCTGTGGCCACCTGCACACAGACGAGACGGCTGCGTGTTCTCAGAACGCTTAGCCCGGGGTGATAACTAATCACTGACTCAGTGCAGATGCAATCGAAGAAACATTTCAGTTGTTATCGCGTCTTCTGATAAGCGTTTGTACTCAAACAGAGATTGCAGATATGCTCCAGTGTCTGGTGCTGATCAACCATCATCTTGTTTTTTTTTTTTTTATTACAATTTGGCTTAATCTATGTTCTGGAGATTTTTTTTTCCTTCTCCCTGCGCCATGTGGTCTCTCCTGTCCCGTTTAGCCGACTGACTGATTGGAGTGTGATAATGAGCAGTATTCGGAGCCATCACAGACCCCCGTTGTCGCAGGCCATTAACGATGGAGGGATACGGACGGCTGGAGGGGCCACACTTCTCTCAGGGGCCACTGACCACGTTTAGTTATTCTCGATTAACCCCGCGGAGTCGTCACAGCCCCGCCTGTCAGCCTCTGCTTTCCCGGTGGGTTTATTTTAATCTCTAGATATTATAAAGGGGTTGTGTAAAGCAGCTTTGGTTTAAATATTTTAAAAAGTCTCTTCTTACCTCGAGTACGGTAAGGTTCTAGGAAGGATTGAATCTGACGCCTAATTACAGACCAAAGCTTGGCAAAGAGGCAAAGGAAGCCATTTGGTGGCATGCTGTAGCCAGAAATCAGACCCGAGGGCTAATGCGAAAACAACAGACACTCGTAAATCAAAGTGGAGGCAGAGGGTCAGCCGTAAGAGTTAATCAATATTCAAAACCTCAGTACTACACCTGGGTGGACGCTGAGAAATCAGCCGCCACGTCGTCTCAGTAAAAACGTTTAGGCTTTCGATATAGTTTATTCAGCCCTTTCAAAAAATACAACTGATTCATCAATAAAACAATAACAGTTTTATCTGCCCTGCGATGGCCTCCAGGGTGTACCCCGCCCTCGCCCAGAGTCGGCTGAGATGAGCGCCAGCCTCCCCGTGCCCCTAATTAGGATTAAACGGCTTAGAAAAAGAAATGAATGGTTTTACATGGTGCATCCACCATACACGTGCATGTGTGTGTTTTTTTTTTTGTTGCTATAGAAACGATAATGTACTGGAACAAGTCCATTCATATATACTTTGCCTTGCAGCCAGAACGACTGTCAGAGCTGCTCTTAGACAAAATGAATCGAGTATAGACAGAAGGGCTTGTGCTTTCTTCCCCTCCCACTGAAATAGATTCTTAAAGCTCTTCTTTAAGTCACCATTAGACACTGTGTAAATAAAAACCTGATGCAGGGAATCCTGAATACAAATGAACAGATTATAGCCAGGCTTTGATTCCGGACAAATCAATCAAAGGGATTAAAAGAATCCTTTTCTCTTACCGCCGGCTTGCGGACATGTCCGATATCGGAGCGTGATTAGCTCATTGGAAGGCACGAAATGAAATATTCACCACCGCCGACCAGTCGCGCGTCTCGGACCCGTTTGGCAAACAATAACTTTGATGGGATCTGATTACCGTCATATGTAACAGGTCACCTCATATTTTCACTTGCATGAAAATTGCAATTAGACGTGGCCAATTTTCAGCTGGGCGGGAAAGCCAGATAAACAAATGGAGCAAAAAGAAATCCGGTTAGCTCATTAAGCAAGGGAACGCACAATGCTAATACGCGCAAGATTAAAAAGCGTCGTTAAAAGGATCACGTATCCAAAGGAATATAATAACGTATTATCGTCGCACGTTGGAAAGGATCGAACTCTGAATCAAGCACTGTGGGTGACCGCGTCTTGCTCTGCGTGACCTCCTGGACCATTAGCGGCATTATCCGCTCCGTGCTGTGGTTACACTGCGGGCTCACACGACCTCAAATTGGGACAGGAAGCCACGAAGCAGCTGCATCCATTAGTGTCCCACACCTCTGGCACTTCGTCGTGGGTGCCGTGGACAGTAATTGGACGTGGGCATCTTTGAGTTCATCTGTCTCTCACTCTCTCTTGACTTGGTCAGAAGTGCCCCCTCTGAAGCCAGGGTGAAGGTGAAAATTAACAGGAAGTGGGAGGATGGACTGAAAGTGCGCTTTCCGTGTGATTTCTGATGAAAGGTATTCCGTGCTAAGTAACATGGCGTAGCGGGATTGAACCACTCGCAGTGTCTACCCTTCAAAACTATGGAACTCAGTTCCACTTGAAAGAAAGCATCATACACTGCTTTGTTTAAGCATTTGACCTGTTTCCATTTGGGCTTTAATTAAAAGTACATCATCTGCTAGCTAAAAAACTGTTGAATCCCCAAAAAAGGACTTTTTCTTTAATATGCGGCAAAATGTTCCTCAGATACCCACTAGGGGGAGACATTTCATTATAACGAGGCAAAGTTATAATAATCCAAATCGTGTCGGGTGGATATACCGTGCACTCTGGTTATTATTATTGTTATTATTATTAAACACTGAAATGACGCTCCAGTCCTATTAGTTTTACTTGTATACACTCGTCATAATTCACAACTGGGACCAAATCGATTCCTGCACACGTTATGCCCCCCCCCATTATGTTTCCTAGACTGACATTTAGATAGACCAAAACATCTAGCATCTAGCACGCTGCAAATCTGAGATTGGAAAAAAATGACGAGATCGCTGGCGTTTGTAGCGCAGGGCTGGCGGAGAATGTTAAACAGCACAGGGGAGGAGATCGATAACGGTGACATGTTTCCTTGTACAGCCGACAGATGAGCTATTATGGAGGAATCATGATATATGCGATGAGAGGACGGAGTGACAGGCAGGGGCAGAGACAGGGACAGGAATAGATGGACATGGAAAACATCCGCCAGCCTTTGGCACTAAGCATATCTTTTTAAATCACAAGCAACAATGGATTCCAAACTGTACGGGAGTTCCATATTAATATTATTACCTGTTTATTATTACAAATTAATATTTATTACTGATTTCCACCACCACCAAGGGTATGTTTTACCATCATGTTTGTGTGAGTTGGTAGATGGATTACGAAAAAAGTTATGCGTGGATTTCCACAATTTTTGGGGGGTTTGGACAACGAAGACTTGATTTGGTCATGTTTATATTAACAAAGGGCATCTTCATTATTAACGAAGAATGTATTGTGATTTTCCCTTCCTAAATTTTTACACTCATACAGTTCACTTCTGGTCTTTCTGGCCACAGTGCTGAGGGGGTGCCTGTGTGTGTGTGTGTGTGTGTGTGTGCGTGTGTGTGTTGCGGAGTCTCTGTTATGACTATTGACCGTATCTTTCATCGATTTGTAAAACACTCAAACACTTTCAGCCTACATTGCACCTGCAGTCCCATTCGCTCCTTATTCACCCAGCAGGGCTGCGCTTTGGTCTTCCTGCCACATTATTGGATCCAATTACACATCGTTCAGTCGATTAGCATGCATTTTTGATACAGCACAGCTAGCATGAAAAACGCCTTTGGATTAACCTGATTTTTCACTGGTGAAATTCTTAAAAATAAATGACTTCAATACAAAAATACATCATATCAGTTTCAACCACTGTCTTAAAAATAACCGAATCTCCGTCAATCAACAACGAGGTGATGTGATGTGACCGGACGCAAAATAACACTATGACCCACGCTTGATTTCTCTTTGATCACTTGCTAGAACCAGATCGTTTAAAAATATAAAACACAACAAAACCAGTACTAACCCCTGAGGAACACCTCGGAAATGTTAACAGCAGCATTGTGGAAAGTGTTGCTTATTGATATATTTAGCATCGAATCTACCTCTCAGAGTGAAGCTCAGAGACAGCAGAGTGTAAAGGCGCATGATCTAAATACTAATCAAACATCATTTACGCCGCACACCGGTCACCCTCCACGAGGGCTTCGGGCTGTTTGCCATGGCAACCATCGTTTCATTTCAGAGGTGTCATGCTACATTACCATCAAACCATCTCACACACACACACACACACACACAAAGAAAGTGCTATGCACTTTGCGGTTTGCATGCTCTGTGGCTTACACTCTTGTGGCTTGCAAAACTTTGAATACCAGTGAATTTTACAACAGCTGTTAGTATTTAAGCCTCAGAACTAAATGCATTGATACACAAACACACACATATATACATATATACATATATACACACATATATGTGCATAGATAGATAGATAGATAGATAGATAGATAGATAGATAGAAAGATAGATAGATAGGCATAATTAATCTAATGAAGAAAAGACTGTCATTGTGGAATGATAACTAATGGCCTGTACAGTCAGAAAGCAGCATGTGAGCGGCAGAGTATAATTTTAGTGCTAAAACCCCGCCGCATGGCGTCAATCCAGCCGGTATTTGTTTACAAGTGTTTCAGTAATTTGGCACATTAGGGAAGACCTCACCTCCTGCAGGCATGGAAAACAGAGGGAGGGTGCGAGAGAGAGAGAGAGAGAGAGAGAGAGAGGGAGAGAGGAAAGGAGGGAGGGAGTAAGAGAGAGAGGAAATGACTGCCAACAGTTTCTTTGTTTTGTGCCAAATGGTTTCCCTGGACCGCTGCGCTCAGTGACGGCACCCAAACACGGCCAACCAGCAGCGCTGCACTCACATCTCAAAACCAAAGCCTCCAGGAAAGTAAGGGAGAGGGAGCGCGGGGGTGAGAGTTTAAACCTGGATTTATGGAGCAGGAATCGGGGAGAAAACGAAAGAACAGTGAATGGCATGACGGGGAGGGTGAGAAACGACAAACACTAATAATAATAATAATAATAATTAAAAAAAATTACTTTAAAAAACAAACTATTGAGTTTTGAGCATGCTCCGCTTCTTTAATCTCAATAAACAAACAAACAAACAATCAAAACAGATGGTATTTATAAATGCAGACTTTTTGCCATTCCCAGTTTTATATTTATATACATATATAAATTTGTCAAATGACAAAAAAAATTGTGTTGTTGAAATTTTTTAAATTAAATTAAAAGCCACATTTTTATCCTATTTGAAAACGATATATAAAATTAAACATATTTAAGTTGCACTTCTTAACTTTTTTTTTATTTAAAAACCTATTAGCATTTACATTTAAGGCATTTGGCAGACGTCCTAATCCAGAGGGACTCCGATTCATCATTTCCATATAACTGAGCGCACGAGGGTTAAGGGCCTTGCGCAAGGGCCCAACAGTGGCAGCACGATGGTACTGGGGTACAGATCTTCAGATCCCTAACCCAGAGCCTTAGTCATGGAGCCGCCTCAAAGAAAACACAACAATTATTTCTATACAGCTCAGGAACTAAGGATTCCACAACCGCTCGAAGACCAAGAACCCTTCAATATGGAGATAAAAATAAAAATCAATTAATATCATTCATGAAAACTCTAATTATTTGTTTCCTTTCAACTGTTTGCTTCTCTCTTTATTTTTCTTCACAAACCTTTAACCAGAAAGTCTTTAACTATGAAAATAAGTAAATATTATTATTATTACAGGTGAAAGAGGCGTGTTTTTAGCTTTGGCTTTTAATACGATGGCGAATTCCTGTAATGTAGCACATGTTAAATAAATAAAGTAATAAATACATTCCTACAATGAAAACAATGCACAGCTTTTCAGGAATACATACAGCGCGTATATAATAACAGGCCACTGAAACTTATTTTCAGGTAAAGAGCCAACAAATCCACCTGCCATTGCATCAGAAGCCAAAAACAAACAAACAAATAAATAAATCAACAAACTGACACCACTAACTAGAGCACAAAAAGATCTGCGACTGTTTCCAGCACCAGAAAGCTTCACCCAGGCACCACACACACACACACACATCAGTCCTCCGAGCCTGGACCCTGCGTTTAGCACAATAATGAGACGCCGGCGCCGTCAATCCTCCCAAGAAATTTAACTCGGGCAAATTAGCTAATAACTCACCATCCGTAATGAAGTAAAACACTGTCATCGAAACACTGATGATGAATTTTTATTTGCGGGAGAGAGTTGCCTCATTTAGCACACAGGGCGCAAAAACAGGGAGGTGTGAACGCATGAGTGGGAACGAGGGGGAGGGGGGGTTGGGGGGAGGGAAGGAGAAGGGGGGGGTGATGTATTGATACGACAGTTTACCGTGATTAAGAACGTGAAACTCATTCCGGATCAGTGCGAACGATCAGGTCAGGTGGTGGTATTTCTAGATACCACCTTACTTGAAAAGGGCTCCTTCCAAAAAATACACGTCTCCCAACAAAACGTGTAATAACATATTAATAACAATTTTAGTTTTCGTTTAAGAACGTTTTTTTTTAAATTTGTTTAATAAAGCGTGGCCCACAGGACGTGAAGATCCTGAATTCGAGTCCAAGGCCCGGGGTGGTTCTGTGTTGAGTTCTCATGCCTGCGTGGGTTTCCCTCGGGAACTCCGGTTTCCTCCCACAGTCCAAAGATTCCCCCTAGGTGTGGATGTGAGTGTGAATGGTTGTGTGTGTGTGTGTGTGTGTTGCCCTGCAATGGTTTGGCGAGATGTTCAGGGCGTACCCCACCTTCGACCAGTGTTGGCTGAAATAGGCTCCGCCTCCCTACGAAGTTTTGTGACAATTATGGACTTTGATTTGCAGCCAAACTGTTGTCAGGGCTGCCGACCAATCAGGATTGAGAATTTAGGAGCGACGCGGTATATTAATACCTACTTATGCCTACTACCCCTCATGGGGCAAAGGCTATCAGCAAGGGTTCTCCAACATCAACAAAAATAATAATAATAATAAATATAGCTGCGATCCCCGGGGTCCAAGGGAAGAGACTAACGAAGAGCACAAGCGGTGATGAAGAGAGGAAGAAGAGCGATGAAGACGAAGAGGAGGGTTGACGAGGGAAAGGAGGATGACGAATGAAGAGAACGAGTGATGAAGAGGAAGACGAGAGATGGTGAAGAAGATGAGGTGTCCCAGCGGGTTAAAATCTGAGCGGTTGGAACACAGAGGGTTTATTGAGGAAAAAGTGCCATCATCATCATCATCATCACAATAATAATAACAAACACATTTGAAGCACAGGCTGCAGATAGGAGCGGCTGAAAGGGGCTGTCTCTCGGCTGCTCTGGGAACACCTCGGCGTTCCCCCGGAAGACCCGGAGAGAGCAGCTGGGGAGAGGGTCGTCTCGGCCAGAAGATGATGATGATGATGATGATGATGATGATGATGATGGAGAAGTTTGCACATAGACACATAACCTAAAGTGGATGCATCACAAGTTGAAGCTGAAGTGAAAGGCTTGTGAGAGGTGAGAAAACGCCTGGCCTGAACAGCTCCCTCGTGTTGCTTTTTTGAAGCTGGCGACTCCGGAACTCTTCGGGCTGTTTCTGAGTGGTAAAATCAGAAGTAGCGTTGGCCTGTCGGATATCGGAGCTGGAGTTAACGGTCTTGACAGACCGGATGGAGCTGAAGCAGCTTCAGATCTCACTTATTTGCTTTTATTAATAGCAACGCCTCTGATGTCAAGCTTAATAAATAGCTTTAATAAAAAGGTCCTTGGGGAGGGGAGGAAAAAGAAAAAAGTTCCTTTTTTGTGCAAATCTTGACAAATCAGAGGAGGATCTGTCGTCGCCGCTCGGTGCTGCAAATCATTCTGCCTTGTAAAAATCACAGAATGGGTCATTACATTAAACCGTCACGTCTAATGTCCCATTCTCCCCGAGCTGGCTCCAGGCTAAAAAGAGAGCAAGACGGAGAGGTCTAATGGTCTATAGCATTAGCGGGTTAATCGTCCTGTCCCGCTCGCCCGTTTTACTTTAATTGTGAACCGTCCCGTTCTGTAACACCCCCAAGTCGACGGAGAACCCATGAAGCATAAGACCAAGCAAGCTTTCGCTCAGTTTTAGGGTTTTCTGCTCAGCTGTGGACCGGGATTATCCCTGGCTAAGCTTTAAACATTATAAACGGAAAGCGAGGGGAAAAAATGGTGCCAAGGACGGAGGTCTGTCGAATTTATTCAAGCAACGCTGACCTACAGCTCCACCTGCTGTAAAAGTAGGGGTCTGAGTTCGTTCTAATATTTTATCAAGTCAACAATGATGTCCGAGCAAACATTTCAACCAAAACAGCACAGGTTTGTTTGTGAACAAGTCTTTGTTTAATTTCTAATACCAATCAATCTTGGCCTTTTTCATTCTAGCGTCATTATAGCTCCGCCCATTCCTCGGAGCAGGACGCAGTCCAATCGGCAGTCGGGAAGTCCTCCCCAGCCTCGGCGTTCTGATCGATGAGCTCTCTAGGGTCAATTAGCTGATGGCTAATTGATGAACTAATCCAGTCATTAAGCGCCACGGGAAGGCGATGCAAGTAAATAAACCATTATCGTCACCATCACCATCACCGTCAGCGTCCTCCTCCGCCTCCCTCTCATCGGCCACGTCCACATGATGAGAGAAGAGAATGCAGGAGGATGCCTGTAAAAAAAAAAATCAAGTAGAAATCTGAGTAACACCGAGGACCCATGTTTTAACCTGATGTATTACCTTCTACATGCTAACATGCTAATGCGGGGCATAATTGCGCACCTGTGGCTACGGAGACATTAAGCGAGTCCACGGTGGGGTGAAGCTCTCTTCGGGGAGGAATAGTGAGGAGAACATCACACAGCTCACGCAGCTCTGGGGACAACCCGAAACCCTCGCCACCTACGAAATAAACCGTGAAAATGACGCATATTCGTGGCACGTTCCATGTAATAGGCTGAACACTTAGCAAGGGTGTGGCAGGGGCCCCAATATGAGTCTCTCTGGAGCACCCTGTCCACGACAGCAAGACGACCTTGGGACAACCCACCTGTGGAGCTTCACGCACTGCTTCTAGTTCCTAAAACGCTATTGCTAATCTAAGAATTTATTCCTTTTGGGGGGGTGTGCAGCCTATTTCAGCCGACTCAGCATTTTTATTATGGAACCAATGATCAAAGCTTGGAATATCATCCAACACCCAGTCCTCATCCAAATACTCCAAGTTTATGCCAGCAATTATGATTTAGGTCAAATTAGTTTGTGTTTATAGCAAAACATCATGGCAGGGCAGAAAATACCATCAAGTAACCACCTTTCTTTGATTGGTCAGAGTCGTTGCACATCCATAACCTAGCCTGGGATTGGAGTACACCCTAGATGGGACACCTTCACCAATTCACCTATCCAGTATGGCTTTTGGGAGACGGAGGAAACCAGACAACCCAGATGAAACCCAGGAAAATGGTCGCATAGACCGTAGCATAAGCCCCTGGTAACTCTGCCTCCCACTCTGGATTTGCCGAATCCGATCCGACCAATTCAGACCAAGACTGAACTCGCATGATGGAGACGTTGCTGGACACAAACGACTAATTTCCACACACATCTTTAAAAAAAAAATAATAATAATAATAAAAAAGACATACCCATCAGCAGCAGTGTAGGCTTGGACATCTTAAAGTCCGAACATGGAATAACAGGAACTCCAGGACTCGTCTCTTCAGAAGCAACAGTGCCGACGGCTTGCCATCCTTGTTTGAGTTTTGTCTGCAAAAGTACAGAGCGTGACCTCAGTGACTTTTGACTAAATCTGCAGTTCATGCCTGCCCTCTAGAGGCTAAAAAGGAAGTTCAGACCAGTGATTATATTCCTAAAAGGTGAAAAAAAGAAAAAAAAAAGGGAGAAACACCTTTACAAAGTCAGCCAGATTCTGGTAGCCGTACACGTCCATGAGCTCCATCACTCCGGAACTGGCCTTGCTCACTACTGGAGTTAACGGACAGCTGCCATAGAAAGGATAGAAGCATTATCATCATGCTAACGTTGGTGCAAAGCTGATGAACAAACTTAAAAACCTGCCGTACCTGTTGTGGATGCTACTAGCTACTCTGTCCACACCGAGAAAATACGCAGAGCGAAGGAGTGAGCCAAAGTTCATCGGATCCTGCACTCTGTCCAGGACGAGCCACAGCGGACAGGGGTTCCCACTGCTCGTGTTTCGCTGCTGGCTGTTGGATCTCTCCTTGGTGAGGAACCTTAACGGACTGGCTTGAAGGCACAAGCCCTGATGAACCGCACCGCCACCGATCATCTTCTCCATCTCCCTCTTAGTGACGTGCTTAACGGGAACACCTCGTCTGACTGCTTCCTCACAAACCTTCTCCACAGATTCCCTCTGGTGTCCTTCCTTGCGCTTCACGAAAAGTTGCGTGAACGTCCGTTTCCCCTGAGTCAAGGCCAGTAAGCACGGGACCACCCCGAAGACCAACTCATCTCGATTCTCTTTCTGGGGACGGATGTCGGTGACCCTTTCCTGGGCTCTCTTAGGAAGCTTCTGAGGCTCTGGCTTTTTCAGGTCCTCGAAGCTCAGTTTCTGGAGTTCGGAGGAGACCCTGTGTTCCGCTCCGGTCCCCGGGTTAGGACCTGCCGACTTTGCAGAAGGTCGGACGATTCGGGACGGATGACCCGAGGTGTCGAAGGGGTTGCGTCTTACCCGTTGAGAAACTTTAAAACCTGGGTCTTTTGGGAAGAAGAAAACTTTGGAGGTGGAATACGGTGGATGTTGGGTGCAGTCTGAGAAAGGGGGGGGTAAGATTCCCGTATTTGTGTTATTTCGAATAACACGTGAGAATTTACAGGCAGTTCTCCACATGTTTTAGGTGAAATAAAATCACTTTGATGCACCAATACTCCAAGGTATTACTGTTGCTGAGCCTTTACCTGGTCAGTCTGATGGATTATTCAAAAGCAGGGTACAACTTGACAAACACTGATATGTCCAGAATGTTCTACAAAAAACAGCTTTAAAATCATATCAAAACAACCAAAAGTAACAGTTTAAAGACTGCACACTTCCCTTACTTCTCATTCAGCGACAAATAACCAGCATGTGCGCGCTGGTTTGGAAACACTTCCGGGTCCCTGTTCCTAGATCAGCCTTAATCATTGCATTGTCGCGTCATCAGTAGCCCCGCCCTTTTTCAATACTGATCCAGGGTCGGTGTTATGATAACACAGACAGCCCGGCCGCGCATGCGCACGAGACACTTCCGGCTACAACGCGAATGAGACCCGTTAAACTCATATACACGATTAGAACCGATTCATTGAGTCGAGTCGGGAAAATCCTATTTTAAAAAGCAGTTTTACGGAAAAAAACAACAATTTCCAGAGTCAGCTGTTAGAATGGTGGTGTTTTATGGTGTAGACCTAGCGAACTCTTTCTTTATTCGCACTTTAATTCGTTTGAAACGAGAGAATCATTTCAGAATATCGGATCTGACGACTTTTGTTTTTCGCTGTTCCTTTTTAATATGCCCGAAATAAACTTTACACTCACGAGCTTGTGGAGTCATCAAATAGTTGGAGTCGACTCCCGAGAATCGAGGAACCGACTCTTCTTAGCGATTGAATCCCCGCCCTAGTTACCATGCAACGAGACGCCTTTTGAGTTGCGCGCGACATGAAAACAATCCTGTTAGCCATCTAAAATGTATCAGCTGCACAAATAAGCTTTGAGGAAGAGCTATTTGGGGAAATAAGCGTATACCTGGCGGTGTAGGGTTTGAAGAGCAGGCTTGTAGTGGTGTAAGAAGGGATTGTTCATGCAGTTCGGAGGATAGCTCAGGACAGGACAGGACAGGAGGACATGGCTGATGCATGGTGTACTGACATCGGGGAAGCCGTGTACCGTTCCCGTGATGCGGTGAAAAACTTCAAAATAAGGTAACGCCTGTTTTCTACCGAGTTTATTAAAAAGTACAGCTGATTAGATGGCTGTTGTGTTTCCCTGGAGAGCAGGTTGGCCAGAAAGCTGATCACAACAACACAACACTGATCAGATCAGAAGTTCACACTGAGTGCATTATTACCAAGCCATACATTTGACATGATAATGATCCCACCAGGGTCACGGCGAGGCTGGAGCCTATCTCGGCCAACGTAGGGTGAAGACGCCGTACACCCTGAACGGCTCGTGAGATCATCGCAGGGCAAAAAAAAAACAACAACACATGCAACCACTCATACTCACAGCTTGGGGCAATTTGGGGCAGCCAGTGGGAGGAAACTGGAGTACCCGTTTTTCTAAGGCGAAAACGTGGGCATTACATCCGTCAAAATATCAAGAACAAAAATCAGAAAAATGAGCTGCCTGTTTATTTAGTTATTTTTGTCCACAGTCAAACTTTTAATTAAATTTTAATCAAATTGCCAAGTTTGGACAAAGGTGTGTCTGGTTTTTAGCCCTCAATATGGGGTTACATGTCCGGTAAAGGATCAGGGGATATGGCAATAATTGCCCCAAATATGATGATGCATCCTGCCTCACTAGCAAAATTTTTGCGGAATGACCTAGACCCGGAGGAAGAGGAAAACCGGATACAAGGAATATCTGTAGACACCACGTATGGCTAAATACCGCCCTGCCGTTCCAGCATCGCTAATTTGCTTGTGAGCTCTGGTTTCACCGTCCTCATTGTTTTTGCATGCTGTCCCCATGTCTGTCCATGTTTCCTCCCACTTCCCAAAACCATGTCTGAAGTTGTACTGGCTATGCTAACCTGTCCCCGGTGACTAAGATAAAGACGTCACTCAATATGGATGAATGAAACGCACATTTGAGAAGGTCGACGCAAGGACCCAGCTGGAGAAGGAATTAGGCATATACCATACGCTGACGCTGAGAGATGCTGCCTGTTTTATAGAGTCCGGATTGAGCGAGTGACCTCAGCAGCAGCTCTCGCGCACCATCTGCAACAGCGAGACCAGCCGGAGCGAGGCGTCCTCGAACTCAACCCTTTAATCTCCCAGAAATGTTCAGGTACGAATGAGTGACAGGAGCGGCAGAACCCCAAACGACCTCGGTGTGGACGCAGAATATATGCTCTTATTGTAACGTGTTAAAGGTGTACAGCAGTCTGCTTTTCATTTTGAATTAACCCTTGTTCTAGTAAACGGGAACGTTTAGAACGCCTTCTTGTTTCTACTTCGTCTCATACAGTTGGTAATGAAGAAGAGCTGGTGGTTGGCTGGCAAGAGAAGCTGTTCAGTCAGGTACAAGTTTTTATTATTATTATTATTATCATCATTATTATTATTATACAAACTGCAATTTTATGGGTTTTTACGACCCAGCGCTATTTTTAAAGCTCTGCTTTTTCCATCACGCTGACGCGTAGTATGAAGTGGACCTGTACCAGACCGAATCGGCATGCCAGACACCGCTGGAAAAACAGTATCGTGCCGAAATTGCGGAAATGG
The DNA here is from genome assembly GCA_039654305.1 of Porochilus rendahli. Classification (NCBI taxonomy): domain Eukaryota; kingdom Metazoa; phylum Chordata; class Actinopteri; order Siluriformes; family Plotosidae; genus Porochilus; species Porochilus rendahli. Next base: position 25,640,206 of record JBCNYG010000005.1, on the reverse strand, counting down.
AAAGATGTAAAAGAAGGCAAAATCAGCGCATTTTCACCTACACCGACTTTGATCGCTTCACCAACTGGGAGGAGGTAGGGGCTGACTTCAGCGTTACATATTCCTTCGGAACAGAACCGAGTCTCAAGGATTATAATATAAGAAAACATTGTCTGCTTTTTATGTTAGTGTTTCGGGGTGTCCCATATAACGGGCAGACTAGAGTCCCTCTGTGTCTCTGTCACAATGTCCCACTGGTGTGTGACGTCACAGAGAGGGGTGCTACCACCCGTGGACATCCCACCTGGGTTGGGTTTCTTGTAGGGTGAATCAGTCGACTTTGTATTGAAGTATAACCGGGAAGTGTTCGTTGTTTGAGCAGCAGGCTCAGAGTCTGCTAACTCCAGTGCAGAGCAAGCCGACCTTTCTTGCAGAGCGCATGGCCAACGTCAGGCACCGGCGCCAAGACAGGCGGCCAATGTAAGTCCAGCTCCTCTATAACCACTGGTCAGAGCTCTTAGACTTGTCAGTGTGTTATATGACGTCAACAATGTCCATTTCTATAGAGACGCCACCGTTCCCAAGGCCCGCTTAGTAGTGTGGGAGCCATCCAGAGAGTTTATGAAGAGCAGCCATATTGTCAACACACCAACGCAGACCATGCACATCATGGCGGATTTGGGACCTGCTGGAAAGTAAGTCACTACACTCAACCATGTGTTCTGTACTTTAAGCGGCGATGTTATTTTCAGCGGTTCCGTTACCCCAACAACCCAATCCCAGAATCTGTATAACGTTTGAATTTTGCTCTGTTTTGTTTTGTTTTGTTTTTTTTTGCAAAAGGTTGGGGTTAAAGGAGAACGAATATGTCTTGTGCACCATAAAAGCTGACAGCAACGGCGTCGTGGCGGTGAAACCGGACTTCAACATCAGTAGAGGACCCTACAGGCAAGTCTCATCAGCGCACTGGATCATCCTTTCAGGATATCTTGATATTTCAGTACGTGACATCACACCTGACCTGTTTCGACGTGATGCCAGGCTGGAGACGGAGGGAGAGAAAAGAGAAGTATGGAGACTCTACCTGGAGAACGCCTCGGTTCCCATTAACACGGAGGAGAAACAGCGGGAACAGCGCATGTACAGAGACGTAAGCGTGCACTGGACGACCTGCATGCTAGGTCTTGAGATTTTATAGTGATACAGCCGTATATTTCCTTCTTTATTTATACCAGTGAGTATATACAGGACATTCCCCCTTTATATCCTCAGCCATGGACGTACACATGGGCTTTCCATATCATCTTTGCTCTTCCACCTTCAGTAGACGTCATACTGGGCATTTTGATTGAAAGATATATATTTAATTATTATTATTATTTTTTAAATTTTATTTTATTTATTTATTTATTTTTTGACAGATATTTAGCATTAGAGATGTATGTGGGTGTTTTTTAGCAAGTAATTAAGAAAACAACTATGCTTTTGTGTCTCTACAGCTATACAACCGTCATAAAGACTATCTCAGCAGTCTTGTTGGCCAGGATTTTGAAATGGTACAAAAAGGATTCGTTGCTGTCTGTTATGATGAGAAACATGGCGCGCTGAGGATTTTTAAACATTTCGCGTGGTTTCCTTTTGAACTACACCTATTATTAATTATTTATATACACATATATATATATATAGTGAAGGTACAAACTGGTAGATTTGTATACGTCAGGCTTGCACATTAATACACATGACTGATTTTGGTTGTGTTACAGCCACCTCCAGGGTTCCTCCGTCTGATCGTGAACGGGGAGATAGGTCGGTTCCCAAAATTTTTGACTTGTACCACATTACTGTTGAAGTCTATAATCTTGTAGTCGGACGGTGCCAATGAATTTAAACCATCACACAGGCTCATTTGCATACTTGATTTTGATTGGTTATTTATGGCATACAGTGGAGCATTTTATTAGCAGAAGCAAACAATTCAAAAAGTTTAAAATGAATTAAATCGTTTTTTAAACCAATTAAATAATTTTTAACCAGAAAAAATAGTTTAAATCAGTATCGTCATTTTTAATTAAAATAATGTTTAAATGAATAAAATAATTTTTAATCAATAAAATATTTTTTTAATAATTGAATGTTTTGTAAATTAATTAAATAAAATAATTTTTAAATAATTTAAAATATTTTTACATATGTAAAACTAATCAATCTTCCAATCAATAAATTCTAATCAATAAAATCATTTTAAATAAATTTTTTTATCAGTAGAATTATTTTAAATCATTTAAATAATAAATCATAAAAAATAAAATTATTTTTAATCAATAAAATATTTTAATAAAATATTAATTTATATTTATTAATATTTTTTTAATCAGTAAAAACATTTTTAATCAATATTATTTTAATCAGATTTATTTTAAATCTATGCTTTAATAAATAATTTAGTCAATTAATTAAAATAATTTTTAAACTAATAAAAAATGTTAATCAATAAAATCATTTCTAAATCTCTAAAATCTTTTTTGAATCAATATTTTGCAGTAAATTAGTGATTTCTATAAAGCCTGTCCGGGTGAATTAAAAGCCTTTATGCTTCTGCAGCAGAGTCTTGATCAACCTGTCGCTGTACACTATCACACAGTTTATCCAATAACGACTTACGCTGATGTTCCACAACATTAAACTTAAACAGAAATGGATAAAAAGTACACCCTGCCTATATATCTCACGCCACTGACACATTTTATTTATTTTCCAGTTTCTGCCCAGGGCTATGAGTACGACAACTTGTATATTCACTTCATCCTGGAGTTGCCGAACAGTAAGCGAATCAAGTGTTACACTGAAAGTATACAACCACTTCCCTTCGTATCAGGTTGACCTGGTAAACAGTGTGTTTAGTGTACTATTGGGATTGCTTTTAGACTGGTCCAGTGTCCCATCTCAGAGCCTGTCAGGTGTAACTCAGACCTGCCGGACGCGACCAGTAGGCAAGGTAAGAAACAGATCGCTGAGAAGATGCACACATGTGATGAGCTGCGTCGGAAGACAAGCGGCTGGCATTACTGGTGTTATTTTAATATTAAAGGGGCGGTGTCATGGTTGTTAATGATGTCATCAAAGAAAAAAAATAGCCATTCATTTTTGATTTTGATATACTGTATTAATTAATGCCTTTGCATTAAACCCATCCAAAGTGAGCACACACGTAAACAGTGATCGTACACACTCTCGGAGCAGTGGGCTGCCACACACGTTGGGGCGCCCGGAGAGCAGTTGGGGGTTTGGTGCCGTGCTCGAGGGAAATTCAGCCATGAACGTGGAGGAAGGAAAGGTGCAGCTCACTCCCCCCACCGCCACACTTTATTCCTGCTGGTTCGGGAACCGAACCTGTGACTATTCGGTCCCAAAGCCGCTTCTGGAACCGTTAGGCCACGGCAGCCCCAAATGCAATCGTTAGGACATTCACTGCATGTGTACACGACTGAATTTAGGAAACAAAAATCATGACACCGCCCCTTTAATACCTAGCGTAAACATGACTGAGAATTGTTTTAAACTAACAGCAAAGGAAATTTCCTCTTTTTTTCCCAGGACAGTGTGGCGTTCTTCTCGTTCCCTTTCAGTTTTGAGTCCTTCTTCAAGAAAGAAGACGAGACAGAAGGTGAGTACCGGGGCTTTTCTTTTCCTCCTTCCAGTATGTATAACCTCACGAAACACACCCATGCATATTAACCTATTTGTGCTGGGATTGTTTTCGTTTGTAGAATCATTACCTCAGTGGCCGGTGCTGTACGTCAGGGTTCTCTCGCTGGACTTCTGGCAGCGTTACAGAACCGAGGGCTATGGATACGTGGTCATACCCTCAACACCTGGTAACACTCTTCTTCCACCACAATACCGCTACTTGTCTTGATCAGGACTAATGCTTGCCACAACCAGAATGAAAGTCGTTTTTTCTTTGTCGGGTGGGTATTGCTTCAGGGTCTCACAGAGTGACCTGCCACACTTGGAGGCCCCTACAGACCGGTACAGTGGCCGAACTGAGACGTTTCTTCATAGGTGGCGCTCCTGAACTCGAAGACATTAGTGATGTCAGAATTCCAGGAACATTCAAGGTACGAGGCACCACTTATGCCCTTAGTAATCAACATTGATACAACCGCTCCGACCACGTGCATCAATTATTCACTGGATTCAAGGTGGATATCCCTGAGCCCGAGGCGAATAATTGTTTTAGTATATAATACACAAAAACGTCAGAAAAGCAAATTAAAACGAGACTTGTGTGGTTTTCGTTTTTTCATTGATTTCAGGATTATTTAAAGTTTGCAGGGTGGATAATGTCTACTATCTTAATAACCAATCAGATTGCGTCACTCTGTGTTATTATATATTAAAAAGCCTTATTTCTAGATTTGTACTATAAGGAAGGTTTTAAGACTTTTTTTTATTGTGTTTTAATATAAACAGTAGTATGTGGTTGTATGGTTAGTATAATATGGATTGTTCAAAGTTCTACTCAAAATGTAATAAATAATAAATACATTTTTAAGAATGTGCACTTAACAAACCTTTTTTTTTTCCAAAAAGGGGAATCTTCTGAGTCGGTTTGGGTTTCATACGCAGACGACGGGGAGCGTCACTTTCAGCCTGAACTGCATCCAGCATGCTCGGTAAGCACTGAACCGCACGTTTCTTTATTGAGAACCCTTGACAGCAACAAGCTAGCTTGCCGTTTTTCTTGAATCATGAATGACTAGCTGTTTACTTGAAATCGGTTGCTTCCACCTAGGGGACGGATGATGAATTGCATTTCATGGTAACGGTTGATGCAAAAAATATACGATAATCATATTCTTTGAAAGTTCTCGCGGGCCACGGAAAATGAGTTGGCGGGCAGGATTTGGCTCATGGGCCTTGAGTTGGACACCAGTGGCTAAAACAATGCTCTGGTCTGTGCGGTAGATGTGTTATTAATACACTAACAAAGAAAGAAATCATAAAGGGAAACTTTTTCACAGCACTGTTTTTACTTTCTAAGCTACTTAATCCTAATTAGGGTCGCGGGAAGGCTGGTACCCATCTCAGCCGACTCTGAGCGAGGGCGGGGTACACCCTGGACAGCTCACCAGGCCATCGCAGGGTTAACACACACGCACACACAACCATTCGCACTCACGCTCACACCTAGGGGTGATTTGGAACAGCCAACCAGCCTCCTGTGCATGTTTTTGGACTGTGGGAGGAAACCGGAGTACCTGGAGGAAACCCACACAAGCACAGGGAGAACATGCAAACTCCACACAGAAACGCCCGAGTTGGGAATCGAACCCATGCCTTCTTGCTGTGAGGCGGACGTGCTAACCACTACGCCACCATACCACCTTATATATATATATGATATTACATTATATATTATATATATTCATATATAAGTATATATGAAACAAACTTCCATACTACATTCCTCACAGTAGAATCACTACTGAACTTCTGTTTGGGTCACAGTCAGAAACCTGGTCCTGTAGCTCCTGGCACTCACCCTCACTGCAATTATGGGACAGATTGGTTGTGGGGTGGGGGTTCTTAGGGCACACCTTCTTGCCTTTCAATCATTAATCTAACCACTATTATCTTCACCTGGAGGATCCCTTCCTTGCTCCTACAGCTGGCACTGGAGCAGGGGTTGCATTAATACATCTATGTTTCTGTCTGTGAACATGCATCATCCTTAGTCCCTGCAGAGATACATAGCTTTAAAACAAAGCTATAAAGAGGTTCATTCTCACAAAATTTCAAGTTTGACTTTGCAAGTTTTAAACTCAACTCATCTGTGTAACAAGCTGTTCTTGAACTTTTTAATCCTCAGTTCCTAACAGCACCTGTGCAAATTTTTATCACATTTAAAATGATTAAGCAATGTCACATGAAAGAGAGTGCTGCTGTACTGGAATATCAGAATGGTTGAAGTTCATTTTTAGTTGTGGAGCCACAGGTCAAGTGCAGTAGTTATTATAGTTAAACTGAACAAAATATCAGAAATTTAAAATACTCAGATCATAAGAGAATGTGTACACACTATAACTGAAACAAGGAGACAGTTCCGCATGAGTTGAGTTAGTGAATTATTAGAGCAACTTTACCCAGGTAATGTAAAACAGAGCTATCAAACTGGAGGATAAGCCTGTGAACCTAAGCTCAGTAATATGCTATAATTAGCTCATTATCATTTTCGAGAATTCCATCAGAGACAGCATTAAATAGTGTTTTAACAAAGTTTTTCAGCTGTTTTTTTATGTTCATGTTAAATTCTATGGCTTTTATTAGGGTAAGAAAAAAATTAATTTTTTTTATGAGTCCACCAAAGGAAAACCTGTTTGTAATATGTTTTTTACATTCTATTAATGGACTTTAGATATGAGGCTGCTTAAACAACAGAGAAAAAGTATCAGTCACTCTGAAGCTTTAGACCTGTGTTTATATGCAGCTGTCTACAACCAGAACACATAGATAAGGTGCAGAGCTTTTTGATGCCTAGAATGCAAAGTCCAATACCGAATGTATTCAAGCGGCTATAAGGAGACAGTCGATTAACCTCAAACGTGAATGCCAGATGAAAGAATTTCAAGAGGTTATGAACCAGGTGAGCACCAGCATTCAAAATGCTTTGTAGAGAAGATACTGCATATGAAGCAAGCAAGTAAAAAGTTGCATGAGTTACATTAAGAAGTGACTAGAGCTTGCATAAAATGCTGAATAGACTATGGTTATAAGTAAGAGTGTGGGCTGTTCACATAATAGTAATATTTACCTTAGTATAAATACTTCAGAATGTACAGGGAATTGGTAATGATGTAGAGTAGAAACCTTAATTAAAGGGATAGGGCAACACATATAGTGTTTTTTTGCAGTCTGTTATTAATCGAGATATTATTAATAAATCGCAAATTTGGATTGACCCAAAGTAATTAAGTTTAATTGGAGAAATAAAGAATTAAGAGTATGAGTAAAAACAAATAAATTTATAATAAAAAAAATATATATAATTTTTTTTTATTATAATTTTTAAATTTATAAACTTTTTATTTATCCAAAGTAAGCACACACACACACACACTGAGAAGTGGACTGCCAAACCAACACATTGCTAATTCTTTAAACATTATTGGTGTTCATTAGTGTTCATTGCTTATACTTGAACCTAAGAGAATGAAAGATAAATATCTTCATGAAAATGTCTGCACCAAAAACTGACTTTTGTGTTTGTTTTATGGAAGGGGCTAATAATTACAGGTGTCCTCATACATCCAAACAATGGATCACACTCACACCCAATCAGAAGGCTCAGGCCAGAAGAACAGCATTTTTGGGTTGCATGGTGTGCTACTGTACAAGAATACTCACAAACAAGGTGGTCATTAAGTCTGGTATAACACAGGTATTGCACTCACACTACAGAACTGATCTAATTACAGTGCTATAGTCTAATGAAACGCTATTGTACTGTTAAGTGAACTAAAGCTTTTGCCAACATCATGCTACAAACTGAATCAAACATGTTGCTCAGTATGCAGTGCTACTTAATGCAAACTTCAACATGGTTTAATGAAAGCAAATTATTTTCAGAATAATCAGGGACTGAATCTCGGAATGCTTTCGTGCTTCAAGAAATGTACCCCAATCTTAGGGCAAATAGCCAAATAACTTGAAGGTTATTTGTTATTTTTCTGTATAGCCTGCTGTAGCTGGAGTAAGCAATGAAATTGGTCTGTGATAGCTAAAGAACTTTTTATTTTAATAGGACTAGCCAGTTACATACATACATGTACTTCTGTCTGAGTAACATGTTTTGTCTGGCAAATTTGAGGAGAATTTTCCTGTTTTTCCTTTTTGTTTTTTTTTTTGTTTGTTTGTTTGTTTTCTTAAATTTTTTTTTCTGGTGAACAAAATGATGGGACTGCATGCACCAGTCCTCAGATGTGACTATTTACACCTAATTACCTGAGACTGAATTGAGCACTTGAAGAAAAGTGCACCTGGAGAGCACAATCTTCTGCCAAGCCATAAAATTTAAGTACACGGCACTCATTGCTTTAAATTGCTGCCTAATGCACAAAGGAAACTTCGTCTAAATATACATTTTAATTTACACAGATTTAATTTAATTCAGATGTGTTTTGACAGAAAAAAAGATTTCTCGTTATGACAAACATAATTTTTTATCACCCACTATAAAACTTTTTTTCTTTTTATTTTTTTGTGATGTCATCAGTGTGTGGATTCATACTAAAATTTAATGAGAACATTCCTGGGTGATCCCCAACCACACTGGTAAAAACATAACCTCCTTTGTGGAGGTAAAAATATGGAAGCCCTTACCTTGTCAGTATGCATCAGAACACAATGTGTAAATATAGTTTTTTTTTTTTGTATTTATTATTTATTTTTTCACTGACAAAACCAAGAAGCTTTTACCAGTACAGGATTTTCTATCAACACATTTTGATGAGTTTAGCATGTGTATTCTGATTCTCCACTTGTACTTTCCCTTTAGCATAGATGCTTTGAGATTCTGTGAGTTGTGTATTGTATATAGTATTTGTGAACCATAATTAAGACGTTTAGCTAATGTAAGTCAAATTCCTAGATTATAACCAAGCTAAGTTGCTAGGCTACATGAGTCTATTTACTATGGGTGTTTTTGCTGTATGTAGCAGGCCATTTTTTTGTAAGCAGAACGACTTCAGAGCCATGAAACACATCAATTCATTATGAAACCTTTCAAAATTTTAACTAAATTATTGTTAACTAAGAAATACACCACCATTTCATACCGCCTTCTCAACCATGATTTGCATCTCCTGCAGAACGGGTCCATGTCTGTGTTCCCAATACCTATGTTTCCCAGTGCCTACACAGTAAAATCCCTAGTGTTAAATTAACATCCAATTGGACTCAAATGAACACTTTGGGTGTTGATTTAACACTAGGGATTTTACTGTGTATGTTCCCCAGCATTTATGTTCCCCAGGAACCCTAACCCTAATATTCCATGAATTTTTACTTTGATGAGTAGGTTTGATTTTGTTTCATCATACTTCTTTTACAGTATGGTTGCAATCATTGTAGCTTACTTCTATAAAGTACACAATACAATGGAAGATCCATCAATTTAATAAGGACTGGGGAACATAGGTACTGGGGAACATAGGGTCCGGGGAGCATAGGGACTGGGGAACATGGGAAGGATGCAGATTGCAGTTTAATAAGATCCAGCCTCAAGTGCATACTATGACCACATTAAGTGCACCTGCTTGAATAGGAACATCAGCCCCCCTTTATGAAAGGCTCTGACTGACCTGCATAGACTTAACATAGATTACATTAAGGAGATTTACAGTGTTATTCAGTGCTAGTTTCATCCAATAGAACCCTAGAATAAATCTGATCAGACACTACAGCATGGCCTCTGGGCCGATGTTAGTGAGAGCTGACACACTTTATTAAGCTGTGTGTTATTTATAAAACAGATTTAAATTAGAGAGTTTTGATGAATAAACCACACTGATTCATGTTGTCTGCAGCTCCTTACATTCAAACTTCAAATGTCACTTCTCAACTCTCATTTCGCCTCAGGGTGCATACTAAATGTCCTCCATAAATTATCCCAAGAAAAAGGGTTTCTAGTATGTGGAGGCTTCAAGCCTTCTGTACTTGTAAAACAATTGAATTGAGCCATTATGATTCCAGCCAAAATCAAATACTCAATCTGATTTGTCAATATACACTATGACTCATATAGCAATTCGATTTGTGAGTATATAATCACCAAAATATGAAAATGCTCCTTATTCTACATGAAGGGAATACTGAACTTAACATTACCACGGTAGTCTATTGAATACAATGATTGCTAATGTGTCAACCTGGGTTTACACTGGGACACAATGTCCATGATCTCCAATATTCAAAAAACGTGGAGCTCCATGATTTATGACCACACTTGATTGGGGTATAAACTGGAGGCAGGGTGCATCCAAGAGATGAAACTTGAAGAAATCGTGTTTCCAAGTTCATCAAAATCCCTCAAGATCATCACAATTCCACCAAGTTCCCTAAAGATATTATGGCCCCAATGAAAACACCCAGCTTTAACTTGAATTAAGCCTGAATTAAGATGAATCTGACTGATTTGGGACTACTGTCAAAACAATATTTACAAGTTTTATATTGAAATGTCTGTTAGCAACTTTGCCCAGAAATCGAACCTGCTCCTTATTGCTGTGAGAATATACTAACCACTGTGCCACCATGCAGCCCCATGAACAAAATGTATTTTTTTAGGTGTGGAACATGGCCCAAGTAAGACATCTTTTAATTTTAGAGATGATCTCAATTCTTATTCTGGATCCAGAAATTTTTAAAAGATTGAAATTTAACACATTAAACAGATTCTTTAACACTGTCAGTTTTTCCATGTGGTATTACTGCAGGCTCAGCTGTGTTCCTTCATTTTTGTCACAGTTAGTATAAAGTGCTTCTTAAGATGTCCATGCTTATACTATAAGTGTTTTATATTATAAGAGTCTTATACTATAAGAGTTTTATAGTATTATATGTCAGTGGAGGTTTTTGGTACAGGGTTGGCTGTGCCAGTGAGTGATACTATGCCCTCGGACACATAAGGAACGTTTTCTTCTCTATTGTCAGACTGCTTGTCATAATTTCTTGGAACCGTATTATTAATGCTATGAGGCTTTTTAGGGAAAGTAAGCACAGTGGGCTGTTTTTTCCTTTTTATAGCATACCATTCTGTCATCATATGACCTTTTTTCTTACAATATTGATATAGAGGACCTGACCTGTCTGATCTTTCTCAGATTTCTTTTTCTGGACACTGGACTTATTATGGCTACCAGAGGACTCGCTGGCTTTTGACCAGAGTAAGGCTTTGGCTTCTCATAGTCATCATTTATTTTTACAACGACTTTCTTATGGGTAAGGTGTGTAGTCATCAGTGAGGATGGTGGCCTCTTGAAGCATACAACTTTCAATTAAAATTAAAATTCAAATTCTAATTTTATTTGTCATATACAAATTACACACAGTAAAATGCTTAAGATGCTTAGGATGAGTCATAGCAAAAATGTAATGTTGGCAAACACATAACTCTGGTACTGGCCTATAATGAAGATGCAGTTTACCAGTTCTTTGCAGACTTCGAAAATTAAGGCTCATTATGACTTCTCCATCACAATTTCCATTTTCTTAATCTCCAGTCTGTTTCTCATTTTCTGCCTCCATTCGGCGGATCTCTAATTCCATGTCTTTGAGCCGAAGTTCTCTATCTTGACCCTCAACTGCCCATGAGGTGCCCTGGGGCTCATCAAAGTCTTGTGCAGATTTATCTTCCTCCTTTATATTTTCCTCCAAGGTACCTTGGGGATCACTATGGTCCTGTGTCGATTCCCCTGACAGCAAACCTTTCTCAACTAAAGCCTTTTGTATCTTTTTCTTAAAAGCTCAGACATTGTGCTACATTCAATGGCACTATACAAACAAATTCTTTTGATCCCGGACGAGCCCCCAATTTGTCACAGACTGGCGCAAGTTCCAGAAATGTTTGGAATGAAACAAGTCAGGCAAAGGAAATAGGTTTTAAAATTTATTGAGGGTGAGCCAGTGAATGTAGCAATTAACACTAGATTAAATAACTTTTCTGAATTAAGGTCATAATAGAGGCAGTCATATCCAGTTGTAGTGAAGGTAGGAGATTACAGGCAAACATTGGAGATGATTTGCAATGTGTAGAGTCTTGGGTTTTACAGCAGTATTTTTCGTAGAATGCTTTCAGTTTCCATGTTTCAACATAGTCTGTCCAACTACAACTACACAGTATCTTTCACATATATAGAGCTAATAGCTAATATGACAACATTGCTACATTACAATAGAGACAGGCATGTCAGGGAGGTAACTAAGGATACAGGATGTGCCGGGTACTTTACAATAGCTTTTAGGGG
>JBCNYG010000005.1:25581544-25600923 GCA_039654305.1 Porochilus rendahli | reverse complement strand
TATGTGTAAAAGATTTTGTTTGGTTTGGGTTTAATTTCCCTTTCAAAGAAGGGAACGAGGAACAAAAAAAAAAAAAAAAAAAAACCTCCTGGTGGCAACAGATTTTCAATTTGCCATCACCATGGCCCCTTATTTACACTTCAAACACCCAGGGAAAGGGATCCTACCCATGGGGTACCAGGTAATGAGCTCTATTCCTTTCTTCCTTTTGCTCTATTCCTCTGGCTTTCTTTAAAAGAGGAGGGAAAAGTCCCTGACGCTTTAATGATCCTCTTGTTAAACATACACACGGCTTCTCCTCTGGGTTACGACACAATTACAAAATTGTTCTATCTTGTCCCGTTCTCAAGCTCACTTACAAGGCTATTAACATTCACTTTATAATGGTTGGCTATAAGGGAGGGGGGCTTCTTTGAGCAATGCACTGCCTAAAATATCATTCAGGACGTTAAACATCGCCGTGTACAATGGGGCCTTTATGTTCCGGGTTCTTGATGGGCCGAATAATGAAGGCTGTTGCTGTATAAACTGAGCACTCTTGCGGCACAAACTCTGCAGTGTCACACCAACACTTCAGCCTAAAACCATCCATGTCGGTCAAATTTGCATGACAATCTACACGACAAATATCTCTTTGTATGGGTTGAGGAATGAGATATGCTTGGGACACGGTGAAGAAAGACAGTCCGAGTTCGTTTCCCAGTGGTTTACATGGAGACATATCAAACTTGACATTTGATTTAGATTCATGGTTGTTATTTCCAAATTTTTATGCAGAAAATAATAATAAAATAATAAAATAATAAGCGCTAAATATTAGAACTAGTAGTTAAAACCTATCCCTCAAGAAACCAAGTGATATACATAGGAAACATTCCAGACTTTGGGACAGGACAGAAAAAGCAGTTGTTTAAAGTAAGGGTTGCTAATCTGGAATGCTAACAAAATTTAAAAGTAGCATCTCTTCAGCTCTCAGATAAAGTCCTTCCAAAGCCACACTCACCTACCCCTCCCCTCCACGAGCACCAGCTCCGCTCTGACTCCTGGTCCGTGCACGGTAGGGTCACACAGAAGCAGGGAGCCATCGGAGCATTTGATTGGATATTTCCCAGCAGACTGCGAGGCAGTGATTGGTGGAAGTTTTTCCCAGGATTACTGTGGCTATAGATTATGGAATTCTTTCAGAACTCATACGTTTCTGATTGCTGTCACGGTGTAAAGACCATTCCGTCCAACATAACAGTGTGTGTGTGTGTGTGTGTGTGTGTACAGCTAAAAAGTTACCAACCCCAGCTTTAAGTGTGTAAAAGAACAAATTGTTCCTGGGGCAGATCACGAATATAAATAATGCTCTCGCTAAAATAATGACATCGGAGCTAGCAAGGTCTGGATACCTCGTAAAGCTAGTAATTAGCATGTGATGATACGTCAAGCAGTAATTTTAGTTTATAGCAAGTGGTACAGACCGTTAATGCACCACATAATTACAGCGACAGTTGCCAAGATCAACAACCTTCTTTTTTTTTTTTTTTTGGGCCAATAGTAGCGGCCATGACAGAAAAAAAGTCAGTACAATTACACACAAATCTGCTTACAAAATACATAATAAATTTCTTCTAATAAATATTTCTATTCCTGCCAAAAAACATCTCAGGAATAAAGTCGTGTAGCAGGACAGGTTTATGGACACGTACTCTATTAATCCTTAATTTATCCAGCCAGATTCGGCTCTGTGATCCCTATTTAATTTACACCTGGGACTAGCTTCCACCTTAAACCTCTGCAAAATATGACTAATGGTGTTGGCTTTGTGAATCTCCTCATATTTAAGTGTACAGCGTTCACTGGCCTGAGAACACGAAGCTTTGAAAATGTACAAAATTCACTGTAGAAAATCTTTCCTGCTCTCTATTTGTCTGCTGTGAATCCGGATACACTTCAAAAACATGTCCTACGAAGTCACACAGGTCAAGCAGAGATTTGCGGCTGGGGGTGGTGGGGGCGACGGGGTGCTGCGCGGATAGAGACCAACAAGTTGAAGCGCATCAGTAAATCTGAGCGGAGCCCTGGCCAGACCTCTTTAGATCTCTCGTTCCTTTTTTAGTCGCGGAATTAAACTAAAGACCCTGCAATAACGGTCACTTAGGAAAGTGTGACTGCACCTTTGAGACGGATACAGAACGAGCAGAAGCTTTTCAAGCGAAGCTGAAATTCACTGCATTATTATACGTTTTTATTTTTTTATTATTATCATCACTATTATTAACTTTAAGCAGAAATTCAGGACTGCTACACGATCAGTGGCAAGAACAACAGTTTTACGATGGCTATTAAATGCAAAGTGTTCTCATAAAAATGGTTTTAAAAATGCAGCATTAGACGCACCACTCTCCACTACTCGTTTTATTATTAATATTATTCTGAAGACTTTTCAGAAGATAAATTTCACCAGACATGAGAATGTTTGAGTGCTTTTGCTCTTACAAGTTGCTGCTTTTCTTGTAAACCCACTTCCTGGAAAAGTACAGGGTGCCAGGCTTGGCGAGAGTTTCTGAATTCTGCTTATTACAGCAAACTAAAAATGTTACAATTATTTAAAATGATAAAATAAAGGAAAGTACTTTCCTGTTATTGTGACATGAATATCTCTCGCAGTATACGTACAGTATAACGATTACCTTATCACATGATTGACACATGAGTTACTGGGCTTAACGTGGGCGGCACGCTGGTGTAGTGGTTCGCACCAAGCGAGAACGTCCTCGGTTCGAGTGCTGGGCTTTTCAAGGGGGTGCTTTTGTGTGGCGTTTGCATGTTCTCCCAGTGCTTGCGTGCGTTTCTTCCAGGTACTCCGGTTTCCTCCCACAGTCCAAAGGCATGCACTGTAGGTAGCCCCTATGAGTGTATGAGGTGTGAGTGTGAATGTTGCCCTGTGATGGATTGACGATCTGTTGGGGGTGCACCCCGACTTCACCCGGTGTCATCTGGGTGATCCAATAGGCTCCACCCTCCTCGTGACCCAAGTCGGATTAAGCGGTAAACAATGAATCTCTATGCGTTTCATAAAAATTCAGGGCAATAAATGTAATTCAACAACGTTATTGCAAAAATATATAGTGAATTTATTGTTTTCATCCCAAAAATCATTCTATACACAGTAGCTCCAAATTCATACACCCTGCTATTCAGGGCATCGGTTTTTATGTACAGCATAGTGCTTTCAGTGATAAGCGATAATTAAATAGCTGTAATAAATAAACATTTCAGATTAAAATTAATAAAGTCCGTATTTACATTTCAGTTGCACCAAGAACCCATGGCACCCACACTGCTTGACCTGTTCCATGTTTCCTCTGTGGCTAAAGTTTTTAGATATTTTGTCCGACAACGGGCTACACGTCAAAATGCCTATTTAGGCCAAGTGATGTCAAATTACATCCAAATCGCCACCCCATTTTGTCAAACCCTCGTGGGGCCGTCTGCGCACGAGTCCGTTTTGTTTGCATGGAACGCCGTTGCTTTGTAATGACAGTGAGAGCTGGTGCAGTTGATGCTAGGACAGGGCTTGTGCGTCGTCCTCACTGACAACCTCCTGGTGCACAAGCCTTGCCAAGTCTGCAGAGTCTTCGAGCTCCACACCCAGACTCCGCTGGTGATGCCCACCACTAAGGACATGAATATCTTCAGCATGAACACGGCTACGGTGGGCACGGAAGACTCCAGTGAGCAGTCCTGGACCCTTCGTCCGGGAAAGGAGGCGCATTTGCTTTCCGCGGCACGGAACGTCCAGTAGTTAATGTTGAGCCTCTCGTAGAAGTAGCAGATGATCACGCAAGTCGCTGGGACGGTATAAAGGACGGAGAAGATTCCGATCTTTAGCATCAGCTTTTCCAGCTTTTCGGTGTTGGTGCCCTCGGTTTTCATGATCTTCCGGATGTGGAACAGCGCGACGAAACCGGTGAGGATGAAAGAGGTGCCGACGACCAGATAGCAAGACAGGGGGATGAGAACGAACCCGGTTAAAGCACTGGTGTCCATGCTGCCGACGTAGCACAGCCCGGTCAACTCGTCTCCTGCCACCTTGCGCATGGTCAGAATGATTATGGTCTTCAAAGCCGGGATGCCCCAGGCGATCATGTGGAAGTAGCTACTGTGAGCCTCGATGGCTTCATGCCCCCATTTCCTTCCAGCCGCAAGGAACCAGGTGAGTGTGAGAATGACCCACCAGATAGAGCTGGCCATGCCAAAGTAATACAGAATGAGGAAGACTATCGTACAGCCAGTGCTCTCTAAACCCTCTTGTATGATGTAAAGCTGTCCGTTTTCCCGATCGCAAGCAATATTCTCAGCTCCTGCCACAGAGCGGATAATAAAAGCCACAGAGTAGACATTGTAGCACATGGAGAGGAAGATTATGGGCCTCTCGGGGTACTGGAAGCGATGTGGGTCCAAAAGGAACGTGAGGACTGTGAACGCAGTCGAGACGAAGCAAAGAGTAGACCATACGACCATCCAGATGAGAGCGAAGTCCTTGTCCTGCCTGGACCAGAAGACGTCCACGGTGGGAGTGCATCGTGGCGCACACGTCTTACTCCTCTCCACATACTGGAACTTGTCCTGGTTTTCACAAGACTCAGCCGATTGTCCGTGCCCGCTGCCGGATTGCCTGGGCCTGGCGGGGAAGGGCAGCATGCCCTCCCCTTTCCTAGTCTCAGGCACCGTGTCGTTCTCCGGAGCCTCGATGCACAGTGAATTAGGATCATTATTGGTCGGCAGCTTTGAACAGTCCAGTGAATCCGGCCAGCTGAAATGGAATTGCTCCATAATAGGCGAGCACTTCTGTCTCGCTTGCTCACACATCGGCCGGCACGCTGGGATAGTGTTGGACACCTTGTCCGTACACATGGGCACATACAGGGAACACAGGAAGAAGCGGAGGTGCGCGTGGCAGCCGTATTCCACCAGAGGAGCGAATTCACTGATTTTTCGAGCTGCTTCTTCTTGACTATCATATTTCATGAAGTTCGGCATGCGCGTCATGTTGTAGCCGATTCCCTGGCACATCGGGATGGTGATCTCTTCGCATTTTGCTGGTCTGCCCCACTCGCCGTCATAACCTCTGATCTCCAGCGAGAACGCCACGGTCTCCAGTTGGCACAGGAGCACCACAACCGTCACGCGACACGCCATGGTCATGGCACAGAAGTTCAAAATCCCACAGTACATCATTAGCAGGCCAACGGGTTCATGAAGCTGATAAAGTCTTCCATGTCAGGGATACTGAACGCGTGTCATCCAGGCATATCAGGAAACAAGTCGGCAGAAACGTGCTTGTGCTGTTGGTGGTCTGATCTTTGTAAATAACATTCCTTAGTGAAAAAGTTGACTCGTGAAGCATCCAAAAACTCCAAACGGCGTCACACGCGTGGGCTGTCAAACTCAAAGTGGGGTGCGCGTGCTTGTTTTCGTGCAGGAGCGGAAATGCGCGCGCGTCCTGTCGGCTCCCGTCTCGCTCGCGCGTTCGCAGCATGAATAAACCAGAGTGCAGCGACGTGCTCTCGGTGGAGCTCTCTCACCGACTGAACTCTGCCTTTCTCCCCCCCTCTTTCTCTCTCTCTCTCTCTCTCTCTCTCTCACTCACTGTGTCCTGGTGCAAGTTGGGCGGGAGCTCCAGACTCCTCCTCGCCCCTAGGCATGCAGCCAAAATACCGCATGCTTACAATCACCCTGAGAGAGAATGCATTTATTTATATGGCCAATAATATTCCAGAGTAGATAGAGTTGCACGTGTGTGTGTGTGTGTTTGTGTGTGTGTGTGTGTGTGTGTGTGTGGGTGGGTGATGAATGTGCAATGAGGAACAATTCGTTAGGAATTAGATCACTGCACCGCCGCCGGGTTTGCGTTAATGCGCAAAAATAAAATTACGTCTTAAATAAACACGGCGCCGTCTTTAAGCACCAGGATGACATCATGTTTAATAATTTAAACCCCATGAGATTTGATCACATGTATGTCACAATCGACCTGATATCCTCAAGGTCAAAGCTACAATGTAATTGAAATACAGGTCAGAAAACAAGGACTAAGTAAAATTGCGTTGTTGTTTTTTTTTTAAATAAAGGTTTTTGATGATTGGGTGCCTTAGTTTCCCAGTAAACATTTACAGAAAAGTTTTGTAGGTCAGTCAAGAAAGCAAGATTTCACACAAGAGAAAAAACACACATAGTGAAGGCTTAATATCTGAATAATAAGAAGAAGCAAATGCGGCAGTCAAAAGGTCCGGAACTAAAACTACTCCTGCAGGATGCTCAGCTCGTTTTCTTAATAAAAATAAATACGTGTATCCATTCATTTATTCATTTGCCGAACTGATCGGGGTCGCACAGAGGCTGGAGGCGACCTCAGCCAACTCTGGGTGAAGAAAAGGTACACCATGAAAAGCTCGCCAGCTAGCAGAGCCAACACACACACACACACACACACACACACTCGACCATTCGGACTCCCCGTCACACATAGGGGCAATTTGGACAGGACACACAAACTCCACACAGGAACGCCCTCGGGACTCGAACCCAGGATCTTCTTGCTGTGAGGCGAATGTGCTAACCGCAACGCCACCTAAACCACACCCCTTTGTTACTTACACTTTTCGGTTTAATCAGTGATGATAAATTAGTGTCTCTTCACTGAGAGAGCTACACGAGAAGCAGGGCGGAAAACTCCACGGGTGGGATGCACCACGCTGGTAGCGCCCGTCGCTTTGACACAATCACAAGGCGAGTAGATCGTCTGACACTCTGGCAGGATATCGTCAGCGGGACAGGGGAACCGAGGGATATGTTGGTTGTTGGTCATCGCTAAGTGGTGTGCCCATGGGACGTCCCACATTTAAACGAGTCGAAACGTTATAAAGGAAGCTGCCGTTTACCCATGTTGCTTCACTGTCCGTCAAGGAAACATTTTGGCCACTTTTTTTGTACGTAAACGCACCACAACCCCACCACCATCCCCCGCGCACACATGGACTTCCACAAGAGCGCTCCCAGAAATGAGTCGACTCTGATTTCACCACTTCCATTAGCCTTGTCTCTTTTTGTGTGGCGGCACCGGTGTCATTTCCATATGAATCCTTCCTCTCGTCCCAAACATGACCCTAAAGGTTCGGCCTCAGCTCTATGCCATTAGCACGCCATCTATGCCATCTGCCCCCATTAGTATCCGCTGGCATTCCGCCAACATGGGTCTGAATGTGAGGACAGCCGCGCCGGTGCCACGATGCCTCTCTATTCTCAATCGTGTGGCCCTGGAGTGCCCTTGTTATGCATACATCTACTCCTTATTTTTAAACTTTTGCCATGGATAGTCTGGTGGTAATAGGACACCCCTCTCGCATTGGCACGGCGGACATCTTCTCCTTGTTTTTGTGCAAATTTTGAACATGCCCACATGAAAACGTGCAGTTGTCAAGATTAGCATACTGCTTCCCAAGCTGTGCTGCTAACTCGAACTTGTGGAGGTACACGTTACCTTATGCAAAGGCGACAAATCTACCAGCTTGGGGGAAAAAATAAAAAAAAAATCACATGCTGGCTGGCATTCATTCAATTATCTTCACTCGTCATGCCCTCTTTATAAATGTTCTCCAGACAGCAGTTAATCAGAACATGCATTTCATAAATTCCGTGGATTCTCAAGAATTCAGTTAAACAAAAACATCCCCAAAAATAAATACAAATAAACAAATAAACGCTGAGTGACAGTAACAGCACTATTTGCGGATGAGCGCACTGAATAGCCACCATGAATATTCCCAATATAACCATTAGCCGGGAGCCCAGGAGGCCCAAGCATTTGCACGCGTCTGGTTCTCTGGCACTGGTGGAACTTCAGTACCCTGTTAGCTTCGTCCAGAATTATGAGCACGGCATGCAATGCCAAGGAAAGCAAACGGCTTAGGAAAATAAATGGCTGAGGCCTCTAAGCTCGACTTGCTGCATGTAAAGTGCTTTGCTTAAACTGGACAACTCATGAAAAAAGACATCGTATTTAAACCTTCGAAATTAAAAAATAAAGGTTAAAAAAAATGGGTTGTTTTATTTTTAAACCCCACAGTCCCCCAAACACCCCCCCGCCCGAATGGTTAGATGGAATTCCCCTTTGAGGTCTTTATCTCGGCCATTTGATCCCAACTATCCGGACTCAAGTGAGGACCGGTTCGAAATGCATTGTCAAGATGCCTTGCAGTCCTTAAGGACGTCATATCCCCATGCTTTCCCATGGCTTGTTGGCATCACAGGCTCGACTCCCTCTTGGGAAACAGAGGAGCCAAGATTTTCGCCATCAAATATGCTTACACATGCTCACTTGACACTGTGGGTGCGGGTTTGTCGTCCTCTGATTAGGTTTCTGCCAAAAGACAGACAGTCTCTCATAGTTAGAGGCGACGAGGTGTGGGAAATGCCGCTCAGACATATAGGGGCAAAAAAAAAAAAAAAGAGTCCTATTCGGGTTACCTTAAATCCATTTTATTTCAAAGATAATCATTTACCCAAACCGAAAATCAAGCACCACGCTTGGACAGCTTACCAAAAACAAGTGAATTGAAGTGGGACTTTGAATTTGTCCCACACCTGGGACCAAATCACTTGGAGGCTAATTCAATTATCAGCCAATTCAATTAATCGGAAGTTAAGGCGCCTTCCTGACCACAGCAAGCCTTGTGGCCCTAACAAGTCCTATTAATACAGCAAAGACGGCTGGAGGACTCGAGTGGTATCTTGCTGGCATCGGTCCAGTTATGTTTCCAGGGAAAAGACAGGCAATGAGTAAGTTCCAAAAATGTGCTACAGCTGTACAGGGAAATCAAGCAGTGCAGCGTGGAGTAGGTAGAGCTGCTAAAGATGTAATGTTACCGTATTAGCCGTATCAACTAACAATAAATAGGTGAATAAATAAATAAAAGCTTCTGACTGACGTCCTGAAGAGTCAGAGCCGTA
Source organism: Porochilus rendahli (assembly GCA_039654305.1). NCBI lineage: Eukaryota > Metazoa > Chordata > Actinopteri > Siluriformes > Plotosidae > Porochilus > Porochilus rendahli. The sequence continues at coordinate 25,591,923 of JBCNYG010000005.1, read as the reverse complement.
AGTAAAGTCCATGAGCAAACACAGACATTTTAATTTTCTTACATAAATATTATGATATTCACCGACCTAGCTTTCCTGCCCCATAACCGATATTGTGTTTGGAGTTCTGCCCACCTGCGTTTTCGGAGTCCAGCCTTGAATTGCAGTTTTGAAATTTAGTGCCTTCAGGTTCGTATAAAAGGAGTGAGGCATAAATGTGAACCGAATCAAACCCTCCACAGGGCCGCGGGACGGGAACGCTCAATTCTGCGTTTCATTGCGGGCTGCAATTCCAAGGTTTTCAGAAATGCATTCATTCATTACAGCAAAAAACGTAGAACCCCACATTAAAGCCTTGTGTTTATGCATTTCCCCTTCTTTTTTTTTTTCTTTCTTCCACGTGCGACCACTTCGGGGTTCGTCCAGAAGCTTATCAGTTTTCAGAATGCTTGATTAATATTTCACAGATCTATTAGCGTTGTTGTCTATAAGCTTGTGGGGCAGGCGCTCAATCCACACCCCTGTCTTGATGGACGGTACCATGTGAGCTTTAGGTGTTGGGGTGGTAGACGTGACACACATAGCCTACATTCTTTCTGTGTAGTCGGCTTGGCTTTGAGACTCTTTTAGTACTCGAACAATTTGAAAAATTGCAAATAAATACAAGAGCATTAATAATAATAAACCCACGGTGCCTAGTATATTATATTATTAATAATCGTTATTGACCTGTTCGGAAGTCATAAAAATCGCTGTAGCTACAGGTCCCGCCGCGTCACGCTACCCTTTCATTGATGACTTTCCCTCTCTCCATTCTGTCCATGTACAAGTCCACTGTAAACTTCCTCTCCATTCACTTTTATCATTTTCATGTCCGCTGGTAGTTTTCAGCATAAACATTCGGTTTATATGTTCAGAGCTCTGTTTCTTGTCTTCCACACCGTACAGGAGGGGGAAACAGAAGAGGAAAAAACAGCATCATTTTTTTGGCAAAAGCCGAAGCGCCCACACAACATCAATCCTTGTTCTGCAAGAGCGCAGAGTGGCTTTCGTAGGGAATTATAATATAAACTAAAACAAATGCAGCCTGCTTAAAAGTATGCGAGCAGGGCGTTTCGATTCTGACAGCCGCTTGAAGACGAGAACATCAGTAGCTACAGGAGCAAGGACCAAAACCTCCTCAGGCATGACGACGACAACAACGTAAACAAAGAATACAAAAAGAGAGAGAGAAAGAAACCACCCACAAAGAAATACAGCACAGTGGGGCAGGAAGTCTATAGAAATCAGTGTAAAAAAACAAAAAAAAACCTGTTTAAACCTGCTGAAGATGGCAGTGATATCTCCCAAATATTTAATCATCAGGAAGGTGAAGATAGCATCGGATACACACTGCTTCCAAGCCAGCACGCTCTAGACAAAGCTGGTGCTTTGGTGAAGCTCGCAGGGTTTTATAAACACAATGAATAAATAATATGGAGTGATTAAACTAAATCTATCCATCACATAAATAAATAAATAAATCTGGATTTCCATATCATAAGAATCCACCATGAAATCACTTCCATTTATTGTGACAAATCTTTTTATTTATTTATTTTTTTACTGGTTGTCTTTTTCAGCTTTCTTGTGAGCGACGCGGAAGGTTCCGTGAATCGCTAATTTTCTTTCTGCAGGAAATTGTGTTCACGTGTGCGCACTCTTTCATTGTAAGTTATTTCCTTTTACGTGAGCTTTACATTCTTCATGTTACTATTACTAGACATTTCACAGCTTATGGAAATTAAAAAGTAAAGTAATATTAGAATAGTCTGTACACTTACACAGACTGGAACTTTCCAATCGGTCTAACGCCGGGATCTAATTACATCATTACAAGTTCTTCGACTTCATCTTCAAGTTACACAGAACGCACGTGTCCGAAGATTTGCAAGAGGCACGTTTCTTCATTGATGCCGCAGTAACTAAAGTCATGGCAGTAGTAATTTTATTAGGAGTATTAGCATAAACACACTACACATTCAGGTAGCATAACATAACCTAACGTTACGCCTATTATACAACGAGCAACAGAAATTTCCAGCTGGAACATAAACCTGGAATCCTTATCATGTAGTTATATTCAGTACGACTTGCTGATTGTTGTATTTTTAATTTTTTTTCAATCACAGGTTTATCTTAGTCAGCTTGTTTTAATAAATTAATATCTGCATCGTAATAGCAAATTCATGTCGCCATATAAGCTAAACTTTTCCAACACACAAAAAACCTATTATTATTTTATTAAAATAACCATAACTGTGATGTTGTCTGTGTGAAGATGTTCATTATTTCTAATCCCACCCCAGGTGGTTACGCTTTACAGTCAATATTTTTTATTATAGTTTTGCATATAAATGCAATTTCTACTAAAGGTGGAAAAAAGATTTGGAAAAGGAAGACTCCATTATATTTTGGAGATGAGCTGGATATTATCCAAGTGCAACAATCCTGAAGGTCATCACCAGGAGGAAACAATAAGCACAGCTGGGGACGCCGTGCTTAGTAAAAGCGCGGGGTAGGATAGAATTAAAGAATATTCCATCGATCATTTATGCTGTTAGCATGTCACTGTCTCGTCCGCCGACATTCGCTAACGCTGCACCTTCTGAGTTTGATGAAATGTCCGATGTGAATCCGACACAAACTATGGCTTGTTCACCTACTTCTCCTTAATCCACCATTGACTTGTCATGCGTCACGGAGCGTCTCACAGCCCAAGATAAACAGCCCACAGCTAGAACTTTGAGGCACCATTAACAAAGAAGCTCTGTGCCCTACGAGGTGCCTGTGCATATCCTATTAAACCATTAGCACGCTTAAATGGTGCTGAAAACTTCTCAAAACACCTTTCGCCGTGTAAAACCTTTCAGAAAGCCTTTTCTGTGATTCTTCACACGTTTCTTGCTTCGTCCAAATATAAGACGAGGGACGATTTCTCTGTCAGGGAAAAAAAAAAAAAAAAAAGTCCGTAACGGGACGGTGAGTCCTAAATTTAGCCCCGTGTTCAATCAGAGGTAGGAAAAGAGAAAGCAAAACATACCTTTCCTAGAGTATAAAGCTGGAAAAAGGGAGAGGAAGAGAGAGAAATGTCTTTGATGAGGCTACAGGGAAAGAAAAGGCCAGGCTCCGGCTGTCAGGGGCAATGATCTGAATAAGGGCATTGATCTGGCAGGCCGGAGATGACGGAGTTAATGGAAAGCAGCGTCTGCTGAAGTTATTGGTGCATGAATCATATTAACTGCCCCGCCGAACAGATTTAGGAGCCACGATTTTTACTTCCTCTACTCTCTTCGCCTCCATCTGAGGTCGCACCAAACGAACTCGCCGGCACGTGGCGTGCTGCGGCCTACGCCGCTCACGTGGATCGTGTTGAGATTATGGACAGGGCGTATACACCATATAGACAGTTTAGAAGTCAAGGGGGGTAAATCGGCGCCTCCAGTCCAAGCCGGCGTCTTGTCTTTAAGCTCCCGTAGTCATGGCGTCTCTGTGTCCGTGTTTGTCTAGAAGACACGCAGCACTGTTTAATCAGGTCAGGCCTTCCAATGGTTGTTCATCAGATTACAAACATGAATCTTTTCGCTGTTTGGAGGGGGCGTGCTCGGGCTAGCAGAGATATCCACGTCCAATGCTATCTCGCATCTCCTTTCCGTTTCAAGACGGTATCAGCTGCCGAGCTCGCACGCAGAATGCTCTCAACCGTCTGCTAGAGAGGCAGAACAAGACATGGTGGGCTAGAGGAACTTGTGGGTCCTGCACAGACTTGATCTCAAGCCCCTGATGAACTGCTCTGGGGTGGATTATATCCAGTTACCAACCAACACCTGGTCTCACCAACAGTCTTGTAGCTGAATGAAACAAATCCCAAATCCCAGTGGTGACGTTTTAAAATATGGTGCAGCGCCTTCCCAGAAGAGTGGGGGTTACTGTAACAGCTAAAGGTGACTCAATCAGGAACGTTATGGCCAAAAGATTGTTGGCTGGTAAATGTATAGTCATCATACCATCATCCCAAAAGTGACTCAAGACCATCTGCTCCCTCCAGAACCGTCCATAATTCGGAAATGCGGCTCGGCTTGAAGCAATTACCAATCGTTTATGGCCTCTGATAGTTTAAAAGCCATGATAATTGGCTCTATGATGTGATAATGCACTGGACCAGCGAACGTCCAGAGCGGTATATTTCTTTTTAACGCCCGGAGATTATGGGCTGTCGAACAGTGAGTAAACGGGCACGAGTTGCCAGGAAAGCAGAACAGACAACAGACAAATGAGGCGTACTTACAAAATTCGTCAGAAAAAAACGTGTATTGGGAGATTTCACAATATTATAAATAATAATTTTCACAATAATCACAATATTCTGACAAACAAGTGCAAACTCAAATGATTCCATCATTTATATATATAACAACTATACCCAAAAAAAAAAAACCTTCTAAACATAGGCACTTTAGCAAATTGGGGAACTGATGGGCAAAAAAATAACTGAGCGACTCACACATTTAATAACATTCCTTCAGTCGGGTATAAATCAATAACGGGTTGTGTGTATGTGAACTTTCTGTAACACTTTAACAAGATACGAAGTTCCACTGGCTTGGAAGCTCTGAAAAATAGAATTATAGTGACAATTTTTCAAATGAGGCCTGTGTGTGTGTGTGTGTGTGTATATATATATATATATATATATATATAAAATAATAAAGATCTACCTGGTTCATAGTCTCAGTCATATTTACACTTACACTGCCCCCTTGTGTTGGGTTCATTCATTACATTTAATAAAAATACTTGTACTTACTGGTCACTTCTCAGGTTTGAGAGCAGAAAACATTTTGGAGCACATGTGTTTTTCCCTGTCCAGATCCTCATTGTAACAACTGCAAACATATTAAAAGGGTTTAGACATCACTTCACTCGACCCCGATCGGGCTGGACAGCGCCAAGTGGCGTAATTCGACTCACTGTGCCAGCTTTCTGAGCAGGTTGTTGATGTCGGCGTCAAACGGCTTCCTGGCCTGAGCCATGGTGAGGTAATCGTGCGCCTTCTTGTAGTCGTTCATCTCTAAGCATGCCTAGTGTAGACCGAAGACAAGTAAAGGCCCTTCTCTATTTCCGACATTAGAAAGGACCCATTGCCAGCAGCAGACTTAAGAATCTGGTCCTTTTTGGAAGTAAAAGCTACAACTTGTGCTTATTGAGTACGATGTGGGCGTTTCCTATTGCGTAATGACTGACAGCCTTGTAAAAACTCCAGTACAGATTAAATTTTATTTGTAAGATGCACCACAATGTTACGCTGTTTATATTATTTGTGTTTCCTTTTTTTGAATTTGAGGAATAAGTACATTTTTTAAAAAGTATAATTATTGAATCTAAACCTATTTTCAGAAGATATGGACTATTATAAGGCTTGGTATCAATATCATTAATAATTGTTATTGTATACACTACACAGAAACATAAGGAAAGTGAACTACACTAAGCTGGTACAATCGTTACGGTTTATGTTTACATTTCTAAAGTGTTACAATGATCACACACACTCCATTATCGCATCTTTTAAACCTCATAAAAAATTCTAATAAAGTGTTTGTCTGGGGTGTTCTTGTTTGTTTTCTTTACGAAGGGAGGTTATGTATTCACCAGCGTCTGTTTGTCTGTTAGCAGGATATGCTAGGTTAGGCTGATGTCAATGATGCAATAATTCGGGTTCGTTGAAGAATAACAAGAATTATTTGACAGCTTTCCACCCCTCAGAAATGAGAAAATATTTTTAAATAAATAACAAAGGTCCATTATATTACGATAGCAAACCAATCAGATCGCATGGCTTCCGGTTTTGTATATTTAAAATAAAGTTATAATATATATAACATTGTTTTGTATATTTTAAATAAAGGTATATATAACATTGTGTTGTATATTACAAAAAGTTATAATATACATATCATTGTTTTGTATATTTCAAGTAAAGGTATATATAACATTGTTTTGTATATCTAAAATAAAGTTATAGTATATAACATTGTTTTGTTGACACTGATGGCAGCATTTTAGAACTTTGCATGAAAATTGACTTAACACTTTTATACACACACACACACACACACACCCCTACTCAACTAATTTTGAGTGTTTTAAAAAATAAAAACTACTTGTTGTTTCATATTAGAAATTATTATAATAAATTCTGTTTCATAAATAAAGTGACTTCCTAAACCAGTTTATGCAAAAAGGTCAGCGTGAGCACACAGCGTCTTTCGCGGCTTTAACAGGCGTGTTAGGCAACTGACAAGAAGCAAAAGCAGCCAACCAACTGACCTGACTCATCATGTACTAAAGTGAAAGGAAGGGATGAGGACGAGTTCCTGACCTGACCACAGCGGAACAGCGCTTTGGTGTTACCGGGGCTGATTTCCAGAGCCCTCTGGCCGAACTGCAGGGCTTTGTGAGGTTTCTCCAGGCGGAGGTACGTGAGGGATAAATTGAGCTGGAAGGGCAGGCCGGCTTCCTCTACATGGCGTCTCTCCTCCTCATCCGCTGGCTCGCGGTTCCTTAGCAACGTCATGGCCTACCTCGACAAAGACGAGAAGCAGATGGTCAGTGAACAGCTCAGGTCACGTATAATATGCTCTTTTTGAAAAAAGTTACAAAACGAGCGGGCTTCTGATTTTCCTTAACTGTCAGCTCTGCTTGTGAAAAAATAAATTAATTCATTAATTAATAAAAAAGAGAGGAAAAAGAAGAAAATAATAAATAAATCGTTCACAGGGGTCCAGACGCTCCTGCCGAAACGACCATTTCATAAAATGCCAATACAGGACAAGTGTAGCAAGTAAATGTCCGGAAACCTAATATACAGTTTTGCTTCTGTGACCTTGAAAAGTAGGCCAAGGTCACTCACACACAGTGTTAGCCCGGCATTCATAGTAGTGAAAAAGCATAGCAAGTTTGAAATCCCCAGCATTAGCACACAGTAAGTAAATATCCAGAAACTGAAGTGTGACGGACAGACGGACAGAACCCATACCAAGAGGCGGGAGCTAAAAAAAGCTCTTTACGTTACATAGCATTTGTGTAACAAGCAATCCCTGTGACCTTGAAAATGAAGCCAAGGTCACGGTAATCAAACTCAATCTGAAGGTTGTGCCAATTATTTCCCGAGCCGGGACCATTTTTGTCATGATGACATAATACACGTCCCGTGTACAACAGACGTTTATAAAAATCGTTACAGGAAAACTGAAACGCCAATTTCCTGGCCTGACCTGCTTGTATCTGTGTTTGGCGTCTTCGTAGCGACTCTGGTTGAAACAGCGATTGCCGAAGCTTCGCTCCGTGTCAACGACGCTCAGCAGTGTGGATAGAGGAGCCATGTTCTGCTCATCCTGTGAACCAAATGGAAGTTGTGGCTAAGTGGCTAAAGCTCTGGATTACTGAGCCGAAGGTCCTAAAGCCTCGAGCCGAACTCCTGTCACCATTTCCCCGACAAAACTCACCCGCGAAAGCACAAAGAACTCATCCACTTGGGCCGAGTCAAGATAGTCGACGACCTGCACCTCGTACAGCACTGTGGCCCCCGGAGGGATGAGAGGAGGGCAGCCCATTTCTCCGTAGGCGTACGTGGGGTGCATGAGGAAACGTGAGAACTCTCCTCTCCTCATGGTGCGTAGGCCGAGCTCGAGGCCACAAACGGTCATGTCTGATTGACAAACAGCTCAACTTGGTTAATCACAACTACGGTTGTTGATACGGTTTTAAGTGATTTAAAGCCGTAAACGACAATGTGTTAGGGGCGGGGTTAAGTTTGGTAACAAAGGGAACGACTTTAAATTCAGGAAATAGCTTTGAAAAAAAAATTCTGTTAATACATTGCAGTGATATAAGAATAAAACACTTTTATCGGCTTTGGTGAATTCTCTATTCTGATTGGTCACTTACAGCATTTCTTCATAAAAGACTGTTGCTGTATACCACATAATTTACCGACGCAACAAAATTCCCTTTTAAATCAATAAAGTCATTTTGATGTAACAGGTACCGTGTACATTATCATGAAATAAACCCCATCAGGGTGATTCAAGACCCATCCATCTCGTATCCTGGCCCTGCAACACCCCATCAGGGTTTATTTTAATACCCGCTTCCGAGTGGCGTATCAACAAGTTGTGCGACTATCAACCTGGAGAACTCAGGTTTGAATACAGGTTGATGTACGCAGCCATCCACGGCCAGGAGTCCATGGGAGTTAGTTAGCCGAGCTGTCACGGAAAGGTCACCTGTCACTCAAAGCGATCACCAGCCAATCCTGGGCGTCTTTGAGTACAAGTGGGCGGACAGCGCTTTGTGTTTGGCTACTACATGTTCGTAATGATTCATATGGAAGTACTGTGTGATAGACGGGAAATACCTTACTACGATTAAATCCTACAAACGACTATGAGTTCAAGGGGAGAAAAAAAAATTTCCAACAGTCTTGGATTTGAGGTGGGGTGGGTTTTTTTGCATTCATTTTGCATTTCTGTACCTCTTCCAAGCTTCATCATTTTAGGAAATTTGTAGCTCCTGGTCGACTCAAAAGGCTGATCTGAATACTCCAGGAATCCGGAAAAGTGCACTATAAGACAAGATGAACATTTTAATACAAACATTGATCGACTTACTAACAACGGTACACCTGATGTGACGGACCGTACGTCGACCGATACCAACGCTGGTGTTCAAAAGACGCCGTATGTGATACTTACTGCTGACTGAAGCGTCTCTCGGGACAAGTGGGCCTTCTCCCTCGTGTACCACTTCCTTGAGAATTCCTCCGTCTCCTAAAACGTCGTCCATCTGCTGAGCAAGACGCTGGAAAGGCGTCTAAGGACCGACGATAACATGCAAACGTTTAGCGGTTTCACGGACAGAATTATGGTTCTAGAAGGTTAGCTTCACTTCAGGGTTTTTCTTGAAAACAAATGAAATTCCTAAATAGAGCAACGCGGTGGCGTAGCGGTTAGCACGTCTGCCTCACAGCAAGAAGCTCATGGGTTCGAGTCCTGGACTCGGGTGTTTCTATGTATAGTTCGCACATTCTCCCTGTTCTTGTATGGGTTTCCTCGTGGGTACTCCGGTTTCCTCCAACAGTCCAAAAATGCACATTAGGCTAACTGGCTGTTCCAACTTGCCCCAGGTGTAGATGCGAGCATGAATGGTTGTGTGTTGCCCTGAAGTGGTCTGGCGAGCAGCTCAGGGTGCACCCAGCCTTCGCCCAGAGTCGGCTGAGATAGGCTCCAGCCTCCCAACGACCCTAATAACAGGTTTAAGCGGGTCTTCAAATGAGTGAGTGAGTATTAATAAATAAATACAGGTGTATATATTTTTAAAATAATCTATCTGGTCGAATTGGCTGAATTTAGGACATTTTTTTTAGGTTATAATTATTATATCTATTTATTTAGCTCCATGGGTTTCCTATTTTTCAGTAAATTTATTTAAAGTAAAAAAAAAACTTAATTTAAGTTTTAACCCTTCTTTTAAAAATTAAAATACTATATGTTTGCACTGCTTCTACGTTTTCTAAACATGTAAACACATAATAAAACAATGTAAACAATTAGCAGATTGCTTGTGGCTAGCTGCTAGCTTTGTTTGTTTGTTTGTTTGTTTGTTTGTTACCTGCATTCCATTTCGATGGTGGGCTTCTGGGTCTATAAACTGCATCAGCCTTGAAGACACACCATTCGACGGCATTTTGAGCTTTAAATCGAATAAATTTGCCGCAGTACAATAAACTTCAGGGAAAGTTCCAGAAAATTAGCTAATAAGTCAGGATTAGCTTTTTCCTCCTGATGAAGTACTAAACCAAACAGGCGCCACTCTGAGGTAAAAACACCAACTACCATGCAAGCCCCAGTCCTTTAAAATACACTTTAATACTCAACAGACTTTCATTTTGTTCTTGTTATTACTGGAAAGATATATTTACCACTTCGTTCACGCATTCTGAGAAGAATTAATTTAATGAAAACATTAATACCAGATTTATTCCTTGCATACAGAAGTCTGGACAAGTCTTCAAACCCTTCGACATACAATTTTAATATTTAAATTTAAACATAAAAAAATTCACTTTTTATTTTTAAGAGTAAATTTTTTTTAGATCTGCTCTAAATATTAAATATTATATATATATATTTTTTCAACAGGTTATCAAGCAATACCAGTATTCACCAGAGGATGGCGCTGTAATCAAAGATGAAATATAAGGAATGTTTTAAATGCAATAATCTATCTGTCTATTTAACTATCTATCTCTACACATCCGTCTATCTATCTATCTATCTATCTATCTATCTATCTATCTA